>JAWWEW010000112.1:1097196-1212018 GCA_035583185.1 Anabacerthia variegaticeps | reverse complement strand
GGTTGTTTAGAACAAGATATTTTTCTTTCTCTCTACAGGTAATTTCATAGCTTTAGGTTGCCATACCAATTATCCCTTCAATAATTACATACCCCTTCAGTGTGGTGTTCTTCCAAATGCAACGAATGAGTAAAAGATGGGCTAGAACTTATCATAGTAGCATTGTGGTCCTTCTACTGTCCTTGTCCCAATAACAGAGGGTGTGTTTGACTTGAATGTTGATCACAATTGTTAAACTGTTCTCCCAAATTGTTGCTAGCATATCTGCCATCTCCCTCAATCCCTTTGGGTGGATCCTGTAGGACCTGTATGCGTTTGCAACTGGTGCAGCAGATCATGGGCTGGTTTTCCTCGAGGGCTTCATTCTCTTCTGTCTTGCAGTTCAAGGGGCGGCTACTCTTCAAACAACTGGCCTTAGCATTAAAGATGGAGGCAAAAAGGCATTAAGAACTTCAGCCTTTTCCTTGCCCCCCACCTTGTCACTGTTTCCCCTGGCACCCAATAAAGGATGGATATTCTCCTTTAATGTTGTTCTGTTGCTTTGTACCAGTTTCTATCACTGGGATTTTTGTTTACTCCTAAGTGGCAATTCAGTTTTAATGGTGAGAGACCTAAAAAATTACTAAGGGAAGACTTGTGGTAAAAGCTCATACTCTCACCTCTTGCTTTCCTCAGTATGAAATTCCAAAGGCTCTGTGTGCAGATACATAGTACTAGGCATGCTTTTTATCTTTGTTCTTGCCATCTTCTTAGTCTTGCAGATTGTGGAATTTACTGGTCTGAAGTTGTCCCTTTTGCACAAATCTTGGCTCTACCAACACTATTTTTGTATTTTTTCTGTACTTTTCAAAATATGCTTGTCCTGTGAAGCCATCTGGGGTACAGCCTGATGAAACAACTGGGGAACTTGGCCTGTTAATGGAAACAAGCTCTGGTAATCCATGTTTTCTTTCACCCTTCTGTGTAAGATTGTCTGCTGTAAATGCCTTTTGACTGACAAGTTGTGCACAGCAGATTTGCATCAGCATTGTCAAGGAAGCTTTCAGGTCAAAGCCATTTATGAACCTGGAGTGACACAAACATGTAAGTGCAACATAAAAATAACATATGCCAGAATTACACTACAAAGACTATGATCATTTGAGAATAATTTTGTTGGAAATCCAAGTGTCAGTGCTAGGAGCCTTATTTCTGAAATAGAAAAGGAATTATTACTAGTGTATTTTAGAAGTATACTGTAATGAGTAAGGATCTTTCTTTTAACCTGATGTATTGTGCTCCACTGGTTACATTTGTATTACAATACATGATAAATATTCATATGTAACTCTTCATGAAGATCTCTTTAAAATTGATACTAAAAGGCTGAAATTATTTGCAGTGTGGCAATTACCGACTGCAACAAAATTGTTCTCTGCTGAACACTTGCAACAAGCAATCACTGCCAGAAATGCTGGTGTTGCAAAGTGTTACATAGTGAGTGTAAATCACAAAGCTATTACAGTGTTTTATATAAAACAGTTCACCAATGGATCACAAACTGTGGTAGTTACACTTAGAACAAACAGATCCCTGAATTTAGACAAACATTAGGGTCTTTTATTGCATGAGTATTAGAAGATCACTGCATTCCTTGATTACTGGGCTATTGAAGAGTTACTAGGGAGCCTGTGAGTCGTTCGCTGGGTGAGTGCTCCCATGCTTTGGGGTGAGTGCTGGGCTGTGTTGTTACATCAGGCACACCTTTCAGGCCCAGTTCTTTGGGATTTGGTGCAGCAGTGCCAGCTGGATGGATTTTAGGAGAGCACCAGAGCTGTTTTGGCACAGGATGGTGTAGAGGGCCTTTGGGGAAGCATTTCAAACTGCAACCCCCCTTTATCTGTGAGTATCTAATCACTTTCTCTGTACTGTGGTGGGTTAAACTGGTTGCCACAGGAACAATGAAGTTTCATCTTGCTCACTGATGTGAGGATGGGCAGTTGGAGGTGTAGAGATACTACACAGTTTCCTTTAGAGGTTCTGGCAGCATTCCACATGTGCTTTGTTCGATGGCCTCTCCGTTCCATGTGGGCTATAGCTGTGTCAGAAGGGTTGGCTTTTAAATCACAAATGGAGGGGAATGAGAGTGTGTTTTGCAGACATCTTGCTATTACTTTTCTATCCACAAAGTTGCTCATTTTCAAATATGAAAAACTCTTGATGTAAGTGTGTGATCCAGGTAAAGCAAGCAGAGCTGATCAAGAATGAAGAGTAATGCCAAGGGAAATGATCACAAATGCAATGTAGCAATTTCTTGGTCTGTCTGGGGGCATCCATTTGTGTGCCATGGCACAGACAAAGCACCCCTGTTTGCCACTGTGTCAAACCTAGTTAGTCCTGGAGAGCCTTCACAGATTAAATACTGCAGTATAACAAATCCATGGGGAGCAGAATGGTCTCTATGCATGTAGCAAGCCCATTTCTGAAAGTGTGACTTGAAGCAAGGCAGAGAAATATCATGCCCAAGGGAGTTTATTGCAGACAAGTAAACACCCAAGATCAAGAAGTTAGAACAAAAATACGTCCAAAACTACCATAAGGGCAGCAAGTCATTAGCTTAACAATGTCTTCAGTAGATACAGTTCCCTTTGATAATGTAATTTTTCACGCACAGCTGATCTTGCATTGTTTGGTATTAAGGGGCACACATAATAGCCTTTTAATATTTAATAGTATTTTCATATACTGAAACCTGTGGGTGATATTATATATTATACATAAAGCCACCTTTCCTTTTTCATTTTCTACCTATAAAGATGTGTTGTAAGTTTCCCTCTCTCCAATTTATAAGAGACGACAGGTTTCTTTCTGAGTAGCTGGAGATATAAAATATCTAGCAGCAAAATGGCTTTTAACTCATTTTTATAGCACTGCAAGGCAGTATCTTCTTAATAGCCTTTTCTCACACCACAGAAATGCTGCCATTAGAGCAGGGCTGTGGCTGGCTGTATCTGTTGGAAAGGAGGTTTTCTTTCAGAGGTTAGGACTCTTCATTAGGGTTCACAACTTCATATATTCAAGCAAAAATAGAAACCCTGTCTGTTTTCCAAGCTTTGAGATGTTTTAAAAAAAGTTATGCAGAAAAGTCTCTTGAAGCTAAACTGCTGGAAGCAGTGCAGGCCAAATTCAAATAGCTATTGCCATGTAGCATGTGCTACCCAAGGATGAATCCTCCCCTTTTGCCAAAATGTCAAGTATCTCCAAATACATCCCCCTGTTACCCTAACAGGCATCCCCTCACTAACTCTAACTTGGCTGGTGAAGCAAGAAAACCTTCACTGGGGAATGCAGAAAAATGTTGCCAATAGAAGAGCTGTGTTGCTTTGATTAAAATACCATCTCCCCACTATTCTAGGGCATGGCCAGGTGTATGTGGCAGTTTTCCCACCAGACCCTGGGAGCTGACAGGGGCAGGACACAGCTAAGATGGAGCTCTGAAAGAGGATTAATTGCTGCCTCCTCAAGACCAGGAGGGAGGAAATGAAGAACTGATGGGGTTTGTTTCATTTGGGAAGTGGTAGATAGTGACTTCCTAAACTAACAGCCTCATAAACTGCTCTCAGCTGTGGTTTATCTTTGGTCTTGCTGCAGTCCAGCAGGCTGGTCCTTTAATGGCAGAAAGGAGTTTTAAGAGGTTGGCAGAAGAAGCTGTAATTGGGCTTGAGGATCTAAGTGTTGCAGAGAGGACAATAAGTGTTCATTTTGTGGACAACTTATAATGTTTCAATTAACTTCAATTTGAAAATGAAGAATTTGAGTAAGAGGCCTAGATCTCTATGTAGACATACTTGTATTCCATGCTTCAAACACAATATTTTTAGTTTCGTTTAAGTAGGAATGTGTTCATGCATGGGTAACATAGCTATATCACTTTTTATCCACATAAAGGGAAAAGAGCTTTTCAATTCTTTCTCATGCCTCAGAAAATTCCTAAAAATGTGCTTGTACTCAATGTTCCTGTAAAATCCCCAACAACATGGCATGCTGAGAAAATACTATCCCAAAATGCTAATTCCTGCACAAGATGTATGCATGAGAACAGAGGACATAAGTGGTTCAGCAACCAGCACAGCCTAGTTTTATTTGAAATGCTTTTTTTTCTAATGGAGGAATAAACTGTATTTCTCAGATAATTACACTTTTAGCTGTGGTGAAACTAGATGATCTTTAAGGTCCCTTCCAACCCAAGCCATTCCATGATTCTCAATTCCCTCTGTGTTTCTGAGCACACAACACACTGTCTTGCCAGAAACAAGCCAGGGATCAAATTGGCTGTTTGCTGCCCAGCCCTCCCAGACCACTGTGTGCAGTGCCTGCAAAGCAGAGTTTCCTAAAGCTCCCCAAATGCAATGCCCACCTTCCCAGGGAGACAAAAACCCTCTAGCAGGAGAGGTAAGAAGTTGCTCAGGAACAATGATCTGCCCACCACGTGAGAATGCAAGATTTTCAAGTCCATTAGTTCTTACAGCTTTGTCAAAGTCTGAGGGGATCCATTACATTCCAAAACAGTTCAGGAAGGAAATTAAGAGTACTGGTGGCATATTGGAAATTGGCCATTTCCTACCAGTGGGTGGTACTGTGTTAGAGCACTGTTGGGTTATCCTGCTGGGGCTGTACACAAATAGGTCATTCTTGTGTCTTTGCAGTTTGGGTTGAACTTGCTAGTTGACTCCAAAGGTTTTTCCATGCTCCCACACAGTAATTGAAATGATTCCTCTGTATTAGCAGGCTGGTATTAAAACATTGCTAGCAATGAAATGGTTTTATGCCAAGTGCTGGAGCATGGGGATGGGCTGAGGTGTGCATGGGCTTGCCTGGTGTAGGAGCATGCTGAAAAAATAAGCAGGAGGGTCTTAGGTGTGGAGAGTTTCCCTATAGAAGAGACAAGGCCACAGAGCTGATCCTCAGGGCAGAGAATCTTGGGACTTGCTCGCCTTACTTCCTCACCTTCTCAGTCCACTTTGTTATGTAAATAAAAGGCCTGACTATTTCTGCTGAATTTTACAGGGAAAAAGTTTTGAACCAGGGAAGCAAGCTGATCCCAAGCCAATGCCTGTGTCCCCACTGCCAAAACTTACCATGGTTTATATTTTTCTACAATCAAGCTGGCATTTTTAGGTGTTAATTACAGCTTGTAAGATGCTTCAGTGTATCAGTTAATAACATGTCCATTTTTTAGGTGAGTGAGGAGGAGGTCTTCACTGATGAACAGTGGTGGTGAAAGGGAAGGAGTGCTCTGAGTCTGAGGTATCTGTTTCTTACACTGCAGAGCCCACCTTTTTACATGCAAATCAATGATTGGGATCTATTTTTGACAGGAGGTACAAAATGCTGCCATGTGACTGTATCTGCACAAAGGCCCATGCTAAGGGCCTCTTGAGTTCCTGTGGCCCATTTCTGTCTGTGAAAATCACCTTTTATGAAGTGATCCCCAAAAGAAATCAGTACCTCCAGCTCAGTGGAAATCAGTGAAGTGCTGAGGAGGATCAGGGCTGTGCATGATCAGGCACTTGGATTTGAAGCAGGACTGACACTGCTTTATAGTGATGAGCTCATGTTATTGAATTTGGGATGACTTTGAAATGCTAAGCTCAAGTCACATTCCTTTCTCTTCTATTTTATGTACTGCTCCTGAACTAGTCTGCAAGGCAGCTATGCTTTCATTCAAATCCTCCTTCAAAAATAACTCCTGTTATGCCACCTTTGAGATGGTATCAGTGACTAGGGACTGTATTGATGAACTTGGTACCAATATGTATTAAGCACTGGCCATTGACTGATGTTTATATAATGGTCATTGCAAGATCCTTTGCTCCACCCTACACTGCTCTGTTGTTACTTGCTATTGCATCATACCTAAAACAGGCATTTTTTATCACTGTTGAGGCATAGAGGAGAACACAGAAACAGTATTTGATTAGGTTTCTTGGAAATCTGGACTCGAGTCTGTTTGTCTAAGACTGCTTGTAAGATCATGGTCTCTTAGGGGAGTGATAATGCTCATTCTGAGCACACTTCCTCTTGGTGTTACTGACTTAGATGGTAACAAACAGTCCAAACCACTCAATGTGTATGTGCAAAATGAGGCTACACATGCTTGAGTTCCTCCTGGTGTATTATAAGTTTATAAATCACTGAGCACTTTCTTGGCACTATGGAATCAGATTAAATCTATTGTTCTTTGTTATTCTGTTGAATAAATAAAAAAATATACTTTTAATTGATATCTACGTTCAGATTTGTTTTGTGAGCAGACAGTCTGCTTGCAGAGGATCTGTGAAATTTTGGTAACACTGACTGGGGAATATTAATTCAAATGAATACACATGCCAGGTATTTCTTACGACTGCTGCAGATGTCACTGTGTGCAGAGAAGTCAAGAGGTATTTTTTCATTACAGTCTGTGATGTTCACTCTTAGCTTTGTTGTGCTCATAGTTCTTCACCTGCCGGCTGCTCTGGAACACAAGGTTTCTTTACAACCTTTGCTCTTCTTTTTTTGAAGTTATGTCATGACCTTTTATGCATTTACAAGACAACTGGGAAAATGAGTGTTGAAACTTAAATTCATCATCAGCTCTTTCATCAAAACTGTTGCATAATCTCAGAAAGACAATTGCAGGATAAATTATGTTATTTGCTTTCAAAGGGCCTGTTTGAACTCCCACCAAAGCTGAGGGAATGACTTTAACCAAAATGGCACTGGGCTCTTTCGGTCTGACCTATTAGTCCTTTTCATCTCCCTCTGCCTGGAATAACAGTACCTCAGGTATTGAGGAGCTCAGTGTCTGATACAAACAGGGTGCAAGGCAATGGGCACTGTTTGTTGGGCATGTTGTACTGCTCTGGAATACACAGACGTGGGCTGTTGCTCCCTCTCCTGCTGGCTGTTTTGCTGAGAAATACCAAGCTGTAGCCCGTGGTGGTCTTATAAAAGGCACTTTTCCTCCTCCGTTTAACCTCCTACCTTTCTCTGACAATGCTTTTATGCTTCTAACAATGTTTTCTGGTTGGGAGGTTGGTAAGTGTTGTTTGATTGCTCAGCAGGCATCCTGTTAGTGCAGATTGCCTCCCAAACAGCCAAGCGCTTTACCCTTTAGTGCTTTTCCTTGCCTCAAAGGGACAGGACCATCAACGGAGCCATCCGTTCAGGAACCTGTAGTCGGAGCTCTGTAGCTCTCACCTAGATCCTAGACTTCTGTTAGTTCCTGGTGAATGTTGCTGTATTTTTTTCAAGAGAATGCACTACATGTTCGAAAAGGCTTATTGTATAGTGATTAATTATTAGGCAACGTAAGTTTGCATAGGCCATAATAGCTTTTAGCTTACTTGGTTCAGCTTGAGCTTTATGATCATGGAGGACGCTGTTCTTAGTTTGACTTGGGAAGTTGAGCTGAGGCAGCTCATAGATTGTAGGAGATTGACAGCCCTTTTCTTCCATTATCCATGTTATTAATGCCCAGAGCTTTATTCAGATTAGCAGTGTTAAAAATGAATTACATTTAAACCAGCTTCTCTGAAATGTAATGGAGCTGGGGTTGTTTGCCATTCAGAGTAAACAATTCGTTCCAAGAGATACTGTGGCTCAAAGGCTTACATCACAGCAAAATTGCTCCAAATTTTAGAAATATGCTTTAAAGGAATTGTTTTCAACTATGTAAATGGTGTTCTATTGCTTTGTGACTTATGTTTTCTAAGTCGTGGAACTTCACCCTTTACAACTTCAGGTTCTGTAAAATAGAATGGTAATGAAAGTCTGACACAGGATAGTGTATTATAGTATTTTTTAAAGGAGCACAGAGAAAAGTTTAGTGGGTTATCACAAGGCATAAAATCTTGAATGAGCTGACTCAAGATTAGGTACACCATCAATCTTTTTGGCTTAATTTGTGAGGAGTAGCAAAAGACAAAGCAGTGTCTGGGGTATCTAAAAAGAAATTTGAAAATATATCAATGCAAGAAGTTCAACACAAATGTCCTCGTTAACTTTTTAGTGTATCAAAGAATTATAAACCTCTGAGAACAGAACTCAGTTTTTCAGATTCATAATCTCGCATCTTTTGTGAAGACAAACCATCCTGCTGCCAGCTTTAATGGAATTTTTTTAAACTGTACCAAATTTGCAAACTAGACCTAAATTGATGAGCTACTATGGGACATGACTGCACCATGGTAACGGGAAATACAGCTGAGGGCTATTTTCCTTATTCCTAGAAGGAAAATATTGCTCTGCCATAGCAATACATGTAATAGTTTTGTGGGAACTATAGAGGGGAATCCAGAGGAAGGGTCTCCCAAAAGATTCCATGAGATGTCTGTAATTTGTCAGACCCTGCAAGAAAAGCAGAAACCAGCAGTGTCTTCTTTGCATGAAGCACAGAGGTCCCGTTCATTTGGCAACTGTGTTGTCCAAAGCACATAAGAAAGGCCGGGGATTTTCAAGGTAATTTCTGCTTTGCAACCCATTTAATGTTTTTGTTTTTTAGTTCAACTCACAGCTAAACTTGGATGTAAATTAAAGCACGTTAGAGAGTCTCCTTTCCTATTGCTCTTTATCTGCCTCCACAGGGTTCTGATCTGCCTGAACAGCTGGGACAGAAGTTAAGAGCTAGAAGAAAATAAAGGCAAAGGTGTAGATATTACACTGGTATAAAAAACTGCACAGCTTTGAAGTCAGTGGACCTTTGGCAGTTTACACCAGCTGTGATTTAACAAACCTGGTAGGCTGTGAAATCTTTCAATTAACTTCAACATTGTTAAACGTGTTGTATGTTTTATGGACTGGCTTTAACAATGTGCAACAACATGTGTTATGCTATAAACTTAACAGGGATGCAAGAACAGGTCATAGTACATAAAAAGGGTGAATTAGCACTTTCTAGGGAATGTAGCAACTGACTTCTTTACTTGTAATTTTAACTGTTGTGAGTATTGCAATCATTTAGTGTTCTTCTGGCAATAGGCTTCTTATAATGTGGAGGTTCAAGTAGGTAGGGAGAGTCAGAGCTCTCTGGTGCCCAGAATGCTGGGGGGGCATGGAGGAGGCCCATGGGATGGAGGGACATCAAGGAAGGATCCCTCCAGCCAGGGCCCATCCCACCATCCCCAGTGGAAGAGAAGAGAAGGCTGTGGGAGCAGCTCCCAGTCCAGGGCATCAGGCACTCTACAGAGCTGGGTCAGGATGTCAGCCTGTGGGAAGGGGACAGGAGACAGGGTCAGACACAGCTCCAGGATGGCAGGGCCAGGCAGGGCTGTGGTGGAGCTGGAGAATGGCATCCTAAAATACCATTAGGCAAGGACTGATGGCCCCATGCTGAACCAAAATGTGGTCCTGGGCCATGGGCGGGGGTGAGGGAGGGCAGCCCCCAGTGAGGAACTGATTAGGACCATTGCAGTCTACTAGTGCTCTCAGGACTGAGACAGGGTGTGTGTGGGAGAAAAATATTTGTGTCCAGTTCAGTTTTAGCTTCTGACTGAGCACTTGCTTTTCATATGCGGAGAGCTCTGCTGGTTGTCTCAGTACTGAATTAATCCTACTGTGACGTGAGAGGAGTCGCAGGTGCCAGTGGGTGAGGAATTCTGTTCAGCAGCATCTTCTGCCCTAACCATTCTTACTCACGTGGGGTGGGTGTTGTGTGGAGAAATGTGGAAGGTTCCCTGTGACACAGATCAGAGGTGCCAGCTGTGTATCAGGGCAATCCATCCAGAGTAAAATACGGCCCAGTGAGGGTAGCAGTGACCCAGCCATTTCATATGCACAGACACTATTTGTGTAGTGATTTCGAGTATGGTGCATTAATCTTTATTCTCCCAGTTCTGAAAGACATTTGTGATTCTAATGATTTCAACAGGAAATGGACTTTTGTGCAAGATTTCCCCTCCCCTTCCAGTTTCTTTTAGTGCAGCAGCTGCTGTTGCCAGGCTGTTTTTGTTGCTATGGTGGTGGTTTGTGTGCCAGAATTTTATATTCACTCTTTAGGAGTCACCTGATTGAGTGGCTGAGCCACATAACTTATTGGTCTCACTCATAAAGATAAAGGCTATATCTGACTGCTGTTCTGTACATACAACATCTAGTAAATGAATCAGATTAAATATAAACAGATTCCAATGGTCACTGGCAGACCTTATGAAAGCATTAACAGATGAAGTCTTTTAGCAAATGAGTGACTACTGTATCTGGTAGGTTGCATTTCTTAACAGAACAGCTTTGCTACGCCTTGTGGCACGTGTCTTATTGGTGAGGTTTGAGTTTGTCTGTGATGTGAAAAAAGCTTTTATCAGGAGGACTGAGCTTTGATCAGAAAGATGGGGTCAAATTGTCTGTTTTCTTTCTGGAGGTTTGTTCTGTAGAGCTTAATGATCCTGCTCCCACTGATAAGTAAAGTATAATTTGACCTAATTTAAAATGCAATTAGGATGATAAACTCAGCTTCACCAGAAGTACATCTTTAATCCCAAATACTGTGAACACTTGCCACTTTTGTTTTAACTCCTGGTGTTTGGTGCATAATTGCAGTGAAGCATTTTCAAGGCTGAGGCCACTGCTCTTTTTCAAAATCTACATTCATGCCGATAAACTCAGGATAGCAAGTGACTATTTCATATATATTTTTCTGAAATCAAATTTAAAACAGTAAATCTAATTTTTAATGTATTTTTCTATCACCTCAGGATAGTCTTTCAGTGTAGCTTTTGCTATGTCTTCATTTGACCTGACTTTGATTAATGCTGTCTTTTATTTAAATCAGTTACTGCTCCTTTCCCCTATTTGCTTACATGCATTTCCACATGTGCATGTAAAACATTCTGTGTATTCATTTATTCCCCTGGAAATGAAATATTGGTACCTCAGCCTGTTATATAAAAAATGATGCTTTATGGATATGTTGCGTTCAGTAACTTGTATTGTTTACACAAGGCAAACATTTTACTGTTCAGGCTGAGATTTCTGAACCCACAGCAATGCAAACCTCCAGAAACAGTTCCCGCAGCAACATAAGACCAGCAGGTGTCACATTTGAAATGTCCAGTTTGGAATAACTACCTGAATAAGCCCATTTCTGAGGTGTTTTTTTTTGCTAACAGCACATCTTTGCTTCACTATTGGAACCAAAAGGGGCTGAGTCAAGAAGTAGAAAACATACACAATACTTTAGATGTTGGCTGAGGCTTATGGCACATTTGGAGGAAGGTGTCTGGTTCTTCTGTAAGACTTGGTCAAATCTTCTATAAGACTTTCATATTCTAAGTGTCACAATCCTGTTGAGTCTAGCTGGTTTCCAGGTCACCAATCCCATGCTTTGTGGAAAAGAAAGCTTAGCTTTAGACACACTGAATTTGTGCGTTTGCAATATGTACTGTGTACCAGGAAATGTGCTGCTAGCTGGAGCAGATGCTAGTGAAGCAATAGCAATAACACAGAAGCCAACTAGCTGGGTTGAAATTAAAATTCCCACTGATTTCACAGGGCCCAGGATTTCAGCACAGGCTGAATCATATGCACTTTGCAGAACTGTTGTTTAAAAGGCATAGTCATAGTGCCATTTCCTTTTGTGCTGTTTCTTCCTTTTGATGCAAAATCCATTAGGTATCTGCTACATAAAAGGCATGTTTCTCTTCAGCCAAATGCCATCAGATGGAAATATTCAAGACTGAAAAGCCTCAAAATTACTCCAGACAATACTTGATATGCCAGACACAGGTACCAGAGCCTGTCCTGATCTGTAGGCCCACTTCTGTGTGCAGGTCAGTGACTGCCAGGAGTTTATGGCATCATTGGGAATCCTGAGGTATCATCATGAATTGTCATTGTTTTTCCTTATCAAAGCTTGTAAATGAGGCCAGGCCAAGTGAAAGTGGATTATGGACTTGTTGAGAAAACTGCCCCAGTTGGCACCATCTGTGGCAGGTTTACATCTTCCCAAGGTCTGATTTTATTAGACTTGCAGTGAATGCAAGTGCTTAAGGGATTGTGGATAAGTGCTGTCGTATCAGTGCTCTTAGTGCTGATCTTCTGGGAGTTTGTATTGTTTTATTTTTATTCTTTTGTACACTGTATGCTGAGAGGAAAAGGGAGTTGTGACAATGATCCTGAAAGTCTCCTTTCCTTGCCCTATTGTAGAGCAACTGCAAACTTAGATCAGTGCAGTCCAACTTAGAATTTGTTATTGCTCCTTTAAGTCATGGCAAATGAAGGGAAATGAAAGCACAGCACCAGAGAGCAGGCTTTCCTTCTGACTGATGCAACACCCACATTTGCACAGAAGGTTAATAAGGATAAGAAACAGATCAAGTGGGTTAATTGGACTTGGAATGTATACACTGCAGATTCATCCCTCACTGAAGGCAATGAAAAGTTTTTCATTGAGGGGAAGAACTTGTAAGATGTGCAGAAAAAAAGCCTTAACAACCCTGTAACTAATAGTAAGAGAAAATCAGGAGTTCAATGTGCCAGTTTTGTACCTTTTTAATTAAAAAACAGGCAGACATCTCTCCATTCAGATTGTAAATATTTTTACCTCTTTTGAAATACCGTTCCTGCAGACAATTATTTTTTCTTCCAAGACCTCCTTTCTGCCTAGTCTGCTTTGTTTGTAGCAGAAGCTTGGCCTGCTGCCCTGAAATCCTAAGGGTCAATTGGAAACCTCTACAGAGAAATTAGACATCTCATATGCTGTGTCACCTGATGCTTTATCACTGCTCTGACTGCACTGGGGCACTAGCAGAGAGAAGGTCATTGGTGGAGCACGAAACTTTGTTCTTCAAAAACATTTCCTTAAAACTTCGGGATTTACCACTTTGCTGGGTGAGAGGATGTTTCACCATCTTTATGCCTTTTGAGCTGGGTGTACCTAAAACTGAGCTAAAGTCATGTGCCTTTGTTCCGAGGAAGTCCCTTCATCCTACGAAAGCAAAAACCTTTGGTTAAGTAATTGCTGTGTATTTAAATTATGAAGCCTTGTTGGGCGTTGTTTGTACCACTCTGTAAGTGTCTTGTGTCTTTTGGCATCACTGTGCAGTCCCAGTGGTGTCCTTCTGCCCTGCTTTTGCCATGACTATTCTGTCAAAACTAAAGCTGAGCTAAAACACAAGTTCCACCTCAATGTGAAGAACTTTGCACTGAGTGTGGTGGAGCACTGGAACAGCTTCCCAGGGAAGCTGTGGAGTCTCCCTCTCTGGAGCCATTCCAAACCCACCTGGGCACGTTCCTGTGTCACCTGCTCCAGGTGACCCTGCCTTGGCAGTGGCGTTGGACTGGATGATCTCCAGAGGCCCCTTCCAACCCGAACTATTCTGAGATTCCGGGGTTTTGTGAAACTGCCCCTTGTGCTCACCCCTTTCGCAGCCCGAGGGACCACTCGCTGGCCGCATCTCCCAGCAGGACACGACACATCGCCACTCACACTCGCTCCCTTCTCGGGCATTTCGCTGCCGTGCCGGAGACCCACGCGTGCCTCTCACGGAGGGAGATGGACCTCTCCTTCCCGGCGCTTCCCTGCCGTCCTTCTGCCTCGGTCGGGGAGCCGAGGCGGCTCACCGGGACCCCACCCGGAGCACGGTGAGTGCCGGGAGGGTGGCGGGGGTCCGGCGGTGGCCGCTGTCCGGGAGGTGGCGCCGCGGTGCCGCGGGCGCTGCCCTGGGCGCGGGGGAACCTCGGGGGCCGAGCCTGGCGGGGCGGGAGGAGGAGGAGGAGCGGAGGGAGGGAGCGGAGCGGGCAGCGGCGGCTCCGTGCCCTGCGTGCGTGCGCGTGTGAGCGGGCGGGCGGGCCGGCCGTATAGACAGGCTATATAGAGGATGTGCCGCCGCATGGCTCGCCCCGGCCGCCGCCGCAGCCCGGCCGAGCGCCGCTGAAGCCCGTCGGCACCGCGGCCGCCCCCCGCCCGGCCCGGCCCCGCTCCCCGCGCCCCCGCTGAAGCGGCCGCTCCCCGCGGCTCGTCCGCTCCGGGCACCGCGGCGCGTCCATGCCGGGCAGATGGCCGGGGCACAGCCAGGCGTGCACGCTCTGCAGCTCAAGCCCGTCTGCGTCTCCGACACCCTCAAGAAAGGCGTCAAATTCGTCAAGTGGGACGATGTGAGTACGCCCTGCCCGCCCCCCGCGGCGGGGACACCCATGGGGGGGCTCGGGGCCGGCACTGCGGGGTCGGCACTGCGTGTCCCCCGGCCCGCCCCGTGGGGTTCCACCCGCGGCCACAGGCAGGGCAAACTTTCTCCCGGGGCTCTCCGCTCCCGCTTGGCGTGGCCGGTGCGAGCTGTGCTCGGCTGGCTCCTTTCGCAGCGCCTTCCTCTCCCGCCTCCCGTGTTTTACTGTGCACGTTGCCACCCCTGTCCTCGTAGCGTAGTTGTTTCAACCTGTTCTCTCCTTCATCTCCCGTCGCTGCCTTCCAGCCTCTCCTCTTTCTTTTGGCTGCTGTCCTCGCTGTCTCCGGTGAGGTTGTCAAGCCCTGGATGTGTTCTCCCAGGGCTCAGTTTTTGTACCCTCGTTCATCTTTCTCTCTTCTTGGCTCTTTAGGGTACGAGACTTGCCTCAAAATCATATTTACTTTCCCCTTGCTGCTTCCTGACCCCTTTACACTTGTGTTGCCTCACATAGGGAAGGAGTGTGGTTTTTCTCTGCACCTTCAGTAGCACAGCTGTTCAGCAGCTGGAATTTCCTTCTTTGCACGCCGGCTATGGCCAGGAGTTGCAAAGACGGGGAACTTTTCTCTATTTAGTTTCCCTTTTCTTACTGCCTGTTGTGTCCTCCTTGCTCCTGCAACACAACATTGGGTGTTTGTGTCTCAGCTGTGCACGAGGAGCAGGTGCCCCAAAAAGTCTGTCTGCCAGCGGTGTCTGGAGGTAGAAGGGCATGGTGAGACTTGAGCTGTGGTAGAGAAATGGCTGGGAAGGAAGGCAGGCAGTTTGAATGTCAGAATTGTTGAGGACTACTTGTTTTGAGTTTATTTTTGCTGCGAGTTCAGGTGTGCTAAAAACATCCACAGTAATAACTGGAGGGACGACAGAGAGGCAGAAGGAGCAGTTCATGTGTAACCACTGTTATTGTTATGTATTGCTATTTTGCCATTGCTTTCTGCCTGTCCAGCAGTCAGATGCGAACCTGACCCCTGTAAACCAGCGATAAACACTCTCAAGGAGAGAGAGACCATCAGAAACCAAAGAACTTGTAGTGTGAAATTTTATTTACAGTAATAAGCAAACACGTTTTTAATAGGCTCAGCAAACTGACCTTGTCCACAATAGTAAACATTGGCTTGATACAGGTTATTTATGTTCAGGAACTAAGCTTGAATGACCTGCCTGGGAAAATGTTTTCTTTCAGTTGACATTTTCCTTAGGATAGGAAAAGGCAGCACAACCCCAGCCTTGTTGTTACAGTTATTGTTTTATTTTTGGGAAGCTACCAAGAAATTTCCACAGGTTTATGCAGAGGTCAAGTGATTTAAATCTCCAGGCTGAAAGTTCAAGCCATCAGGCAGCAGTTTAAATTACTCCTTTAAGTGCTGTTTCCCAAATAGTGTATTGTATACATAGCATTGGGAGGAGATGTGTTGTCTGTGCACAGTGGATGTTCATTGGCTAACCTGCTATAGACTAATTAGAAAAAAAGATTTAAAATTGTAAGCATAAAGGCTCCAGTAATAAAATATGGCTAAATTCTAGCAAATAATGTGCGTTTCAGGCTAAAGGTGTTCCTCAGGGATGTGCAGGTGTTACCTACAGTGTGTGACTGAGGTGAGGGATCCCTGTTGTGTTCAGTGAGTGCTTTCATTGACAGTCTTGTGCAGGTTGATGCTTACTTAGCTACACTGATGAAGAATTCTGGCATTAGCTTGCTGTCTATGCACTGTGTGTATGTCTGCCCACTTCCTACCCCTCAGCCCTGCTGCCATGCCCATAGTGTTTCTTCTCAGCAGTGGAAGCCCCACAAAATCCAAGATTTCAAGGGAAGTGTCTCCTTTGTTACTCTGGCTGTAAAAAGACCTTCACATGAGTGCATGTTCAGTGACTTTGGAAAGTATCTGCCATTGAGTATCCAGTAATCCCTTCAGAGTCTTTTGTTTTCTACGACATTAATCTGCTTGAGCATTTTTTAAAAATGGTGGTTATTAATCTGAACCTCTGTGGTCTCTCATCTAAACAGGCATGCACAAACTTGCTAGTGAAACAATAGGCTCTAATGAGAAATGGTAAACTACAACACGGGACAGTAAAACATAATTGACTGTAATGAGTCCTTTGGCTGTGCTGTGCTACCAGGGCTGCTCAGAAAAGTCAGGCTCATGTACTGTTGTTTATTATGCACTGTTTTCCTTTTACTGTGTGAGTGAGAGCAGGAGTTCTGGTTTTCCCTGTTGCCTGTGCATGGGGGCAACGTTTGTTCCTCTCCCAGGCATGTCCTCGTAGTTCCTTTCCCTGCTGCTTTGAGTTGTAGTTTAAAGAGGGTCCTATTGACTTACCTTCACGTTTCATGAAGCAGAGAGTGTTTTTTGTGAGTTCTCATGACGTGTACCAAGTTTCAGCCCAAAGCAAAATTTTTCCAGCCAGGCTGTAAACCCCTGGAAAGTAGTGGTCTTTTTAAATGGGAATCTTGGAAGGAGTTAAAGCAGAGCACGAGAGGTGTGTAAGGAATTTCCTGGTGTAGGGGGTAACAGTTGTTAAAGAATGTATTTGCCAGCTTTGAGAGGGGTGCTGTGCTGTGCAGAACAGTGACAAAAGCTGTAGTGAGACAGATATGAAGAGCAGTCCACACACAGAGATCCCATCCAGAGCCTCTAGTGACTCTGAGGCTGATCAGTAGCTCAGAAGCACTAACAGATGTGGTACCGATGACCTACCCCCTCTCTGAGGAACAGCACTGCAGTTGGCTATGTGTCACCTGTGAACCTCATCCTGTGCCTGCTGCCCCTGCTGGAATGACAGTCCCGTTGGAAAGAGAAATGCCTGGCCTGAGCCCTGCTAAGAGGAGAGGGAGAGGCTATATCAGCCACTCAAGATCATGTACAGGCAGGTGGAAAGCTTGAAATTCCATTTCCTCTGCAGACCATCTTCAGTTTGTAAGTTGTAAAAGCATCAGGATCAATTCAAGTTGTGGCTTTGCAAGATGAGTCCTGCTTTTTGCCTCGGGATTGGATGTAATTGTGCTCACATGGTCCAATGCCTGATGTGCTCTAATACGCAAATTCCGGTTGGGATCAGGGTAGAAAGCACTAAAGTCCGACAGATTATTGTCCTGTAACTTTGCTTTTTCTCACGCTGTTTCTCTTTTAGTCTGTAACAGTATTACAGGCTGGAAAATTTTAGAATGAACTCTTGCTTTTGATGTGTAGTTTGGGCTCATGAGGCACTGAGCAGGAATAGCTGATGTTAGAATAGGTCAAGGATAAATGCGGCTGGTGGTTTAGGGTGCTTTTGTTGGATGTATCCATGTGTGCGCCTCATTTCAGGTGGTAGTTGGCTGAGCCCTTGCTTCAAGTCGCGTTTGTTCATGCTTTGTTTCTTCAAGTGGACCTTTATAACCACTTCTCCCTTTCTGCCGGGAAGAGACTGAGTCTCTTAGCTCCTGGTCCGGCTTTGAACAGATGTGCTCATATTCCTTGAGAGAAGTGATAGCTCTGAGGGAGAAGGAAGGCTGCAGGAAGAACAGGCTTGATCCCCTCTGCTCTAGTGATACCCAGGTTGTAGTAGCTCTTCCTGATAAGAGCTTTAAAGCAGTTTAATCGATAAATAAAAAGGATGCAATTAAGTCCACGGCTTTTTTGGTAGGGGATTAAGCTTAATGTAGCAGAATGTGTTGCTGGCTGAGCAGGGTAATGAAACCTGAGTATAAAGAGTGACTTCTCTCAGGACAGGCCTGACATCTGAAGGGCTGAAACCTGCCTTGGCTGACTTCTTCACTTATCTGTCTCTGGCCTATGGTGGAAACAAGGTAGATGTAACTGAGTTAACAAATAGCTCAACAGCCAGAGTACAGCTGGATTGTTTTCTAAGAGCAGTAATTGGCACTGTGTAGCAAGTTAATATGATGGTGCGTGTTCAGAAATAGACTTGTTTTCATTCCTTGCTTAAAGGCTTTCTTATCTTCCCTAGTGATAATATGTACTTTGCATAAAGACTTGGACTGGTCTCTCTGTGGCTCACACTACTGGCTTTTACTTGCAAACTGAGGATATTGTAAGGTAATATAACACCACCTAAATTGAGAGCCAGAGTTCCAATTTTCAAGCCATGCCTTTTTTTCCTGGACATTGGATCACTGAAGGATAGTTAGCATTGCTTAGTGGCTGCAGCACTTGCCTGGGTATCCCAGTGAGCAGCAAAAACAAACCCAGCTCTTTTCAGTTCTCTTTTAATGCCTCTTAGAGCATTTCATCTTAAAACAGCATTTTTGAGCTTGGGTAGTTGATGCTATGTTCGCAGCCTTCTTTATTTGTTTAAAAGCCTCAAGAAGATTATCAGGAGTACGAGATACATCCCCTTTTCACCTTACAAGTAAATGTAACATCAGAATATCATTATTATGGATAAGCTGAGATGAAACAAATAAACAACCTGGATACTTTCAGAAGTTATTTTAGATGTTGGTGCTGAAGTCACTTTTTTCCCCCGCCTTTTTGTGTTTGTTTTTTAAACTCACACAAGCCTGTCACTCCAGTACATTAGTGGGGCCGTGAAAAATGAACAACTATTGTTCTGCGTGTATAAAACTAAAACAATAAGCCGAAGAGTTTATTTTATCCTGAATGTTTTCAGTCTGGAGGGAAGAGGTTAGGTCTAAGTTCTGGTGTTTTTATTGTTTCTTCTTTGTTGCTGATCTTTATGTAGTAAACAGTTACCAGCTCGGTGCTATGTAGAAACGAGTAGAAGTTGTGGTTTTGGTCTTCAGTAACATAGGAGAATGATAAGATGGAGGTTAAAAATTTTAACAGTTAATGTTTATAGAAGCAGAAAGCCTTAACTTGGTTAACTCAGAAAGCTCTTCAGAACGTCAGTGTAGTGGGGAAGAAAATATGTGGATTTGCTGCAGAACGGTGAGATGCCTGCCTGGGAAGATCTGGTGGAGACCTGACATGTTCAAGTCACAGATAACCTCTGCTATTGTAGCATCAGAGCCCTTTGCCTCTTGGTGGATAACACGGAAAACAACTCCTAAACAAATGAGGATTCTTTGTGAAACAGAAGTTAACTAAGAATTTATGCTTTCTTCACTTCAGTGTTTGAATGCTCAAGACTTCTTGGGTTTTTTAACAAAAGCTGTAGTGAAATAGTTGACAAAGTGAATCACTATGGAGTCTTTTATCTATTATAAAGTAAATGCTTCATAAGCACTTAATTTATTTTCACAGGGCCCATTAGATGACAAAATGTGTGTCCAGTTGTGCTGTTGTAGGTCCAAAAAAGGAGACCAACATGAAAACCTAGTAATTTTTAAGCTGCCATAAGGTACCTTGGACCTAATTTCCAGCCTGCATAGCACCACTCAGTCAGATGCTCAGGATGCCTCCTCAGTGGCTTCAGAGGAGTTTGGGCTCAGCATTTCTGAAAATTACAAGATGAAAGGTGGAAATGCAATTCTAACATTCTCTCAAAATCAGAATGCAACATTTATGCTGATGAACAGACTGGTTTAAATGGTATTTTCTCAGCATCACATGAGAACTCTCTGGCTGAGATAAAAATCTTGCTGTTTGGCATTTGCCTACTATTGCTATAAAATTCCCCCTTTATTCTTTCTTTTTTGTCTGCGTACTTGGCAACATTTAAGGACTCATGCAGACAAATCAAGACTACAGGCAATAAGGGTATAATTAGCTGAAGAGTGAGGACATCTGGAGAAATGGCTTGGGGTAGGACACGCTTTTGAGAAGCAGATCCCACTCAGGGCAGCTCTTGTGAATGTGCAGGACCTTAGTCTTTGATCAGCAGAATGGTGACTGATGTCCTGTGGTGCCATCACCAAAGCTTGTTGGGGATTTAACCGCTCTAATAATGGAGAATATTTTCCTGTATGTTCCTCTTGAACAAGTGGGCTTTCATTTTCTTGGTCTTGTAAGCTCAGTTGCAGTTTTGGTTTTTCTTTTTCCTGTCCTGCTTCTGACCTCCATTCATTTCACTTTGCCCAGCACTTTCTCCATGCGATCTATTCCTTTGCATGGCAGATTTGGTGGTTCTGCCCTCAGTAGAGGAGCACATCTTTACCCTTGCAGATTCTTTCAGGAGTTCATTGCAGATGGGATGGATTTTTTCCCCCTTTCACTTCCAGTTCAGCTGTCAGCCTGAAGAGGTTCGTAGTCCTAATTGTTTAGGTAATCCTGCTTAGTTCCAGTCTGAGTATGCCCAGTGTGTTACGGACTTTACAGCTGATCTATCCACTGACTGTGTGTGTACTGGAGTCTTGTGGAGTCCTGTCCTTGGCTCCTTCTGTTTCCCCAAGCCTGCAATCCCCCTGATTTGTGGGGTGTCAACAGAACCTGTTTTAGGGACTGTCCCCACACCTTTGCTCAACCACAGTTCAAGCCCAAAGTGAAAGAAGTGTTGAAGGATATTTTGCCTCTTCCAGAAACAATCCATATTTCTTAGGTCTTTGTTTGGAAGCAGTTTGGCAGAAATTTTCCAGCAGAAGAGTCAAGCAAATGAAAACTTCTACACACATCATTATTTCAGGTTATATTTGGGGATGTTCCATGTCTCTGGAAATCTGAGGCAAGCCCAGGAAACAACAGTCTGGCTTAAGGCGGTGTCATGAGCCCCATCTGTTGTAACAGCTGAATAGTATTGAAATGTAAAAAATCAAAGTATTAGAATAGAGGTGGCACTTTTTGCTGGCTGTTTTTAGTCTGGGGGGCCCACCCTTAAAATCAGCCCTTGAAACAGCTACCTGGCAGGTACTTATTTATGGATTTGTCCATTGATTTTCTGTGCCTGTGTTTTGCTGTGCCTCGTTGTTAAGGATCTCAAAGTTCTCTCTGGAACTTGGTGGGCATAAATTTGAAGCCTTTCTGTTTAAAAGTATGAAACAAAGAATATTGCTCGTGCAGAGCCTGAGGTTGTACAACAAGTTTAGGAGGCAACCTAATGGAATAATAGAACAGTCCCATTATGCTTTTGAGGCTGTGGAATTGGAGGAAGAGTAGAGAATTGGCCTTAAGTCAACAAATTAAAAGGTGCAGGGCTCTTAAAGGTGGAATTAAAAGCCCTTCAGGAAAAAGTTTAGATCAGTGTGAAGTGCATCACTCTGGGACTGCCAGGTTAGGGCTACCCTGTGATTCAAGGAATTTGCAGTAGGAGTCTGGTGGATACTGAGCCACCACTTGGCACCAGCACCCATGACTGGCATTTCAAAAGCCTCATAACCCACAGTCATTTGCACCATTGACTGGGACACCCTTTATCCTCTTCCTGTTCTGGTCACAGCTGATTTTTGCCTTGGTCATCTGTACTTTCTTTTATACACTTGGAAGTATCCCAAGAATCTGGGCCTCCTCCCCAAAGGGCTGCTTGCTTTGTTGCCATCTGGAGGAATGTAAGAGCTATACCCCTACTATACATGAAAATGTGTTAATTTTCAAACCTCTCAGCCTGTAGAGATGTACAACACTGCCACTTTGTCTGTTTTATTCTCCTCTTCTGGATCGGAGTTGGGAAGATATGAATGTCTGTCTGCTCCTCATTTGTTTGTCCTTGAAGTTTTGTTTGCTGTTTTTCTTTCCTCCCCCTCTGTTGAGTTCTGTCCATTACCTGCTTCTTCAGAGTTGGGGGTGGTTGGTCAGTGTGCTCATGGGAGCTCTGAGGGCAGCTCTTGGGGTGAGGAAATGGAATTAATGGGCTTCAGGATGCACTTATGAATGGCTGCAGGTGTTTGATAGGTCATAAAAGACATACACCACAACAGTGTCTGCAAATAAATCTACCAGACAACTGTTAGTTGAAACAAGTTTGTTTCAGAGCCTTGAACTGCTGCTTTGCTTGAATGTGTACTGCAGAAAGGGTTTTTCACAAATCTTGTTGGTTGTTGCTGCCTTTGCAAGCCCTGATTGCAGAGTAGTATAAAAGCCACAGACAGGTGACAAAGCACTCTGATGTGGGGTGGAGAGAAGGAATTGCAGAGCTGACTCAGTTTATTTCCATTTCTCTGTACCCAGAAATGAGTGTGGCATTTGGTGGCAGGGACTTGGAAGAGTTATACTTAGATTGTGGAATATATAAAGCATTCAGCATGTTCGTTGTGCTGTGCCCAATGTCTGACTAGTATAGTTAATTTAAAAAACCCAACCAAACGACTTCCTGGAGCAGAGGATCTTAGCTATCTAAAACTCATCATTATCCCTGTCATGATAAGGTTTCCTTTGTCACCTAGTAGATATTGAAGGCTCTTTCCTCTCATCCTCCAATTGTTTGAGTCTGATTTCAGTCAAGCTTTTACAACCCACATCCACAAAAGTATTATGCTGGTAGCTCTATATCATCAACACAAGCAAATGCAAACACCTTTGGGTCAAAGACACTGATTAACCAGCAAAATTGGTTAATCCCAGACATAACTGCTTTGTGCCTGTCTGCTTCCCATCACTTGCTTCTCTTTCCCCCTGAAGTTGCATCTATCTGATCCAAAAGGAGAAGGACTTTATCTTTCCTCATTTTACATTATTTGCACACAGGCTGCACAGGACATAATGAAAGAAGCTAAAAAAGGAGAGTTATATCTCCAGAGCCGTTACTGTTTCCTCTTTTGTGAATGGCACAGGTCTGAGCAGCCTTTTGTAGCTGTTTGTGGATGTAGATAAACAATGTCTCTTCATGGCCTGGGATATTTTAAAAGTAAATTGGCCTGTTGCACTCAAGACCCAACTCTCAAGTGTACAAGATGGTAGAAACTATGGGGAAATAGGGGGGAAGTAGATTTTATGAATTCTGATTATTTTGTATCAAAAATGGTGCTTGGAGAAGTTTAAGTTTTATTTACTTACGGTAATGTCACTTTGATCAACTTTAACTGCACTTAAAAAAACTCCATGCTTAAATATGTTTTATTTTAAATTTGAACCTATGATTGTCTGTCTTTCTTTCCTCTGAGGAGTAGAGCCTGATCTCAAATGTTAGTACTTTGGGAATAGGTGAAGGGTAAAGCTGTAAAACACCTGTAATACTTGACCAGAAACAGAAGTCCTTTTTGAGGACTGTCTGTATGTTTAGCCTGGGTTTCTGGGGAGCTAAGTTAAGGCTTAGGCAATTTTTCTTTCTTTGCTTGTCTTTTTCTTCTCTGTGCTCCCTCTGTAACTTCTAA
This sequence comes from Anabacerthia variegaticeps, assembly GCA_035583185.1. Lineage (NCBI taxonomy): Eukaryota > Metazoa > Chordata > Aves > Passeriformes > Furnariidae > Anabacerthia > Anabacerthia variegaticeps. The sequence continues at coordinate 1,188,699 of JAWWEW010000112.1, read as the reverse complement.
ATTGAGTTTGGCAAATGGGTAGAGGTCTCAAGACAACAGAGCCTTCACAGATGTCATGAAAAATAGAAGAGGAAAGAGAGGAGCAATCCTATTAGGACCAGGCTGTACTCCTGTCAGTTGTGAGGCTCCAGAGAATCCCAGTGGGTGAGGGCTGTGATGAACTCCCACCTGTAGAAAGGCTTTGGTGGGATTCCGAATCTTCTGAGTCAGGTGCCTGCTGTCAGTCAGCAACAAGGCTGCCTCACTCATAACTTAGAAGTGTGCCTGGTTTTAGAGGACCTCAGCTATGGATGCTGCCAGACTGGGCAGGTTTTCAACTGACTTGGACATGAGGTGGACTTTGTGTATTGTATATATGCTCCCATTACTAAAGTTTTCATAGTTTGAGTATATAAAAAAGAAAAATACTAGTGGTAAGTAATTGACGGAAGTCATAATGTTGCAAATGCTGTTTCAGGTTTTCTAGGTGAATTTAATCGTTATAAAAGTAAATTTTAGAGTCATGTAGTTTGTGTTGGTACCTCAGGGTTAAGGTGGATCAAGGTGGGCAGTGGACTGCTGGTAACTGTAGTACTTTGCTGTGTGGGCTGTAGTTTGACAGGCAGTGTGTTGTGCCTGTTTAACTTCATCTCCTTCCAGCTTCTCTGGATTAGGTCCGTGTGTTGACAAGTCTGCAATTTAGTGCTGTCTTCACAGGAATGGAAATATGTCTGAGAAATGGAGATGAGGCAGGTGATACTAAATTCTTGTAGTGACATCTTGCTAGTGATACCTTCAGGGTAACTTCTGGGTGTTGCAAGTCACTACCATGGGTGGCAAAGCAGCCTGTGTGTAGTTGTGTGTTCTGTGTGCTGACATGGATTCTCTTGTTTGTCCTTTTTCCTTCCAGGACTCCACTGTTGTGACCCCAATTATTCTCAGAACAGATCCACAGGGATTTTTCTTTTACTGGACAGATCAAAATAAGGTAAGAGAAAAGCTTCCAGTTCCAGAATGGTTCTTCTTTGTTCCTGTGGTGAGGTGGGCTGGAATCGGGAGGCTTTGCCTGTCAGTCCTGGTGCAGCAGATGAGCTTTACATCAGCACACCTTCTACAGTGGGCCTGTGGCTCATGCCTGGTGCACCAAGCTTGGAGAGATGGACAGAAGAATTGCTAATTTCCAGCCATGTCCACGATTTGATGGCCAGTGAGCTGTGTAATTGTCCTCACGAGGACAGGCGAGGGTCTGTTTGTGATGCTGTTGTGGTTCCCAGGTGCCTTGTGGTTTCCTCTTGCCTTCTGCACTCGAGGATTTTGTCCGTGGTGCATGGCAGGCCCAGGATTCCCGGAGGCTGTGCCGGGTGGGCCATGTCACCAAGTTGTCACTAATCCTCCCCTAAACGCTTTGTTTCAAAAACATTCCGGTGTGCTGAGGTCACTGGGATGGCTGGGGAGCTGTTGGGAAAGCTCATGGCCTGATTCATCCCTGCTCCACTTTGCCATCCCTATCACCCTTGGAATCAGCACTGTCATGTTTCCAGCTGTTGGAGCCTGTACTGTGGTGCAAGAGCTCAGTACCCTGAGCTGGGTGCTGTTCGTCATCCACCGTATCAAACATGGAATGGAAAATTATTGTTGCAATCATTATAGCAAAATGCTGTACCAGAGCTGGGAAGGACTTCCTCCTCTTTGTAAAGGTGAATTTTTGAGTACTTCTCAAGTGCTTGTACTGGCTCCCTGTTGAAAATGGTGTTAGAACTTGGTGGTGCTTGAGCTTCGGCCTCACGTGGAGTGTCTGCCAAAGTGACTAAATAGGTGCTTCTGGCTATGGAAACCTGGTTTGCCAGTTGTGTAGCTGTGTTTCAGGAGTTCCTGTTGGTTTTATGTTTAGATACCAGGGCAAAAATAGCTTGAGGAGGTAGCAACCATGAAATGTGCAGGCTGAACAGGCAATTTGCTATTAAATCATGTTTGTCTTCCTATGTTTGCTTTTTAGAGGAGATGGAGTGCAGTTGTGAGTCGGTGTATTTGGAAATCGTGTCATGGAGTTGTAATAAAAATCTTGGCTTGTGCTTGTCCAGGGTTGTGGTGGGTGATGGTGGGATGATCCCCTGACAGTGCAGAGTTGATAAATCACTGCTCACAGAGAGTGCCCCTAGAAGATGGAGGCTGTGAGTGATTTACACTGACCCTAGAGCTGTGCCAGAACTCAGTGCAGTCTTCTGGCCTGTTCCTTCCCTTGCATAAACTAATTGTATAAGCTGAAAAATAACGATGAACTTTGTAATAATAAGTGGAAACCCAGAGTTGATTGGGGAGTTTATTTCACTTGTAATATGTTTGGCACTAAGACCTCCTTCAGTTTCCTACTGTTGTCTGTGAAAACAATGTCTTGAAGCAGTTCTGTGAAGAATAGCTATTTATAGAATTGTGGTTCTCATATTCATGAAAAAATGTATTTATAACGCTCAGAGCATTTTTTTAAAGGTTGAGTACTGGTGCAAGAGGAGTAAGTGTCAGTTTGATTTTCAAACTTGCAAATCAAGCCTCTGTAAAGAGCAACAAGAGGGTTTTTTTTCTGGTTAATAATTCATGGCAACTAGGTGAAGCTTGTTTCTGAACACTGTCCTAGCAGTGTCTGTTTAAAGAGTGAATTTATATCTGTTGGGGTGCTGATAGTGCATGGAGCAGGAAGGAAATGCCATTTTCTGCTTTTACGGAGAATGGCTGGCCTCATGTTTATTGTGAAATTGCAAATATATGAATAAAAGGGGTTATATAGGGAATTCTCTTTAATTTCCTTCTCTTTGTGTGAAGTGATCCTGTGATGATAGTGGAACTATGTGAAGAAATACCAGGACAGTGCAACCTCTGTGTGATCACTTTCTCTGTTTCCCCCATATGATTATTTTGTTAAGCAGTTCCTTTTGTCATAAAGAAATCCTGTTGTTTTCTGGGTATGGAAAGATAGGCCCTGCTAAAAGAAGTGATGAGCTGGGGGAAGGCTGCCTGCCAGCTTCCTTCATCAGACAGGTTTTCCTGGGAGCTGACTCCAAGCAGGTGTGGGGATGAGGCATGAGGAGCAACTGTCTTGGTAGCCACTTGTGTGTCCTGGTTGCCAGACCCTGTTAAAGCAGTGAATCACTGCCTGGATAGTGGTGTGGTGTTCAAAACAGAAATCTGTCTCCTTTGCTTTGCTGCTGCCTTATCAGTTAAGTTACACAAAAATTATGTGAGTCACTGGGAGGGAAAAACAAAACAAACAAAAAACCACTCCCCTCTGCTAAATTTTGATTTATCTTAAGGAGCTGGTGGTTGTAGCCCTGCAGCTTTGTGTCCTCCTGGCTGGTTGAGCTGCTGCTTGCAGTGTTGGCTTGTTCCCTTCCTTTTCTGTTCCTTCTCTATTGAAGAGAAGGGAAAATAACAGGCAGTGTGTGCTGTCTGGCAGTGGGTCCGGACAGCCTTTTGGATTATTTTTTGTGCAGTCAGAGCTCCAAGTTCCTGGTAAAGATACCTGTTGAGAGCAGCCCTCCATCACTGTCACTGACCCCATCTCAGAGTTTGCCATGAGTTGCTTGCAGGGTTTGCAGCCCAGCTGGTGAGTCTGGGTAATGCTGGAGTTGATCTGATGAGGGTCAAAAAGGCTGCAGAGAGTCAGCCTTACCAAGGAATTTTACTCATGTGAGCATTGTAGACTCTTCATTTGCTGATAAACTGTAGTTTTCTGATAAGTTGGTAGCAATTTTCTTAGTTGGCTGCAGGAGTCACATGCTCCTAATAAACCATCCCAGGTCTGCAGTTGCAGCCCTATGAAGATCTTTGGCACTTGCCCCACACTTAGAAGATTGTCAGGGTGGCAATTCCAGTGTTGTGAAGGTCTGATAAGCAGGTTCATTTTAGCTCTGCTCTTGCAGTTCGGCCATAAGAACGTGGCATGCTCAGCTCAACGTCCTTACTGAGTATGTGCATATATTGCTGTCATCAGGAAAGGTAATCCTCCAAAGTGAAGTCATACATAGCCTTTTGCTATTTCCTGAAAAATGGTTCACATGTCATTCCTTGCTTTTGTTTTAAACAGATGGCAGGACAGCTTTCTGATGTTAATTGTGTTTCTTGTTATGAAATTCTTTTGTTGCTGAAGGTTCTGGAATATTTTCTTCATCTGTATTGCAGAGTGCTGCCTCATTTCATTTTGTTACTTGAGTGATTCTCAACATGTTTTTTTTTAAGAAAAATTAATGTGACAAGCTAATGTCTGTTACTTATCTTGTTGTTTTGGTGGTGTTTCCTAACTATAGCGAATCCAGCCAATATTCATTGTGTTGTCATATTTTTATGACCGGATTAAAACATCTCAATTCCTTGCTGCCCTTTTTTTTTTTTTAAGAAATGGAATGTCATTTCTTCCATTTGTTGTTATTCTGGTCATGAGCATTGAAAAAGGATAAATCCAGACCTGATGAGGTGAAGAGAAAGTGTGCTGGAGTAAAAAGAAGGGATAATCAAAAGCATTTCTCAGAAGGCTGGAAGTGTTTGGTGTGTTTAGCCAAGGCAGCAAAGCAAAGCCAGAGAAAGACTGCTTTCTGACTGTGGATAAATATATTAATGAATGCATAGGCAGGCTAGGAGAAGGAACAGGTATTGACAGTTTGTGCATTATTGTCTTGCATCCTTTAGCTGGAAGTTGTTACACAATCAGAAGGATGTTAGGAGAAGACACTTAGCCACTGACTCAGTGCGGTTCTGACACTGCCTGGGGAAGGGAGGAAAGCAGCTAATTGCTTTTATGATGGAGCCGTTTTGGTTTCCTGAAGTTTGAGGGTGGTATATGTTGTCGTCTCACTAGCACATAGTGATGTATTCCTCTTTATTTTGAAAGCTAGCCCACTACAGTGAGGTGACAGAGGCTGCAGACCCAGTCTTCTCCTGGTTCCATGGGTGAGAGGTTTAGGTCTGTGCTGTGGAACTCACCACGAGTGCCCAGGCTCAGGGAGTCAGCAGCGACTTCTGCAGAAGTGCTCTTGTAAACAGATGATGGTTCTGTTTGTCCAAAGGAGTTTTTATTGAGAAGCTGCTGCAAGTGCTGGGATGGTAGTTGCTCAGTAGGAGGGGATGTGTGGCTGAAGATTTTCTCTTCCACCTGCTGCTCTTGCTGTTTGAGCAGCAGCACTGCCTGACCAAGTGGCTTTGGTAGGAGGAGTCCTGGCTTCAGGGTCAGATGGCACTGTTCATACCTGAAGCTTTTCAGTGTATTTGGTGCAAGTGGGGTGCTAAGACCACAGAAGTGCCTAGAGGCAGCCATTGCCCCAGCTCTGGCTTGCTCAGACTGCCAGGCTGAGGGTATCTGAAGGCAGGGAGACTTGCTCTGTACAGCTCTCTAGGAACGGTGGGTTTGCAGTTTGCAAGGGAAAGAAGGAGGCAGTTTGTGCTCCTACAGGAGCCAGGGCTGCTCTCGTGTGGAACATCACTGACAGAACTGGCACTAAGAGGTTTAGCTCAGGCACAGACTGGAGTTGGGTTGTACCTCATTCCATGCGAGTGCATGAAGCAGTTCCTTAGGATAAAAGAGCAGGGAACTTCTCTGGCCTGGAAGGTTCTTTCCTCTCTTGTGTTCTGAGGTGATACTGAGTTGCTTTGAGCCTGAGCACCCAATCCAGACTGCAGAGTGAGTGTGGGAAGTGGAGCCCAAGGGCTGTCAGTAGGATTCTTGAGGATTACATTTGTTTGTAAACTCTGGCAATCCCATTGCCCTCATCCAAATGGAAGATGATGTGACATTTTCCCAGCTCCTGGTGATTTTGGCTCTTACATAAGGAAGTTCTTTGGTGTCTGTTTTGAATCGGAGCTTTAAAGCAATGGGGTCAGTATTTGTATTGCCCTGTGAGTTGAAGGTTTTCATGTTACATCTGTATATGTTTTACAGTACATTTGACAAGCATACAATAAAGGCTGGAGTTAATACTTCCATATTAAAAATGGGCCTAATAATTTAATGAGACTGGATTGTTTTTTAGTACTAGGTTTAAAAATACCTGCTCCAAACTTCACCTGTTGGGCTTTATTCAGGAGCAAGGTTACTCAGTCATGCATTTCACTGCTGAAAACATCCAGGAAGTGCATCATTAAACATGTATTCATGCTTCTCTTTCAGGCATGTAAAAGGGGGGAAAACCCCCCAAAACTAACCCCTTTAAAGACTTGAACTTGTGAATATCATTAATTGAATGAGAGAAAATAGTGCAGCTGTGTCCACATCAAAGGTTGTTTAAACATGTGCAATGAAAAACTTGCTTTTCATTCTTTTAGCATCTTTAGTTTTACTTCAGTCATCCCTTTCTGTTGGATAGTGACTATTGGACACATGGGTCTCTGTCACATGGCTTTCCATATGGATTGCTTTGCCTTTGCCTTGTTCTGGATGAGAACTTCCCTGGGACAAGGAGTTGTGGTGATGAGAGTTTTTGCTTCTTCGTGGCACTGGGAACTGGGTGAACCTGAAGCAGACAGTAAAGTAAGAGTTGTGGTGGCACAGCAGATAGTCTTTGATTGGTGAATTTGAAGTGCAACAGTAGGAGCCACCACAGAGGCATCAGAACTTGAGACCAGGGATATTGTTGCTGGAATGCAGATGGAATTGTTTGGATAACAAAACGACCTGTAAATATTGACATTAAAAGCTGTGTGTCTGACACATTTTTCTAATGAGAAATGGGAGAGAATGTCTTCAAGGACACAGCTGGCTGTGGGATTGTTGTAACCATTAGGCAGAGCAGTGCAGAAATTGGAAGGAAAATCCCAAAGGTGAGTTGTGCCAGTGCCTCTCCCAGTGAAAAACTGCTTGGGGGGCTCTGTACTACAGAGACTGTTGTGTTTTGAAGTGAGGAAAACTAAGTCTCCAGATAATGCAGTAGTGGAGTCAGCCTGGTCACCTGAAAGCTGCTGCTCATATTTTTTGCCAACCACAAATCAGCGTGAGTGGAATAAAAGAAGACAGGGAAAGTGGTGGGGAATTGCCACAGACAGTCAAAATGGGAGGAAATATTTCATGGAGGTCAGCTTCCCATCAGGCTGCTGATTTAAAGGAAATCTCTCTGCTTTCAAAACATGGAAATTGTTCAAGGCCCATTAGGGAAATGGTACTACATCAAACACAGAAGATCTCTAATAAGCATTTCCCACTGCTAAATACCTCCCTTATTGTGAGGGAGGCAGGAATAGAAAATGAGTTTTGGGTTTAATCCACAACAAAGGTCCAGTTTCTGAAATAAGGAAGCCAAAGAACTTCAGAGAGGGAGGATGACTCTGGAGTCAGCCAAATTTAGGTACTGTTGAATCCTCAGTCACTGAGAACAATCCTAATGTTGTGTGTCATAGGAGAATATTGTCCTTGCTGTTGAATTGAATGTGGGTTGTGACTTGGCTTTAAAGAGGAGATTGTAGGTTGTCTTTTGTTTAAATGGGCTGACTCTTGGAAGCTTTGGCTGTAAATGTTGAATGTTATGAATAAATTGGAAACTCAAGTTTTGGTGCAAAAGGCCTTTCTCATCTGGCTGCTGGAGGCTGTGGTTATAATTTTCAGCTTAAATCTCTCAGTGAAAATAACTTGTGGCCAGTTCAACTGATCCACTCAAGTGCCTGCTGCAGAAGGTGTGTGTCTGCTCACTCAGCTGGGCTCATGGTGAGCAGAGCCACTGGTGTGCAGTAAGCCAGCCTGCAGTCTCTTTTCTCCTCCTTAATTAAAAAAAGTCTCTTGTGTTCCTGCCTGTAGCTTGTACCTAGATTTGCTTCAATGTGCAGCATCAGCTTTGCTGGCTGACCTATTATTGGCACAGTTCAAAAATGGGCTTCTGGGGTATCATCTTTGCTGATGGTTGGAAGGATCACTGATCTCTTGGTGTGCCTGGTGGTTTGCCTTCCCTGCTGCAGCTCTGCCAGTTCAGACGCTGCTCTGTAAAGCTTCATATCCTGGCTCTCTAGAGTTGTTTTGTGGTTTGTTTGGGTTATTAAGCTGTTTAAGAAATAGAGTATATTATTTAAATATCAGTGGTTTTGGTTCACGATCTCTATATATGTGATCTTCCTGTGTGAACATACACTAGTAATCGGTGGTATGTGATAAATGTGTTTGGAAATTTTGGTTCTTTTTAAGGAATTTTGAAAAAAAGTTTTTGAAATTCGGGTGACTGGCATTAAATGTTGTTTTTGCACCAGTACTTGCCTTACCTGCCTTAGGGCTTTTTCCCCATTAAAAATGTGGACTGGACTCTGCTACCCTCTCCTGCCTGCTCCTACAGTTTTGGCACTTGACACACTCTGCACACTCAGCTGGCATCACAGAGCAGGAATGGCAAAGCCCTGGCAGTGATAACAGTGTGCTCCGTTGTGCAGCACTGCCTTCCTTTTGGGTCTGGGGCTACTGTGGAAGGACAGAAGACACTCAAGAGGATCTTTTCCTGAGGAATTGTCTCTCGATCCTGTCTTTGGTTTAGTAACGAGTTTTACTATTTAACTCAGCACTGGGAAGCTGCAGTAAGAACCTCATGCTACAGATCACGGGAGTTTTTAGCTTGCTGTGTCTGGGTGGCTGTTATTTTTGAGCAATTCTAGCCATACAGATACTGTTTGGTTTGCCAGCATCCTGCAAAGAGTCTGCTGGATGAGATGGTCTGTAAAATCTGCAGGCAGCCTCTCTGCTGTGTGTATTGTCTGCAGCCTGGCTTGCCTTTTTTCTGATGTTGTGTGCTCTGCTATCTCTTCCACGGGCAGCAATTGTGCTACTGAAGTTCTGAGCTAGCTTTGCCCCCAAATAGGGGAGGCTGTGCCTGCCCTGGATGTGCTTTGTGTACATGTGTGTGCTGTTAGTAACAAATCTGTTCTTGTGTTTTCACAGTTAGGGCTCTATATGAGGCAGGAAATGAGAATTCTCTTTCCTTACTACTTCCAATGAATCTTTCCACATAGGCATGTTTGTTTACCAGTGTAGTGATTTCCTGATGTTGTTGTCCATCCTTTCCTTTTTAACAAAAACTCAATAGTAGATGTATGCTTTAATCTGATACCTGTTTGTGATGATGTAGCTCTGCTGATGTTGAGCTGTTCCTCATGCACTGACTGGGGGAAGGACTAGGGGCTGTCATGTAAAGGATTTAGTTTTGTCTTCATTCATATCCCAGGAAAAGTAACTTCCAGTGTCTGGATTTTTAGTATGGGGACTGAGCCTGCTTTGAAGACTGGCATGTGCCTTTATCCAAGATTGACTCTGCACCATGTGAGAGGAGCAGGATGTACCGTTGTACAAGAGAATTGCTGGTGTCTGAAGAACATACTTAAATCCTGAACTCCAGGGCATGTCAGACACTTGGCTGCCCAATTAGCCTAGTAAAATTGGTGGTGCTTCTATAACATTGCTGTTTCAAGGCTGCACTTAAACATCACCAGTGAAATTCTACCCCAAGGCCACATCCCAAAGAGCTCTTGGCTGTGTGAGGCTGGGGATTACCAGAGCCTCGTCCTGATTGCAGGGCTGGACACAGTGTGCCTGCAGAGCTTTACTGAGCAGACACTGGGGGGCTGGGTGGGACATCCCAGGCTGCTCCAGGAGATGGAGGGAGTGTGCCCTGAGCTGGAGAAGCCCAGAGGTGGCTCCCTGCTCGCACACAGCTGCCCTGTGAGCTGCTTCAAGTACAGTTTATTGAAAGCCAGCTTGCAGCAGACTCAGGTGGGTTCTGTCCTGATCAGTGTGTTGAATGAACTATGTGCCTTCTAATGTAGTTACTGTACAATATAGCTCACTATATATCAGGGGACCCTGGATAATTTGGACAGGTGGTTTGCTACCCAGGAGCTGCTTATCTTTGACTGATAAACAGCAGTAAAGTGCTGTTTAGTGAGAGTCATAACAAAAATATTGATTAGCAGGGTACAGCTGGCTGGTGCACAGTGATGCTCGTTGAAACCCTGTATAAAACAGGAATGAAATGCTGAAGGAAGCTTTCTGTCTTTTATTCTAGCTGCTCTGGGTTTACTTAGGGCAGTTAGACAGAAGGCCTTATTTAATAAAAAGTATTATGAAATGGAACACTAATGCTTAAAAGTTGGGAGTATGGCCAAAAAATATGCAGGGAGTGCCACTAGAAAAGTTCAGGTAGTTTATCTTGGCGCTTTCAACTTCAAGACTGGGAGAAGTAAAAAACATTCTGTATTTAAGGGAGCTTTTAGAACAACAGGGTATCTTACAAAAGATAGCTTTATTTTTTAGTTTTCCTAAAAATAGAGATAAGTAAAATAAAGATAGTTTTTCTGCTTTTAATCCAGACTTGCTTACTAAATAATAAAATGAGCCTAAGACCATTTTATCCGTGAAGATAATCCTTATGAATGCAGGTAAGATTTAGGATTTCTTGGGCTGTTTTTCCCCTTACCACTGCAGTCTGTGTTGCTTTGGCACATCTTTTAAGTCATCTGCCAGGCACTTGTGCCAGCCAGTCTTCTGTGACCAGATCATCCATCCCTCGCTAACCTGTGCTGTAATTACATGTTCCCAAAGATGCTGAAGGGCAGCTGGCATGGTGTGTTGAGCAGCAGCAGTGCTGTCCCAGGGACAGTCTGAGCCTGAGAGTTGTCATCCCCTTCTGAGCAGTCACACACCACTGTGGGGGACCAGGCTGAATCAGTAAATACCACAAATGCTTCCTCTGCTCCAGGGAAGTTTCTGATTATGGTGCTTTGGGGGTTTGAGGGTAGGGGAACTTTTGCTTTTCAGTTTGCTGCTCTGGGCTTTTCCTCTGAAGGTGAGCTGTCCTTGTGTGCACATCCACAATGCTCTTTACCCTAAAAACAGGCATTTCCTCAAAAGCACCATGACTGGTTACAGTGATAAATGATCCATAATTCAGCTGATGGGTAGCTGGTACTTGACAGCACAGAAAGTGATGTGTGTCTGTCAGTGCCCTGTGAAAATGGTATTGAAAGGAGCTCAGTGGGCAGTGCTTTCTGTAGGTGCCAAGTCCATCACCACGCTGCAGTGTGTGGCTCACTGTAAACAACGTGTTCCAGACTGAGTTGATTATTCACCCAAAGTGTTATCAGTGTCATAGTCTAAGATTGCCTCTGATAAATCCCTCTCCCCTTTTGCAGGCATGTGAAGACAAACCTTATAGACATTTTCACCAGTGAGAACTGCTGGGAAGAGCCTGTCACGGCTGCTGCAGTAGAACTCTTTGAGCATAGCCATGTTATACATTCTAGGTGGATGGGGTGAAAATCTTCTCTCATTACCTGCATACAGTGTATTTTAAAATGCTGAAAATCAGTTGGAAAAGTGGCACTGCTTTGCAGCTACCAGAAGTAGGTTTTCAGTGTACTGACTGCCAATCTGTCTTGTCACTGAGAACTCATACCAGGAGCTTTTGCATATCTGTGATGCATAGTCAGATTTAGATCCTTCTTTCACATATGTTGAACTTTCAATCAATATTTCTACTGAAATCAAATACACAGGAAGGAGGGTAGTGGTAAGGTAAGGAAAACTGGAGGTCCAGGTAGCTCTTCTGACTTGCAGACTGAAATACTTGCACTCATTTCCATAGTGTTCCTAACATTTCACTATTTCAGTGAGACAAGTTGTTTTGACTCTGCAGCCTTTGTGTAAGGGGAAAGTTATCTACCCTTTTGTAGTTACAATGCAGAGGGGGAGTATATTAACCCTTTCATTAGCCCTATTGCAAAGCTGATTGTTGAAACAAAATCTCTTAATTCCTTGAAAATGCTTTTACTCTTGGTTGAGAAGTTAACATAAGGCACTTCATAATGCAGAACGAAGCCTTTTTGTTCCGTATCCCACTTTCTCAGGCATGTAACTTGGTATTTGCAGAGGTTCGGGCTAAAATTGGGGGGGGGAGGGGGGGCCTTCCTCTTTCTGCTCTGCTGCACAGCTGTGTCTTGAGTGATAGCTGAGTTTCCTGAACATGTCCTGTGTCCTCCTGCAGAAATTTTGCCTGTCCCACAGGATGGCTTTTGCCACTTCTTTTTAGTTTCTGGGTGGCGTGTGCATTGCACATGGGCTATGCCACTCTATGTTCATGTTATGTTAAAACAGCTCTTCACAAATTGCCTTGAGAGCAGGTTTAAAATGTGACAGACTTGAGTGTGGCTGGACTGGCAATTACAATGTCATTGTATATGACATGTCACTTTGTGTCACCTTGAGTTCAGACATGTGTGTAACATTGCAGCTAAATATGTGGGTCTGGAAATAACAACGTAGGGCTCTTTACTGCAGCCATCCATCCAAATCCTTTGGATTTGTGCTGGCACTCAGTCATGGCCCCTCAGCAACTTCCCTGGATTTGTGCCAGGAAGATGGCTAATGGAACAATCTTTTTATGATCTGTTTAGCTAAATGGCTCTAATAATGTGGGATATTAGAGTAACAGATGCTGTTGACCATCCTGCAGTAGATCAAAGTTTGTATATACAGGAACTATGCACTTCCTTTCAGAGTCATGCCTATAATTTGGAGCTCCTCATTTGTTGCTATGGTATTATATTATCAGAGCAATGAGGAACAGAAGTGGTAATTTTAATGAACGAAGTCAAAAGTGCCAGTGTGCAGCAGTGTCAGCTCTGCCTGAGGAATGGCTCTCTGGTACCAGCAGGAACACAGAAGGGTGCTCTGGAGGTGGCTCACAGACACTGCTGCTATCTGAGGATTTCAGAGGCTTGAAACCAGAGTCTGAACTTAGTAAACCAGTCCTGTGTCAGATTTCAGACATGCTGTGTAAAACAGGAGCAGGGCTGACCAATGTGAGATCCATCAGGGTCTAGGGAGACTTAAGCCCCAAACTCGCCCTGCTTGATCCAAAAGAGGGATTTGGAGCACAGAGCTTTGACATGTCTGTCTGAGACTGGTGGAACTGAGCTCTTTCAGCCATGTATTCGTTTGGTACCTTTGAATTTAATCTACATGATGATGACACCAACATGAGGATAATCTCTGAATCATGAGGGCATTATAAGTTGACAGCAAATTCCCCAGAGACTAAAAAGATGCCAATTATATGGGTATGACTGAAAGAGCAGGATCCAGGGGAATAAAATCACTTCACACATAATCTTAATGGACTGTTTCAGATACTGTAAAATCTGCTTCATTAGTATAATATCCTCATGTCATTAGATACTTTGTTTAATTGGCTTGGCTTTGTTTGGAATATAGGCTGTTGGGTGGTCTGAACATTCATATATTTATGATTAATTATGCTGTAAATGATTTACAGAATTAGTCTGAGAACATGGGAACAAGCTTTTATGAGCTAATAAAACTATATGCCAAAAAAAGTGCAAGATTTCATGTCAGACTAAGAAGGCTGCTGTTCACCGGTGCAGATCTAGTGGATGTAAGACACAAACTTGATACCATTCAAGAAAGGGATTGCCTTGTGGCTTGCTGAATAAAAGCCCCACTCCTTGATCTGTGTTTCTTCCCTGCAAAGGTGGAGAGCTCTGCTTTTGCTGGCTGGGCAAAGAGCTCTTCATAAACACTGCAGCTATGTGTAGAATTGGATTGAATGGATCAGTGATGTGCTGGTACATAAGAGGGTCTGTGCAAGGACAGGGCACCAGGCTTTTGAAGCTCAATAACATCTGGGAAAACACAAACCCCAGTTTAACCTGGGAGTTCCAGAAGAACAGAGATTGGACTCAAGAGAGTTAACTGAGCATTAAGAGGACTCCACTTTGGGGTCAAGGGGATTATCAGTCAGTTGATACTGTTCACTTGAGCATTTTGTTTTATTTTTTCCCATTTCTGCTGTCTTGCAAGAGCTGCAGCAGTGCTAGTTTTGTGTGTGTAGCTGTGGCAGCAGTGGCAGACATCTCCTGCCATCAGATGTATGAGGCTGGAAGAGTTCTCAGAGGGAATTGTGCCAGCCAGCCTGTGAGCACTGGGAACTCATTGCTGCCCAAGGATGCAGCTTCCTGCAGCTTCCTGCAGCTGTGCCTTTGATATCTATTATGGAAGGAGGAGGGTCTGGGTTGGGTGCTTGGGGTGGTGCTGCAGTGTCCAGATAGCACAGGCGGAGCAATGGGATGGGCACTGTGTGGGACTGGTAGTTGCTTTGATGAGCAGGGAGATGGTCATTACCTCCTCTTTAATCAAGAAGCCCCCAAGAAGTTGTATGGGCACCAGAGAAGTTGTAACTACTCATAGCTCAGGCTCCCATCTGCCTGTTTTCCAGGAGTGTGAGGGAGCTTTTCTTTTGTGAAGTGGGTCCTGTCTCAGGGCTGTTTGCAAGGCAGAGACACTCCCTTGATTTTTACAATTGTTTTTTAAAGTATTTTTTCTTACTTGATTCTGTAGAGGTATATACAATTAAATAGTCTCACTTGTAGAATCAGACTCATCACTTTCAGAGTAAGGAAACCACCTTGCACTGAATGCAATGCTTTTGGAAATCTTGAGTGTCACGTTAGTCTTGAGTTATAGTCATGGGGAGTAGGAATAGACGTTGGTATCTGCTTACTGTCATGTAAGGAAGAATGAACAATTCTGGTTTAAATCCAAACTTACTGGAATTTTGTTAAAGACAAATGTTATGTTATTTCTATCTATATCTGTACTTTCCCTGCATTGATTATTTGAGGTGAAGATGCTTTGCTTCTGGGGTTTTTTATTCCCTCTTCTCCACTCCCAAGAAGTGAATATACCTGTGAGAAGCAGCATCTCCCAGGGGACTTGAGAAGGGCTTTGGCTAATATTGCTATGATAGGAATGGCAGCATTTGCTCCAGAGACTCAGCTCCAGTCAGAGCTGCTAATGAATAAAGCACTGCAAAAATTAACAGCGTAAGAAAAAATGCAATATATTGCAAGATCCTGTATGATCTGCAAGTCCTTTTTTTCAGCTGTGCATTCCATCAGTCTGATGCATGCTGATCACAAAGTGAATGATGAACGTTACTTGTTAAACTTGCAGAATCTTGAAAAACCTTTTCCTTTTACGTAGTGGGTTTTTGAACTCTCCTATTTTTGAATGTCTCTTTCCCATCTTACTTCCAGGGCAAGTGACTTAGTGATGAGGTATGAGATGCTTCAGTAAGTCAGAAACCCATTGAAGCTGTGGAGGATTGGACAGCTGCTCTTAGTGGAAGTGCTGGTGTGGAGGGCTGAGACTGGGAATGGGGCGGGAGGAGCTCTGGTGGTTACCCAGCAATCCCAGAGCTATAAACAAGCTTCTGGTTTGCATCCACTTCAAAATACTACACTGATCAACAGCTTTTGGAATTCAAACCTTTACATTAGGAGGCAAATAACTGATTAATATTGCATTAAAGTGCAACAAACTCTCCCTTTGCAAACCATGGGGGGGGTAACTAAGAGCATTCTGTTTGAACTCCAGAATCTTTTTCACTTAGACCATTTTCCAAGTAGAGAAGCTAAACTGTGTGGGTTTCATACTTCAGAGAGAGATGAAGATGTATGGTTTTATAGTTGCCCAACTGGGCATTGGAGGGGTCCTTCACTGAAGTAGGAAAACATGTTTGTTCTTATTTGGATTTTTTGTTTTGTTTTTAGCAAGAAGCATAAATTTCCATGTCTCTGAAAATTCAAAGCTGTGCAGTGTTTTTCAAATGAGTTCATGTTGTGCATCCTGTCATGATATAAAGGCAGTTGGAAGGCTTGGTCTTTGAAGATAAATTGGTTTGCAGAGATGAGCTTTTTTTGTGTTGTCTTAGATTTGTGCCCAGAGATTTCTTCATAGCAAGGGGCCTTCTTACTAGAAGAGAGCTTAAGTGATCGTTCATGAGTATCCATACCACCAGCACACAGTGGGATAGACCTCTGTGTCCTCAGGCCTTCAAACGTTGTCCGGCCTCTGTGTAAGAGCGAAGAGTCACACCTGGGGGCTTCTGGCTTTTGCTGAATTCAGGAGGCTTTATTTGGTGTCCCGGCACTTGTTTCATGGTGATTGATTTTTTTTTTTTTAAGCTTTACCAGAGCTGTCCAGCTTCTCAGCCCTTGCTCGTGTACTGTATCCTGTGAGTTATTGCTGATGAACTCCAGACCCTTCAGTTTATCCATGGCAGTCTGTTCCCAAGGCTTGGGGGAAGACACCTGAATGCTCCCATCTAGCAGGCTTTGCTTGGGAGTGCCACTGAGGTCCAACCAACTCCCTACAAACACAACTGGGGCATTAGAGCTGTCTGATGTAGGTGTGATGCTGTGAAATACGGATGTTCTCACAGAGAATATTTAGGGTTGAAAGGGATTTTGTTGTAGGTAGAGTTATAGGTGAGTTCTTCAAACATTTTCTTACATCAGGCAGGTGGTGACTTTTTTAAGAAGTATTTTGGCAGTGCTGTGCCTGGGCCAGCTCTGATGTGATGAGGAGCAAGCTCTCCTGAGCGCTCTTATTCCTGATGGTAGGGAAAGGTAAATCATTTACTGTACAGCTGTGTTGTCAAAGCAGGATTCACTGCACCTCGTGTTTGGGGACGGGAGAGAGAAGAAACATGTGCTATTCTTATCTGTGTCTGAAATCCCACATCTCTTGGCATTCTGTGCAGTGCTTACTCTGTGAGCAGGGCTGCTTCTCATTGCCTACTACTGCAGTTTTTGGCTTGTCTCCTGCCTCTTCCAGCTGGCAGCCATGAGACAGGTTCTCCTCTGGGATTTGTCCTTTTGGCAGCAGCCTGTCATTCCTTAGCAATTTGGAAGTCAATTAAAATGATGGAGATATTGACACATGTTTCCTCATCACCTGTAGCTGCCTTGTCCTGGAGTGACAGGTAAGTCCTGGTAAGGCCCAAATGATTTGACCCTTCCTTGCAAAACTGGAAGGAGCGGGCTAACCTTCTTTCTTTCCTCGTAATCCTACAGCAGATGTAGGAAAGGGAGAATCTAGTGATGAGGCAATGTGGAATGTATGAAGTATTGGTGGATTATTTCAACTCTGGTTTTGCTGGGCTTTATTGAGTTTGCTCAAGTTAAATGCATCTCTACTCCTCTGAACCCGTGTGAGAGGCTGATGCCTTCATTAAGGTGTGTGTTGCTGGGATCTGTTTCCTGGCCATATCACACCTATGTGGATAATCATTAGCTGTGCCTGAAATCTTCTCCCGAGGCCATTCCTGCTTCTGCAGGTGAATAGCAATGAGCAGAATTTGGCAGAGGGAAGGATTTCTGCCAGCTGTGTATAATCCACACCTGTTACTACGAGTGTAATCATTAGCTTGGCCTTTTCAAGTAACTGGAAGTCATTATCAGCACAGAGGATGTTAGGTGTTAAAAACCTTCCAGGCACGTCGCCTTCTTTGCCAGTGCTTGTGTGGCTGATTGTGTGCTGCCCTCGAGGCTCACTGAGAAGTGGTGTGCTTAATAACACTGATCTTCTCTAGGAGTGTTAAAGCCAAACAAGAAGACTTGGAATCAAGGGAATGACTTCATTTGGACTTCTTTGCTGCTATTGCTGTTGCATCTTCCTCCTGCAGTTCACATAATTTCCCAGTGCTGTTCTTTTCGCTCTCCTGGAAGGTGGAGTTGGGGAAACTACAAAACACAGCATTGTTTGTGGTGAGCAAACCTAAATGTTTGGATGGGTGGTGCTGCAGCCACGTGGAGTTGCATTTGGCAAAAAATAATGTGCTGGAGTCCTCAGGGTAGCACAGGTATTAATGTTTCATCTAGTGAAATAATGGTATAGCTTAAAAGAAACCCAGCAACAACATCAGCATTTTAAAAAAAGTAGAGCTATAGTGGAAGATACATTAATTGTAGCTTTTCTGATATTGTCATTGTTTTTGGAGGCATAAAAGGAAATATTGGCCATGCGAATGGATTTGCTTAGGTTTTAAAATTATTTATTAATTAATTATTTATTTATTTTTTAATTGGCTCGTGTATTTCCTTGAACTTTCCTGAAAACGAGGAGAGCAGTCTTAGGTTTACATTTGGTTCACGGTTCCTCCTCTGTTACTGTGAAGGGAAAACAATTTCCTGTGTGATTCCAGAAGCAGCTGCACTTGCTGTGTGAGCTGGTACAACTCCCAAAGCTCAGGATGCACCTGCTGCATCGGCTGAACAAAACCACTGGAATTAATGAGTATACTTGCTCATTTTCTGGGATGAGTGACCTCTTACTTTGCACGGGGAGAAAGATTAAAACTGAGGCTGCATCGTGGTAACAATGAGAACTGTGAATTGAACTGGGGACAGTTGGTAGAGGAGTTGCATGAACAAGCTGTGTCTTGCTGGATTGCTGCTTTTTGCTGTGAGTTTGGGACAGGAGCGTTCTGCTAACCAAATCAGGGACATGCAGGTCCTTGATCTCACTGTGAGATCATTGGTTTGGGTTAGCTTTTCTGTATTTGGGGGCAGGAATTCCACGTGAAAGTTTCCCGGGGAATTTGTACCATTGCTGCAATCTGTGTGGAGAAAAGCAGAAGCGTTAGTTGGAAAAGTTGACTTTCTCCTTTTTGATTGACTGGAATAATTAATGAAAAAACTTAAAACATTAAAGCTGGCAAATATCATCTGATGTCAAGTTCCTTGGCATTAGTTTGGAAGAGATTGGCAATTCTGGGGAAAAAATACTGTAACTGTGTTCATATGAAACCTTCAGCAATTGCCTTTAAGTCATCAAACAAGTTATTGAAAATATCCCTAGACTCTTCTACTAGCCTTAGTGTTTTAAGGTTTTTGTGTTTTTAAGGCAAAATGTCAGCTTAAAAGAAGTTCTGAACCTGGACATGTAAAAATGAGAAAATGAGGCTGCAGCTGCACGAATGCAATTTCAGTTCTCCAAGGTGTTCACAGAATCCAACTATCATAGTGGATATTACTGCGTCCTTGGGGAATCTTGGAGCTTTTATAGGTGGATCTCTAAGAGGCAGAGCAGCAGAACTCAGATCCTTGGCTTTTTGGGTTGAGTACTGGTGTGATGGAAGCAGGTCCCTCAAAAGGGAGAAAATATTTGAGATGTCACCTTTAACTTCAGTGTGAGCCAGTGGAGTTATTCCATCGTTGTGTGTTGGCTGCTGGCTGGGATTTGGGGAATGCTGGGACTCCTTCCCTAGTTTGTGCCCATATACACTTCAGGTGAAACAGTGGGAAGGTGTTTAGTCACACAACAGTGAAGTGTTTAATAGAGGCACGTTGAGAGTATTTTTACTAGAACTCAGTGTGATCTTCTTTTATAAGATCCCCTTTGATATTTGTGGTTATTCTCAACCCTAATGCTCTGCTAAGGTGTCACTGACTCTAAAGTTCCAGGAGTTTTGATGCAGTTCTTGAGAACTCATAGCTAAGCTTTACTCAACAGACAAAAGACTGAGTCTGGGGTTCTGTCCTTCAGATGAAATTTAAACCAAGGTCCCTCTTGCTGTGAAGAAATAGGTCATTTGTGAAGGGTGGGTGATGGCCTTGGTAGATGGGCCGAGAGTCCCCCCTGTCAGGTTGTGTCACTCAAGACTGCCCAACAAATGACACAGTGCAGTCCTGCTTGCCCTCTTCCAGTCCCAGCCACAAACTAATTGGGAGAAGGGGATCCTGGCTTGTGACTGGGCATCCTGCAAAGCAAACAATCCCTTTTTTTTAGCAGTCTCCAGTGTATGTTTAATATTTAAAGCCTCAAGGCAAATGTAAAAAGCTCCTGTAATAGTTGCCAGCTGAATGCTTTTTTGTTGGTTATTATGCTACTTCTCAATAGACATTTAGAAACCAAAACTTTAGAATGAGGGGGTTTTTTAATGCTTTCCTGAAAGCAATTGAGTGAGTAATTAGTTGGAAGGTGTAGTAGTGTATGGCATGGGGGAGAACCCCTTGATTTTAGCATTTCCACAGAATCATTACCTCAGTGGGATCCCTTCAAGAATGAAAATGTTTTTTCAGTTCCTCAAGACTCTTCCTTTTCCCCTTTTCCTTATGTCAGCTTTCCCATTAGACTCAACATGTATTTCTGATCATGGAGTGGGCCCTGAGTTTGTAGAGAACAGTAATAAATAAATTGCTGTTGCCTTCTGTTATGTATCATCTCTAGAAATTTCAACCCCTTGAGCCCTCAGCTTGTTTTACTGCGTGTCTTTGCTTGTATTGAATGTGTTCCAGCTCTTCATTTCCCAGGGCATATAAAACTGGTGAAATTCCATGGGAAAGGATTGTTTTGGGTACGTAAACATACTGTCCAAAGTTTCTGGAGCTCAGGAAGAGCAGGCATTTAGGAGTTGTGGGAGTTGAACACGTCCATGCAGTGTGTTCATGCACCTTCCTCCAGGCACTGTGTTG
Organism: Anabacerthia variegaticeps; assembly: GCA_035583185.1. Taxonomy (NCBI): domain Eukaryota; kingdom Metazoa; phylum Chordata; class Aves; order Passeriformes; family Furnariidae; genus Anabacerthia; species Anabacerthia variegaticeps. Next base: position 1,168,440 of record JAWWEW010000112.1, on the reverse strand, counting down.
TGGTGGGACATCACAAGGTGGGGTTTTCTGACGTCAGGTCTCCCCCAAGAGCTTTATCCCTGTAGAGGAAGTCAGGAGAAAACTAGTCTGCTGTTATTTCCTGGATTATGTGTATTTACCTCCTAGAGGAGTTGTGCAATAAATAAAGCAAGGCTTGGCCTGGCTGAGGTGGATGGAAAGTTCCAAAGGAAATCGGCTGTGTATGGTTAGTGTTTTTGTTGCACTTGCTAAAAGGACCCGTAAACAAACAAGACAAGCTTAAGTCAGGCTAAACACAGATTTATTTTCCAATTAATCAGATATTTATTATGGAATAATAAAGACAAACAATAGCTGCTAGGGAAAACAGTAAATTTGAGTGTATTCACTACTGTCCCAAACATTCTGTTTTCCAGCTGTCCTTCAGCCAGTAACCAAACCTTAGTGAGACATGCTAATTTGAAGAATGTTTTGTCTTTCCCATGTTGAGCTGTTCCTTGTCTTGGCTGAGCCAGCTCACGTTTTTCCTGTGAGTCTCCTCTATGTGGTTGTCCAGCCAAGCTCTGTCTCCAGCCAGCCCCCTTATGGCATCTCCAGTGGGATGTTGGGCATGTGCTGGGATGACTCTGAAATGGAGTAGTGGGGTGTGTAGTCCCCATGCAGTGACCCCTCTGAGCATCCTTACAGTGAGGTCCTCCAGCACGGGCAGTCTCTTCACCAGGACATGGGGAAGAGCTCTGTGCAAGCAGAGATTGCCATCCAGGTTCATTCCCAGTACCGAGGCATCAAAGGGGGAAGGATCTGTGTGTCCTGAAGGCTGGCTCTGTGACCAACAAGCAGGAAAATTTAGCTTGCCGTGTGTTGTGAGAGGCTGCCAAATCTCTGGAGGGGCAGAGGTGGTGTCTGATTTTGTAGGGATTGTTTGGGAGGGGGTGGGCATGGGGGGCTGTTGGCTTGTTTGCTTTTAATAGTGGTGAAAGGGATTTGCAGAAAGGCACTTTGTCTTATAAAAAAAAAGGCTTTGCTGAGAGCCCTGTAAGAAATTACCATAAAAGTCAGTGTGCTGTGAAGTCCTCCTTCTTCCCACCATCCTGCTGCCACTTTCTTATTTATAGAGCCTTTCCCAAGAACCTCCTTGTAGTCCCACTCCTGTGCGTTTAAAAGTGCTGGAGAAGCAACACATGCTGCTTTTTGCTCCTTTACCATCCTCAGGGAGAAAAGGAGCCCTCTTTTGTGGGCTTTTGCTAAGCTTTGGGAAGGTTTTGTCCTTGCTGGTGTCCCCTTATGTCACTTTTTTCCAAGGGAGTGAACTTTGAGATAATTAATTGGACCTTGAAAATCAAGTGATTATCTTCCAGATAGCATGTCTGAGATGTATGTCTGTGTTCAGAGAGCAGTGCCTCAGATGCTTAACATTTCCAAATGCCATTGTAAGTAAACAGTCCTTGAAAGTGTTTGCTGGAGGTGTCACTGCCAAATTAAGGTGAAAAACACAGTACCATAGGACAGGAACTCCTGGAGTACCAGGAATAGGGAGCTGATTCTGGACTGTTTTCAGAGGGTTCAATAGGTTATAGAGGGATTTTCTGTGGAGGGAAAAAAAGGTGGGTTTAACATGTAGAATAGCATAAAAAAAAGTAAAGAAATGTGGAATGCGCATAAATGGAGAGGAGTGGAGCCTGGGAAGATCACTGGAAGAGGCAAACACTGGTATAACTTTCTCAAGAGGTGAGGGTGGGAAATGAAGTGAGAGAGTCCTGACACTTGCAAGAACTTGCATCTTTTTGGCCAGCAGAAAGTGCTGTTTGTCTCGAGTGGTTTGGGGGCACTTCAGTAAATTCTAAATAATTTCAGCAGGTGTTTTGAAAACAGCCATTGATGGCACAACTCTTACCTGAAAATTTTCAGTTAACTTCCCAAGTCAAACTGGTAGAAATAATAGTTTAACGTGGAATTGTTGCTACTCCATTGACAACCCAGTCATGAGCATTTTCAGTCATTTGATAGTTCAGGCTGGAAATAAAGCTCTTATTCCTTGGAATTGTATAATTTGTATCTGTAATCCCTAACAGTGCCAGAATCAAGTTTATAATATGCATCCTCAAGTACTTTGAACAGTCTTTGAGTTCTTATTTACTGGAGGATAAGTGCTCCTTGAGTGTCTCCGGACTTGGAATGGATGTGGGGAACCAGATTTAATGCAGCCTTGTACTGACACTAATAATATTGTTGAACTAGCGGGCATCAGCAGAGCTCAAATGCCTGCTTGCTCCTTTCCTGTCCTCCTTCCAGCACAGTAAATGTCAGGGATTATCCCCATGTTATTTTAAATGCCATTGCTAAGGCCAAGTGTTTTTAAATGCCAGTTCTACTTAAACTTATAGATACTGTCATTGTGTTTAGGCCGGAAGGAATCTTAAGGAAACAACTGACCTGTGGCTCCATGAAAGTTTAAGTAGGTGGTTTCCTTTGCCAGGAGCCAGAATCTCATTTACCCTCATGTGTGATTTCAAAGCAATATTAATGCTTCCAATCCAAGTTTAATACAAGTTTTGTACCTTTATTAAGGTGCCTGTTAGATATAACAGAGTTCTGCAAGCTGTTGTCAGCTGGAGCAGATGAATGATTTCACTTCTGTGGTATCATAATTCTGGATGAGTCTGATGCCCAAAAAAAAGGACTGACCAGTTTTGCAAATTCAGTGTCCAGTTGTTGTGTTCAGAGGGCTGAAGTAAAGGCATTTTCAAAATTCTTGAGGTTTTGGTGGGATGATGGTCAGCAGTGGATTTTCTTGGTTTTGTTTTGTGTGTCCCCAGAGATTCTCAGAGGAGCTGTATCACTTATAAAGGGCCCTGGGTGTCATCAGTCCATTGCCCTGTCAGTGTCTTAAAGGGCAGCCCTTCCTGGCATTAGGGAAAAGTGGCAAGTTCCTGGAGTGTCCTTTCACAGACCACTTAGTGTGACTCACTCTACCCTTGATGTTTCTGTGGGGAGCTGCTGGACCTGTGCAGGGTTCAGGGTCTCCCTCCCTGCCAGAGCTCAACACTGCCCCTTGTCCTTCGCCCTTCTGCAGCTGATTTCTACGCTGGTATCTCGTTCAGAAAAGGGAAGACCCCTGAGTTCCTTCTCTTAAAGCTCAATTGGATGTTTCTTGGCATCCAGGCCTCAGTCCAGGTGCTTCAATGGCATGGCATGTCCTTAGCAAATGACATGAATTGGCTGCTAACTTCCAAAAAGCTTGTTTCAGAGGGAAGGAAGCTGCTGAGCTGCACAAAGAGAGGACTGCTCCACAAGTATCCTTCCGGAGTGGTGTGCATTGATATTCCTTCTGTGTTTGCATCACTCAGAGAAGTGACAGTCCTCAGAGCCACATTCAGCTCTGTCCTTGAGCTGAAATAAAATGTTATTTCCAGCATGACTGCTGTCCTCACAAGGTCATGCACAGGCCTTAAAATGAGTGTTTGACTTTTGCATCAGTTGTATGATATGTGTGCACTGAAATTTGTTCATCCTGTTCCATTCTTGGTGCTGGCAACTGAAAAGATCATTTCATGGCATTACCTAAATCATTTATCCCTACTGTCCATCTGCAACAGATGTGCATTCTCTTGCTGAAATGGCATGCATAAAGGTCTTTTACTTCTAAAAAGTAAAAGGGGAACTTTGAAAAGGGCTGGAAAGAATGAATGATGCTGGTAGTCCAGACTCCCACTCTACTTTGCACCTCTGTTTCCCAATGGTTCAATTGACAGGCAACAGTCAGCTGACTTGGCCAACTAATGAACGTGGTGTAATTAACAGAACTTCAATCAAAAATTTCATTTTCATGTAACATCAGCATGAAATTTGCTGTGGCTCTGTACGGTTGAGCATGCCGTGGATTTCATACGGTACTGGCAGTAAGTGATCAGCAGAGATTAATTTAAAAGATTTTGGAAGTGTGACCAAATAAGCTGATGCCAGAGGCATTTCTGTGAGTTTGTGGCACTTGTGATCTCTTAATTGGAAATACGGGACTGTTCCAGTGTGCTTATGAACAAACTCTCATTGCACAAGTCTCCTTCCCTGACATCCATGCTCTGTTACAGTCTCTGCGTCATGGGGTAAATTGGGCTGAGGACACAACTAGGTCTGAGAGCCTTTCCAGTTTTTCCTGTCTGATACTTGCTAGTCCCTTAGGTATAAGGAATGCAACTGTTCCTATATAGCTCAAGAGGTAGGTAGTGTATTACCATTAATCTAGAATTGTGGTTGAGACATTAGCTGCCAACTATGAGGACAATAGTTGGATACTCCTTTAAAGTGCCTTAAATACATGCAATATTGTCCTAATATGGCAGAAAAGACTATCTTTTTTCTGTTTTACACAGCCACTGTAGCTGCAAGGACAGTGTAAAATCAAATTTTTGAGATATGCAATAAGTTCTGTCTCACACAGGCAAGGCTTTCTTGTATACTTGCTGTGGAAAGTATCTGTCACTCTAAAATTAATTTGTCAATGACATGATTATTAAAATGCCCTGTTCGATTAAAGACATTCTGATTTGAGATCAATGTTTGTACAAGTAAGTCTTAGGTATGGAGTTGCCTTGAGAGCAAGAAATGAGCCCAGAGTTGGTTTGTGAGAAGCTGACTTGAGTGATTGCTTATTTCTGTGAAAATTGCTTTTTATATCCAATAGACACAATTAAAGCTGCATTTATTGGAATGAACAGCCTCGCTGCCATACAGGTAGAAGACAGATTATAAAGACATATGTGATATTGTAGTGAAGCCCCTGAGAATGAATGGGCTAATCAGGATGAAATCAAATTGTCTGGGTGCTGTAATGAGAAGACTCAGGTTTGCTTTTATCCCTGCAGCTAGCAGGGAAAACTCCGGGCTGCATTTTGCAAGGAGAGATTGTGCTATCATTTGGAGATCATAACAGGAGCAACAAAGAATGCCAGATATCTCCAATTTATTTTGGCCCACTTAGTCCAGCATTTGATGTATCTGATACATTGTCTACACTGTGAAGTTAAATATTTGATCTGTTATATTTAAATGAAAATAAACAGCCTAAAAGGAGGAAAAAGGCGTGATAAGTAAATACTGGGGGAAAATATTCCTCTGTGCTTAGAGCACTCTAATAGGGAAGAGAAAAAAAAAATGCCTATAACAATCTTGTGATGTTTCTTCTATGTTTGTTAGTGCCTTTAAAGAGTAAATTAACACAGTGCCGAATTGTAGAATTCCAGAGGCTGTGCAGCCCCAGGGGTTAGGGGAAGAAACCTGTTGGAGAGCATGGAAAATCCTGTATCCTAGAGCTGTGCGAGTCGTGTGGCACACAGATCTGAGCCCTGAGAAATGTAACCACCCGTGGGGTCTGCTCTGTGGGCTGTGTGAGCACCTGAGACCCTCAGTCTGGCTTGGGCTTGGCAGGGGAGTGGAGGGACGAGGGCAGGGATACCTTCCAAATTCAGTGGCTTCAGCAGTTCCTGCTTCTTGCTCGGTCTCTGAGCATCCTCCCAGTGATTCCAGAGGCTGCCACGCTCTGGGCCCACCCTTGGCTTGTCCAGCTCCTGTCCCAGGCAGGGTCACGGATCACAGCCTGCCAGTCCTGCTGGTTGTGCAGCTTCTGCTGGAAGGCAGCGCAGAGGGTTTGGAATTGCTTGCTGTTAACTCTGGAGGAACTAATGTTGAGTTGATTCCGTGGCAGGGATCTCAAGACAACTCCTAGGGGACCTAGATGGATGTTCTCCTCACAGCAGCTGCTGGGTTTTAAGTTTTGAGCCATGAGAGTTGTAGCTTTCAGGCAGCTTTGCTTTCTTCCATGAAGTACAGCTGATGCACTGAGCAGCACCAAACTAACCTGCTTACATATGGTATTGTAAAAAGGAGAACCTTTCCCCGTGTGTTGCAGAGAAGGTTATACTGAACTCTCATTTGTAATTCTAATTTTTCTTATTTTAACATGAGAAACCCAACCTTTAGTGCTTTTCTTTTGTGTCTATTTTGTCAGAAAATGTTATTGAAATAGCAGTTGCATTTGCTAATGCTTAGTTCTCCTTTTAAAGCTCTGTATGATATTGCTGCTGTTCTTTCATCTTTGCTGTCTTTTATTTTCCATCTCTTTCACCAAACAGTGAGGCTGTTGCAGGGGTCCCAACACCCCTTTTGGTGTCTGAGAAATCAAACTGAAGGCCTATGTAAACACACTAAAGCCCAGTATTTGACACGGTGATGTTTGAGTTGTATCTGTGGTGCACACCTGGAGCTCAGGTGTGAGCACCAGCCAGGTGGGTGGCCAGGTATTGTGTGTCTTGTGCTGATGTCTCTCTCAAAAGCTGCATGAAAGAGAATTCCAGGGAACAAGTGTAACATTTGACTTGTAACTGGAACAGGCATCAGTGCCAGAAAAAGTAGTTGTGCAGAGTTACAGGCTTAGGACAAAATCTGTCCAGCCTGCTTGTTTTTCCAAGACAATCCTCTGAAGTTTGAATGGATTACAGTTGGTGGAAAAGGGGCTGAGATGCACCTTCAAAAGTATTCTCCATGCAGAGGGGAACATCTTGGTGAGTGTCTTCACAGATACAAAAATAAAGCATTTCTACCCTGTCCACACTGGTGGAGGTTGATTGGTTAGTGAAAACATAGCACAGTTGCTTTAATTGTAATAAAAACTTAAATTTAACCTGTAGCAAATCAATACTTTTTCTGATTACATGAAAACCACACCAGTAGGTCTTGTGCTTAAATTTCTACTCTGCTAAAAGCACCTCATGTACCACTGAATTGAGTACTTTCAATGGGATAGCCAGAAATAGACAAAATCCATGTTGGTGTTCCTGCTCCTGTTGCCAAGATGGGAATAAATTGTGAAATTCACTTGCCAAGTGCATTTTACCCCTGGCACTGAGTATGAGCTTCACTGTGAATGAGGATTTAAAAAAAGAGGTCTGAAGGGATCAAACTCCCTTATAGTTCATTGTCTCCTCCTACCATGGGCAATGTTAAATAGCTTGTAGCCAATCTGTGTTCAAGTGGTGTTTGCTGTGGCATTAGTAACAAAAAAAGATGTTTCTAGAGGAATACTATCTGTTCATGTGCATCTGGGGATTTGTAGTGAGATCTGTTAAAAGAGCTGGGGGTTTGAAGGGGAGAGGAAACTAAATTATAAAAAAGAGCCATCCCACCCTAGTGTTAATGCAACAAGATCCCAAAAACTAAAGCATTCAAAGGCATCTAGGACTAATCTATTGAGATTTCTCCTTTAACTGAAAATGCTCAGGTATGAGCCCTTAGTGCTACCATCCTTCACATGAGTTGTGAACACACAGAACCAGGCACTGCAGAAGCAAAATGAAGTGTAGATCCTGAGGTTATATGGGGGTAAGACCACAGTTTAATGTTTTGAGATGAGATGTTACTATTTTTGGAGACACGTCCCTTTCCCAGAAGCCTAAGTTATTTAGTAAGCTATGAAACCATCAGATTTATAAGACTGTCAAAATCCAGTTTTAAAGTGTGCTGTTTGTACAGCCAGAAAGACTTCAGGCTCCACTGGGAATGCTGGCAGCGATGGCTGGGCATGGATTGAGGTTTGCCTGGGTGCTTTAGACATGGCCTGAAACCCTCTGGGGTTTCATTGGCTTTGTCACGGCCCTTAAAAGCCAGTTGGGTTTGTTGCTGCCAGGTTCTCTGATGGGTCTGGGGGAGTCCTTGCTGAGGTGCCTCTTCAGGCTTTGATGAGTTCATATCAGGAGACTTGATTGCTGTTGTTGTTGAGCCTGAACCAACCAGCATCTCTGAGCCTGGGCTGGGTGCAGTGCTGACAGCAGCTGCAGGGAGGCCTCTTGGAAGTGCAAGGGGATGCTCTGGAGGCTGTGCAGGCATCCCTTTGGCACTGACCCTTCAGGAGGGGCGAGAGAACACAGCAGGGGTAAGACACCTCTCTGCTCCTTGCTCCTAAAGCTCAGCAGAACTGCTTAGTGGAAATTCGTGTTACGTTCTGGAAGACCTTAAATGACTCACCTAAGAATTTATTGGTCGATGGCATTACATAAGGATGGGACTCGGAATGGGGCTCATCTGATTGTTGTGCAATTATATGCAAATGTAGAAGGGGTTTTTTTAACATTTCTTCTGAGCTGACATTCTTATAAAATATTAATTTACAGTTACTTTAGTCTCCTTTTCTGTACTTTGTGATTGACTCTTGTGGTGCTGCAACACTAGAGCAGAGTTGTCTTCTGGTTGAGTCTCTTCCCACCTTCACTTCTCTGCTTAAACAGTAATAATTAAAATGCCCAAGCTTGTGGAATACTCTGAGGAACAACTAGGAGCTTAAAACAAGATCTAGGGAGTTTTCATCCTTCATAGGGAGGTATCACTGACTCTGGTTAGGAGGCAGTACTTTCAATATGAGAAATCCTGGGTGAGAAATGATATGGAGTGAGTGAAAGACAAGTGCTAATAACACACCTGGTGGTGTTTGGCAGATTGTGTTGTTTTCCTTCAGCCTTTCAATGCTTGTAAGGGGGAAGAAGATAAAACAAGTCAGAAATGGGCTGCAGAGAGGAAAGAGTTGGGTGAGCGGGTGGTGTCTGTGACATTGATGCACATCTTGGACTTGTTTATTTATAGCCTGCGTGTGTCATGGATTTGGAAATAGAAGAGCTGTTTGGTCACAGTCCTGCAGTAGTGCATGTTTGGCAAGGTGCAATAAGTTAGTTTTTTTTAATTTTTTAAAAAATATTTGTTAGTTCTAGTACTTTGTAACAGTTTATTCATTTGCTGCTTCTAAGGTGAGTGTGTTTCCCTTGAGACTGACAGTCACATCCTGTTTCTAAATCACGCAAATGCAGAGCTCTCATCTTAATTTCCAGGCCTAGCCTTGAGATGTGTTTCAGTGTTGGCAAAGGGCTATATTTTGGACTGTGTTCAAGGTCTCAAGACTTTCCCATATCTGGATGTCCACTTGCCTGCGTTTGTTCCCTTTGGCTTTCATCTGCCATCAGCTCCCTGGCAGCGGCACTGAAGGAAACAGGCAATTTGGAGTGACAGACGTGCAGTGTTCTCACTAAGGGCTCCCTCCACGAGCAAGTGCAGCTCTTCACATCAGAGGGTTTATTTCTCAGGGTTTGTCTCCTGCCTTTGGAAAACAAGAAGGACGGTTTACTGGCTGTGCAGCTGATTAAAAGTAACCAGGGCTACACAAATTGAGGGATGGAGACAGCTCTCTGTTGCCAACTGAGTTAAAACAGATTGTTAAGGGGCGCTCTGTTGATTTGATTAATGACCCGAATCAGCTGGCTTGGAGCACATTGCTGCCAGAGTTTGCTAAACAATGAAAACAGGAAACTTGTGTGTCTTGAATCTCTCTGCCACCGTGGTGTCACCAGACATAACAAAACAGAGGTTTTGCTGTGCCTGGGGAAGAAAAGGATATTGAAGGGCTGATTGCACCCCTGCCACACCCAGGCCAGGGGCTGTGCTGAGAGGGGGACCTGGCAGTGGCCTCTGAGGAACCACCTGCTTCCTTGAGATTGCAGGGATATAGCTCAGCTTCTGCTCTCTGCCCTAACACGTTTCCTGCTCTCGCCTTTGGGACTGTGAAGAGAGTGTGGCTGTAGGAAAAGGAATGGCGGGGTTGCCCCTGGAGTGTCTCAAAAGGAATGGCGGGGTTGCCCTTGGAGTGTCTTGAGCTGTGTATTGAAGGTGCAGGGTAGCTGGGCTTCCTTCTTCTGCTGTGCCAGAAGGGAGGCAGGAGGGGAGCAGGGCTCAATGGAGAATGTGTCCTGGTTGTGGCAGGAGCTGGGAGCAAGTGGCAAAGAGAAGGAGGAAATCAAGTTTGATTGGGAATGTTCCTTGTAATTTTGTTTGTGAGCGCATTAGGAAATTTGCACCAGGTCATGTGCAGGCATGTGAAGCATCCCAGTTTTCTCAGGAAAGCCTCCTCTTGTGGTTGCCTCACACCAGAGCATGGTCAGTGTTAGCTGAAGACTTTCACCGCTTGGCTCTGAGTGGCTGAGACTGAAGTTGGTGATGGCCACGGCTGTGGTTTTCACAGAGAGCTTTTGCAAGGTTGGTGGGGCAGCAATGACTATGTGAGGGGACCTTTCTGCTCCCTGGGGATCAGTGCTGTACTGGTGACCAGTGGTGTTCATTTGCAGTGTTAGAGAAGGTGCTGTGAGCAGAAGACAGAGGATACAGTAGGTGTGAGCAGGTCCTTCTCTGTCTCCTGCAATACCTGTTTCATTTTCTTCTGTGTTAAATATTACTACCAGCTTCTATAAAATACTTTGCATTGAAGTACAGTACTAAATGTAGCTGTGATGATTAAATAATTTCTAAGATTTTTACAGGTCTAAACTTTAAAGTTTAAAATTACTTTTATATCTAATAAACATATGGAATTAGTAAATTATTCTTATGTAAACATCTGAAGGTGAGGCAAATACAAGTCTGCGTGCTGATAAGCCAGGACCAATTAATTCCTGAAGGAACTGGTCAGCCTGTTAGCACAATGCATTGAGCCGTTTTTCCAGAGGAGGTTTTTGTGTACCCAGTTCCCTGGCAGACCTGACCAGTATCTCTCTTGCCCTGCATAGTGCGGGAGCCAGCGAGGTAACAGTTTGTCTTCCCACCACCAGCCTACAACATAACCAGGTGAGAGCAATTTCATTTCCAGGCTCCTAAGCAAAAGATTCCTCCATTTTAGGTCTTGATTAAATATTTTCTTTTATTAAGCTTTAATAATCCTGTTGATAATCTTTTTCATTGGGATAAGTGGGCAGTTTTGATCATTATTTTGCCTGGCTACACGTGGCTTAAATCAAGGAATGTTTTCTGGTATTCTTGTAGGATCCAGGAGCAGCCAGGCAATAAAGCAAATTGTTTTACAGCATCAGGTGGAGAAGATTTCCTGGTCCACCGCTGCAAACACACGCACTCACAATTCTCCTGGTAGATGTTTTACAGCTGTATAAACACTCCGTTTATGTGCTTCTGCTTATCTAGCTTGCTTGCTCCATTTCTAAAACCACAGTAGTGATCTTAATTCTGTGTATAAAGTCTCCCTACCAACTGAAACAACTCTTTCCCCTGGGTTCATGTTTTTAATTGCAGCTGTAGATCAGCTCTCTTCAATGTAACGTATCTTTCCTTTTGATCTCGATGCCTGCTTCAAACACAGTGTAATTAAACATGCATCTGCCACATCCTGAGCATTCAGTCTGGAGAAGTGCTGCAAAGCCCCATGTGCTTAGTTCAGTCAGCCAGGAAAGTCTAAAGAAGAAAGCTTAGGAGCCACTGATTTTGTTTATGCTATTTTAGGTGTTATAGTAATTTAAGCCTAGTTTTAATTTCACTGTTATAAGCACTGCTAGCTTCTATCAAGTTCCAGAGTACAGTTGTCAAAGCACTCAAAATAGCTTGCAGATCTTTCCAATAGCTTGGTTTTAGATGTGTCTGTTATAGGAAGATGTAAAAAAAATGCAGATTTCTGTGGTGTGCCTCATTATGTGCTGTTGAGCCCCATTTCTTCATGATGCCCCAGTGTGCAATTCCAAGATCTATCCATAATGGATGGTGGATCTGGTCGTGTTTTGGTGAGAGCTGACTGTCCTGACTCAAGCTGTGCCTGATCTGTTCTGGAGTGCAAGGATTGGGAGAGAGTAATTAATTATTTATTACTTGATGAGGCACCTGAATGTCCATGAAACAGGTGGCATGTTCTGGTGTAGCTGATGATGGACAAATGCATGTGGTGCATTAAGGTACTATAAAAATGCGGCTATGTGCCCTGCATGCTTAAAATCTGTGCTCTTTCTTTGGTGGGAGATGTTTCTTTCATAGCCCTACCAAGAGACCTCTGCACCTTTAGTGTGATGGTGTCTGCAGGCTTTCTGTGCAAATGTAACAGAAGGGGAAGTGTGGGACTGAGGTTTAAAATTGTCTTGCAAGAAAAAAGCTGTATTTTTGGAGTGTTAAAGGTTCCTTAGAGCTCGTTGTGGATTCAGCTTCTGCCTTCTTTCTGTGCCAGCAGGAGTTATAAAATCCAGCATCCAGTCTTGAGACAGCATGTGTCAAATCCTCCTTTCATTCCTACCCAACAGCCTTGCCTTTCCCTGAGGTATTTGGTAATGATTTAGCCATTATTATTTGGCTTCCCTGAACTGGTTTGCATGAATGGCTTTATAAGATGCTAGAGGTCAGTTAGAGATGGAAATGTGCTTTGCGATAGCACCTACAGACCATGGTCTTTGCTGATAAAGTTATCTGGCCTTGAAGCAAAACTGAAAGGTGCTTCAAACCCCTTTTTCCACCCACTCAAATACTGCCCTGGGTGTCACTCGTCAAATTCCAAAAAAGGGTGAGTATTTCTGTAGTCCTTCAGTATAACTCACGGAGGCACAATGGCAAAAGTACTCTCTTTCCTCTGAAACTGGATGTCTTTTCCAGGGAGCTCACTTTAATTTAGTGATATCTTCACACTAGTAGGGGGAACAGTGTAATGTGATAAAGTGAAATTTCATTTAATCAGGTTAATAATGTTAAAACCATAGCCTTCCTAAAGGGTTAGGGAGTGGAAGGACACATGGGAAAACCAATATGAGTTAATTTTTAAAGCAGCTTGTTGCACTGCATCAAAACTCCGTGTGGATGCTCTTCTTCACTATTAAAGTGACCTAATTCCATTTAGTTCACTTCAGTTCCAAACTTAAGTAAGGAAATCATATTAAAGTCACTTTAATTCTGAAGGAAAGCATCCACAAAGCATCTTCTTTAGGTCCTATGTTATACTAATGCCAGTTGACTTCCCAGAGCATCCCTGCTAAGTCATGCCCTAAGAGCCAGAGACCTTGTCTAGGAACTTCCATTGACTTCAGTGCCAGTTTTATTTCAGATAAATGTGACAGTGAGGCCCAACTGTATAATTGTATAGTGTGACAAAAATGCAAATATGTAATTAATTTCTACCCTGTAGATATGCTTGCCATATCCTAATTTGGTTTAATACTGAGTTAATGAAGCTGTAAAGAAATGTTTTTCAAGTAGCATGTTATAATTTGTTTCATCATTATGCATATTTACTCTTGCAGCCTTTTGAAATGAAAATCCATCCAAAGGATTTCAAGTGCACTTTTGCATTTCTGTTGTAGGTGAGATGAGGTACCTGTTGATGTGTGTTACTGGTTTGAGTGTAAAAAAAATCGGGATTGGTTGCGCTACAGTAGCTGTAACCTCTTTCTAGAACTGATTTATGGGATTAAAAAAGGTAATAAACATGTCAAAAGGTAGAGAAGGCTCCTTGTAGAGTCCAGGGGATGGTTGTGTCCATGGCATTAGTCGTGGTCTGCTTTAGAGGCTGTGAGCTCTGATCAGGATAGACATGGATTACTCTGCACGGTTTGGTCTGCGGCCAGGGATCATTCCTGCCAACAGGTGCCTTTTGGAGCACTGACCCGGCAGCCACTGAGGATGTGCAGGAGGGGTCCTTTCACCACTCCACGACTCAGAATATTCAGTACAACATCAGCTGAGATCTTGGCAACCAGAAAACAGGAAACGAGATGAAAGCATAAGACAGGCCACTTAGTGAATGCATTCATGAGTGTCTTCTGTTGGTAGGGAAGTGTGAGCCGAGATGAGAAGATTTTGAGAGTGTTGGCAGTGCTGTCCCAGGAATGTTTAGCAGAGGGCAGGCACAGGTTTGTTCAAGTTGTATGCAAGTGTTAAATTTTCTTTGTTGTGGTGTTTTCCTGAAGAGTAAATCTAGAGCTTTAACCAAGTTTTGCATTGACCTCAGTGGTGTTTTTAAGGCAGACCTCAGCCCTCAAGAAAAATCCTTATGTTTTGTTGTATTCCTTTCAGGACACCCCAGAAAGAAACAGCTTGGAAATAATCTTCGCAGATAAAAATGTTAGAAGTACATAGAATGAAGCCTCCAAGGCATCCTGCTCCAGCTGAGCTGGCATGCTGGCTGGCTGGCAGGAATCGGAGGGGATTCACACCATACCGTGTGCCCTGATCCTGACCATTGCTGACAGCTGCTGTGGGGCTGGTTTTTGGGTTGTGCATCATCGTATGTTGCAGTCCCTCACTCCAAGACGGTGTTGCAAGTGATCACAGAGGAAAGGAAGAATGCTGAATTCCTGTATTTGAAATGTTTACGGCAATGTTGGCTCTGACTTAGCACCCTGGGACTGGGGCCCTGTGTGGAAGTCAGGGTTTGCAAGGCATCAGTGGAACTGGGACACGAGCTGTTGGTGTTTCCAGAGCTAGATGTGCTCCTGTTAACTTCCTGAGCATCCAGGGGCAACACTGGCATCACAATTGGGAAACTGGGCTCCTAATCGACCACTCTGAACAATGTCACGGCGGGGAAGGTTTATGCCTTAGTTATTGGTTAATTTGTGGGATGTTTGCAGCTGGGAGATGCTGTCCTGGAGGTCACCGGGAGGCTGCCCAGTGCTGCAGGGTTTCCCAGGTTAGAGACCACCATAGCAGTTATCTCTGACCTGAGACAACTCATTGCCTATTAGTATGTGATAATTGCACCCATCAGCGTTCACAGCCATAGGTGACATGGTGGCCTTGAAATCCTGAAATGGGTCAAGAGCTGTGTCACATAAAATTGCCTTTGAAAGTTCAGAGCTGTCTGGGAGATTTACCAGGCAAGTGGGACAGGGTTGGCATCTCCTCCTCACTTCATCCACCTGTACATCTGCTTGTAAAAGCCTTTGCTCTTTTTATAGGATGGTTACCTTGACCGGACCAGATCCAGCATGGTCCTGTCTGGCAGCTACTTTTGTTGACAGTCTTGTCATCTCTTCGAAGAGAATCATAGATGCCTTGTTGTGATGGGGACCCTCCTCTTTGTATCACCCCATCTGTTCATCACACTCACCCACTAATTCAATCACATCCTGCATTTTTATCTTTGCTTCTTAAAAAATTGTTCTGGTGTTGTTGGTGAAGGACTCACATGTTTTACTCCCTTTGTTGAGTTGGTCAGTTGTTTCATGATGTGGGTGAGCAGACGAGGGGGATTCTTCCAGGCTGATAAAAGCCTCCCATCTCTCCAGATTCTGTTTGCTGTGTTTGTGCTGGTTTTGTTTGAAATTTATGTTGTTTCCCTGGGTTGTTAATGGTGCCTTGGCAAGACTGGATGGCAGAGTGAAACACTGCCATTAGTGTAAATGTGCATGATACTGGTATTTTGACTTCTGGATAGGTTGCGTTTCCCAAGAGAATAATAAAGGGGAAGAATGTTTATCAAGTGATTCATCATTTGCTGAGATGATTGTGTCTTCTCTTCTTCAGTCTTTATCCATTGTGGATGATTGTCATGCATTCCCCTTGATGAAAGAGGAACCTTCCTAAAATAAGAGGTGCAGAGCTAAAATTGTGCACCTTTTGAACTGTACTCTGCCAGTGTAGAGAAGTTGGGTCTTGTGGGTCAGTACCCGAGACAGCTGAACAGACAACCCTGTTTTTACTTTAGCTGCAGAGCTTTGGCTTTACCTTGGCCAGTTCATTTTACCTGTGGCCTTTCCCCCAAGAGGGGAATCAAAGTAGCACTTCCTTTTTCCTTCTGTAATTCTTGCTTTAATTTTTAACCTCCTCAAGGCAGACACTGCTCTGTGTCCTGCCCAAGTCAGCACTCACTGCTTTTGTCTCAGGGCGGTAAGAAATGGGAGAGCACAAGGCTATTCAACCCTCTTTTTATCACCTTATCCTGATGAAGGCCCTGACAGACATTGCTATGCCTGCATAAAGATGTTTTGGTTTTCCTGGTCTAGCTCATTTTGTTTTGCTGTGGTTGACAAAGCAAACCCACAACTAGTTAGGATAAGTTGTCTATAATAAACATATTTCTTGATGAGGTGTTGTGGCAAAGCATATTAAATATAGTCTTCCTTCATCCTAGTGTCTACACAAAGCTGGAAGCAACTAATCTGTGTTATGGGCAAAGCCTTATTACAACAACAGCCAAAATCCTGAAGCTGGTCTTGCCTTTAAAATTGCACGGCCGTGCTGAGCGACAAATAATGCAGCCCTTCACTCCAGCTGAGGTGTTTACCCAACCATCTCCTCTTCTCCACGAGAGGCTTTTTAAGGTAGATGTGCTTGGCAGAATTGATGCGAGCGGGAAGTGTCCCGTGGTGCGAAATGCAGAGTTAGTGGGTTCCCCCCAGGGCTTGGTGCTGGCAGCGGCTCTGCCCTCACTGTCACGCCACAGTCCGGCTCGGTGACCTTTGGCTGTGCACACACAGGCGTTTAATCACATCTGCACTGCTCCCAGCTGCTTACATCTCGGAGCAGTTGCTTAGTGCTCGGCTGGAAATAGCGTGGAGCAGAAAGGAAGAGTTGTTTTTTCCTGGTTCAGTGGGATGCTGCCCTCGCTGAGACACCAACCAGGCTGTGCTGCTGGGAGCTCCTGGGAACAGGGCCCTGCGGTCAGGCCAGCCTGTGCTGCTCCAGTGCAGTCCCTGGCATGCAGGCTCGTGGTGTGAACCTTGCCCCTCTGCTCCAGGACACAGCACCCCCTGGGAGCAGGGAGGATGTGGGTGGTGTGTGTGGTACCTGGGGCAGGCAGGGAGCTGGCTGGCTGGCCAGGGGAACCTAACACAAACAAGGCTCTTGTGAGAGGAAACAGTCTCGTGCTTCACTGCGAGCCTTCACTTGTTCTCTTTGTCAGTACCTGCGTGGGAAGGGAGAGTGCCACAGTTCACTCTCCTGTACAGCAGACTGAAAATGGAGCAGTTCCATGGGCTTCCTCACAACTGTTCCTTATGTGTGTGTGGGGTGCAGACAAAAAAAAAAACACACCTGGTTCTGAGGTATTTTAAATGCTTTGCGTTTGCTTTGTTTCATGTGTCCAAACCAGAGACAAGCCATGTTGGTGAAGAGGGTTGGAAGCTGTTAGTGCTGCTGAGAGAACATAAGCAATTTTTCATGGGGTTCTGTGCCTTTGGGCTTGTGTTCTCTTTCCAGCACTGGATCTGCTCAGAGCAGATTGAGTGTTCCAGCAGAAGTGTGTAATGCTATGCTGAGGGAGGGATGCTGGCATTTTTATTAGATAACATTGTCGTTCCTCACCTTACAAAAGTCTTTGGTGTTAGTTGTGAATTTTCTACTGTGCTTATCTACTGCATTTCACTCACCAGAGTGGTCCTGTGCTCTCATTTCTAACATTGGGCTCCATGGACACACCTTGGAGCTCCTCTGTGTGCTGCACAGTTAGCTCAACAAATATGCAAGGCCATCCTTTCCCTGGGAGTATTTTGTTTGTGAGTAAAGACCTGATGACAGCTAATTAATTTTTATTTTTCTATCAAGCCACAAAATGCTACCTGTTCATTCATTATAAAATGAGCAGAAAAGTAACTACAGTGAGTGTGGCAATGAATGTGTCAGGCATCCAGATACCATGTGATACAGGCCATGGTGTTGAGTTCTCCTTCGGTGGGAATCTCGTTGTTTCCTGCAATATTCAATAATCTTTTAAAAATCTTTATTTGGTCTTAAGCTTCAAAGTTACCAGTATTTGTGTGAGTGCAGTGCATTTATGGAGTGGCTTTACCGTGAGAGGTCGATTAATGCTGCATTTGTAGAAGTGAAATGATTTCTTCCAGTGACTTGAGTGTAATAAGTGAGAAGAATAAATGTCCTAATTTAAAATTTACGTAGGTGTCCCAGTAATAGGCATCCTACATCCTAATTATGTAAGACAGGAGTGTTGGTGCTGACAGGAGATCATATATACTTGTAGGATAAGAGGCACAGATAGATTATATATCCCTTGTTTTACCTTCTTGCATTAAAACATCTTTAAAGGAACTAAACCTGTTTTATAATGCATTAAGTTACAGTGGTTTTGTATTTTGTTAAATAAGTCTGTTGACATTTTTCTCAGCATTTTTTAGCTTACAGATTGCATTGCCTTTCTTCATCACACCCCCAAGATATTGTGAGGGCTATGAGAGAAAATACTTATTCATAAGGAATTTGTATCTTAACACATCTTAATTTTCCAACTCTGCTGCCTCTGGAGTTTTGTTTCATGTTGGATATATTTCTTCTAGTTTTCTTAATTTTATAATGTTTTGTTGATAGCCAGAATATAACTCCATCCTGTCTTTGAGGGTAACCCAGGAAATAATTAGGTACTTCATATCATTTGGTTTTGTATACTCATTTTGAGATATATTGGACCTTTTCATTTATGGAAAGACTTGTGACAGATAAATCTTATCAACTTCAGTGTGTTTAAATCCAGTAAGTTTGAAGGAGTGAGCATCTTTAGAATTAAAGTGCTAGATATAACTGGACCTGAATTTTTAAGTCCCTTTAAAACAGAAATCTTTCCAACTTCATTTGTTGTGGCCATTTGTTTTAGTGAGAAAATTTTCAAGTCACATGTGGCTGTTTTCTAGGGAGGAGCGTGGGCCGTTTAAATGTTCTTTTGTGCCTTTGAAACCTCTGCTAAAGTTTTTATGAAACATAAAACAGAAGGAATGCAATTAATTAGTGCAGTCCCTTATCATTCAATAGCAAAGTGGAACTGTTAAATGGTTTTAGAGTACTATGTTATAATAGAAAATGATTGTTATTCTTTAATACCAAGTTGACAAATGAGGGAATACAAGGACTAATTATGAAGGATGGAAAACAATGGCACTTTACAAAGGCTTTGTTTATGGCACAAGTTTGCCTGTCAAAGCAGAGAGGATAAAGAATTAAATTATGTAGAATCTGTTGTGCTCTTAAAGTCATTGGTTTTTTTATGGGTTGGGAATTGATGCTTCATTGTGATTTAGATAAATCCTTTAAATCTCAGGTACTCTAAAAAAAATTGTCTTCCTTTTGATCAGTGCTCTCTGTTTGGCAATTGAAGTCTACCCAGTGGTACAGAGCAGCTGAAGGGTTTGCTGCTGTTAATGGAAACAAGCAGGAAAGTTAATCAGGGCAGCATCTTTGTCTCAGTAAGCATCTTTGTCTCAGTAAGGGTTTGGTTTGGTGGGACCATCGTGTTTGCAATGAGTGCAGAGTGTCTCAGAACGGGGACATGGCAATGTCAGGGGGTAGAACCGAAGTTACTACATGTGTCTAACCTGTTCTGGGGAGGGAAGGAAGGACTTGTATCCATACCTTTCCCTGGGTACAGCCAGCAACAAGTGAAAGCCAGAGTGACTGAAAGGGCTGGGGAGTAAAACAACTCCCTGTCACACCCAACAGCTCCACTGCATCCCAGGGTTTTGCTCGTGGCTAAACTGCAATTTCAAAAGAAGAAGCTTATTTCGCTGTGTTCTTTAGCAGCAACATTGGCGTGACAGTTGCTTTGTAAACCCTGTCCATCTGTTTATTTTGGAGGAGCTTGCAGGGAGGGAAGGGATGATGGAATGTTGCTCTGTAGCTCTGGAGTCTGAAGCAGCCCAAGCCCTTGTCAGTGCTGAGAAGGTCCTGAACATACAATAAATGTGCTGCTCTTCCATGAGTGCTTTTAGCATACCTACACTGCAAGGTTAGTGCTTCAGATGGGAGCAGAGCTGAAGGAGAAGAAAAGCAAACTCGATCATGTGGATGCAGTGGGGAAGGAGTCAGGCTCTGTTAACGTCAGTAGCAAAGCTCCCATGAGCTTTGCTGGGGTGGCCTTTCTGTTCACAGTACTTCAGGTGTACCTTGATATAGCAAAACTTGGGGCAGGGACTGAGGTGTTTGTATTTTAAATAATTCGTGACCAAGTCTGGCTTTCCCGGTTAAAGACACAGTGGAGATGTATAGTCATTGTTAAAATTACTTATGAAGGGTAATATTTTTTTGTAGTAAAAGGAAGCCTTGCACAACTTCTGTTAATGTGGGTCCTATTTTATACTCTCCTGCTGCTCCAGCACATACACACATATACACTGAGCCACCTGTACTGGCTGAAAATCTGAAATTAATTCTGTAAATCAGCTCAAGAAATATTATTGTCTAAGTGTACTTCATCAGCTTTAAAATATAGCTTTACACTGTCATAGTAATAAAGAATGCACAGAGAATACTTTTCTCTACACAGAGAATACTTGGTGTCTCAGCATCTTAAAATGCTTCAAAATAAACCTTATGCTGCATTAATGTTATAGTGGTACATGCCAGTATGGTCATGTATGGAGTTGGACTCTGTGCTCCTGATGAGTCCCTTCCAGCTTAGTTTGTTCTGTCTTCCATAAGAACAAACTTTTGCCATGAGACAGCAATTCTCTTTACTTATTTGCATGATATGGAATATCTTTGACCTGACAGCCTGTGTTGCTGCACTGGGGGCTGGCAGCTCTTACTGCCAGGACTTCTCTGATTTCTTTTGCTATGCTTGTTTTAGGAATAAACCACTAAAAATGGAGAAGGAGAGTATAAGAGGGAACACTCTGCGTCTGCAGCTCCATGGGGTCGGTGAGGGTCAGGTGCAGCCCAGCTGAGCTCAGTGTCACAGCAGCTGCACAAGGAATAATGTGTTAAATGCTTTGCTCCAGATCATTTGCTGAAAACCATTTTACTTCTTGAGCCAGCTGTAATACTGTCCTGGGCATACTGTGATCATGTAGACATGCATCTCTGCACTTGGGCATGTGTGTATACATACCTCTATATAAATATAAAAGCTTGTGCACACAGGATGTATATCCCAGGACTCCAGTAATTATTTCTTGGTTTAGGTGCAATCTCTCCTACCTGATTCCTCTGAAATGCAGTGTTTGAGTGTGATATGTACGTTTGAAGAGCTTTACTCTGAGGTTACTCTTGCCTGCCCTAAGTGGAGCTGGTAGAATGTGTTCCCTCCATGTATTTCAGATGTTAAATTTTTTTGACTGAGATTGCTTACTTCATCAGAGAGACAGCTTTTCTAGAACACTGCTGTTTTCATGTGAAATATGTACAGTTACACTGGAAAATATGGAACTGTTCCCTTTTTTTTTGGGCTGCTGAAGGGAAAATGTTTCCTTTTTCCACAAGAAAATATTTTCTTATAAAAGCCTGGCAGTTATTTTCATCAAAATTTCTTGTAAGAAAAAAAATCTCCCTTATCAACTCTTCCCCTAATCCAGGGAAGGGGCTTCTTGTGTTGCTGCAGCATTTCCTTTGGGGTGCAGCCTGCTCAGAAGTGTGAGCCCTGGGGGTGTCCTCCTTGGGCTTGGGCAAGGCAGGAGTTGGGAAAAGGCAGTTTTTCTGGGATAGGTCTGCAGTGCCATTTGGCTGTGGAAAGAAGGGATATGGTTAAAAGCCCCAGCAAAAGATGTGGTTGACTTAAGAAGTGTTTGATTTGGTTTTTTTTCTTTTTTTTAATTCTTGTCTTAATCTTTAGTGCTTTCTGATCAGCAATTTGTTTTTTCTCTCCTCTCCCTTTAAAAAGGGCAAGTGGGAGAGCAAGTAATTTGCCACCAAATCACTTTTTCCATCCAGAAAAATCTGTTTTGTTCTTCCTCTGACTTCCTGTTTACTTACATAAGAAAATAAATACTGGAATTCTTTATGGCAAGTGCAAAACATAGGTCATGTTTTTTCAGATGGGTACTGGCAGGTTATTGTTGGGTGGTGGTGTCGACAATAAATATTTAAACCATAGAAATAATTTATTTTAAAAGTTCACTAAAAGTTTTATGCTCTAGCTTTGATTTGACTCTCAGAGGTCTGTAGAGATGTTCCTGCCTGGGGTAGGCTGTAGGGAGATGGGGATGGAAAGGCTGCTGCTGATTTTCCTGAAGAAGTTGATTTGGGTTTTGTGAATTTCTGTTGTGACAAGACAGTTACCTACCCTTGGTATGGGAGCTGTGTTTCACGTTGGTGTGTTCTGGGGGTCAGAGCTGTTAAAAGCACTCCGTGCTCACCAGAGCCATCCTTTGATGTGCTGCCTGTAAATCTCAGCATTACCAGAACAGGAGGAAGTCTTGGGTGGATGGTGTGGGGTGAGGGCTCTTTGACAGCCCCCTCAGAGCCACCAGGGAGAAAGTGAGTCTAGGAACAGGGGCTGGAGATTGATCTCCTGCTTTTTTTTTCTAGCAGGAAGATATCATCCTTTTTTCCTCAGTGTGAATTACTGTAAATTTACTGTGGTT
This sequence comes from Anabacerthia variegaticeps, assembly GCA_035583185.1. Lineage (NCBI taxonomy): Eukaryota > Metazoa > Chordata > Aves > Passeriformes > Furnariidae > Anabacerthia > Anabacerthia variegaticeps. Next base: position 1,146,373 of record JAWWEW010000112.1, on the reverse strand, counting down.
GGTGCTGGAGACCAAAGCTGTGAGTGCACCTGAGGAGCTGGCTGAGGGAGGGCCCTGCTGCTTGGGGAGGGCTGGGATTAGCTGGCTGGCACACCAGCTCAACTGGACTGCTCATCTTTGCAGGCAAAGTCACGAGTTTTTTTCCCTGTGCATTAAATAGTGAACCTGTTTAATGAAACCAACTAATATTCTGAAAAACACTGATCAAAAAGCAGTTCAGGGTTTATTTGTTGCTTGTTAGGTCAAGTAGTCCCAAAGGGAGGGGGAGAGGGAAACTCGCTGTGGTGATAATGGGGAATTCCTGGGGAGTACGATGTGATAAGGCCTAAATATCCTCTCTTCTTAAAACACAGAATTTCACAGGCAGCTGCAGATTCCCCTTGGAATCCAAATCCATTGTGGTCACTCAGAGGCTGCCAGTAAAACATGGTTTGTCAATAATAAGTCACCTCATTGAGTGCAGCGTTCATTCCTTTATATTTTAAGTGTCTCTTCAAAATGCTCCCATGTCAAGTAGTAGTTACTTCGTGTTTTTCATCCCTCCGTACATTTTACACCAATCCTTCTATTCAAAACCAGAGGCTGGGACTCAGATCATCATTAAGTCAGTCATGTACTTCCTTTCAGCTGGTGCCAATCGATAAATCCATTTATGACTATTTCAAACTGCAGAATTTCAGAGATTACTTCTGTCTATTCCCTTTCTTCTTTTTTCCTCCTTTCAGTGCACAGTGGAGCTTGTAGGTGTTTAATGGCTTTTTATAGTTTTCTTTTTTCAATGTACTTAATGTGGTTTTTTTTTTTTTAAAGAAGTGTAAGGGAGTACAAGCAGTGAAATCGCCTGAGTGTTTGGAGCTTTTATTAACATGCTCCATCCCACAGACAAGAACATGTCTTCAAGTTCTTAAGTTCAAGTTTAATCTGGGCATGAGACCAAGGACTTCAAATTTGTGTCCAAATCTTAGATCTGATCCTATGTTAAACACATCCAGATGGAAGGTGATATTCTAATGTTAACAATCTGCTTCCCCTCCCTCTGCTGCCTCTCTAAGAAGTTGCTGACAAGTCTTTCTGACAGTCTTTTTTAAGTAAATGAGATCAAGTATATTGAAGGTCTTTCACAGCAACAGCCTCTGAGGAAAAGGAGACTTTGCAGAAGTGCTGCAGAGTGTTTGCTCATGTTCTCCCCCAGCCTTGGGTGGCACAGCTCAGCCCAGGGCTCCCACAGCAGTAAGGCTTGTTCTGGTCCGTTCCGTGCAAGTGGATACCATTTGGACACCTCATTGTTAATAAGTTGTAGCAATGAAATAAATGACTTTCTGCACCAACCTGTACAACTTTTCATCTGCTCTGTTGAAGGAACAGGGTTTTTTCTGCTTTGCTGTGATTTTGATTCATCCTGGGTACGAAGTCTTGCAAAGAAATTATGCAGATTAGGTGATGTTCTAGTTCATCTGAGGGATGCACAATTGTTTTTGCTTTATGACTGGGATACAAAAGATACAGTCTGTCTTTGATGAGGATAATTGTTTGTTTTCAGGTAGTGGTTGTCCTGATCTTGCTGCATTTCAGCTCTTTAATTCCTCCTGTCTCTGCAGTTCATGTGGCACTGTTATTGCCTTTCCTGCTTAGCACAGTCTGATACCGAGGTTGATGTTAGAAGAGCTGTGTTTAATTTACTTGCCATCGCTGATACCTCCAGTTCACAAACAGATGCTGACATGGGGTTCTTGCTGCTTGGTGTGCCTCCCATCTCAGCTTCATCCTGCTATGAAATCACAAAGCCTCATCTATCCTCAGCCTCCAGCTAAATCTTGTGTGTCTAGTCCGGGCTTCCTGCTGTGCAAGTCTTTAGGAATACATTCCCAGGAGGAAAACGGTGCTTGTGTGGAGGTCAGGCCAGATGAGCCTCTGACCAGCCCTGCTAAAATGCATGAAACCCACTGGGATTCCATGTGAGGTTTTTAACAGAGCCGATACCCTCTGCTCTCACCGAAACCATCTGTAATCCTGGGTGCTGCATATGGGGAAATTGGCCTGTTTGTGTTTGTTGCACAACAGCTCTTCTTTACCTCCCTCAGGTGCTGTGTGCAGTGCTGGGAAAGCAGTCCCTTGGCTGAACTGAATAACTGGGGAGCCATTATAGCACTTCTGCCCTTATTTCTCTTTCAAAGAAGTATGTGGTAACATGAATCTATTGAAGTCCCACAAAGGAACATGTATTAAAGTGCTTTCTCATGTGTACAATTTACTTTATTGTGCAGGAATAGAATTCTGAAGGAGTTTTACCAGTTGTTAAATAGAAATGTTTAAAATTACTCGGTTTAAAATGGCACTTAGGTAGCATGGGATCTGAGTTGAACTGCACGAGTGGTGATGTCTGAAAGTCTGCAAGTGATGTTCACTGCTGTTGGCCTGGGTCCAGGGATGATTCTAGCTGGGCCAAGGGTTCCTGTCCAACTGGAGAAACAAACCCTGGTGACGGGACGGGAGCAGAGCTGAGTAGCTCTTTGGGATGCACAGTGGCTTGACAGGACTCACAGACCACTGTGGGGTCACAGCATGTCCTGAGCTGGTGCTGTGACAGCCACGTTCCCTGGGCAGGGTGTACAATGTGCCTTTACAATCTGAGCATGGGTGTCTGCAGATCCATGGAACAGTTTTAACTCGACACTGTATTTTGCATATATAAACAAGCATCCCCCTGTTAGGGTAAGTTCTCCATGTGCTGCACAGACCTGTGCAGGGTTGTCAGCAGGAGGGATGGGCATCTTGTGAACTGGAGATTTCCAGTTGTCACTTCATACCCTGTGTAGCCACACTGGCTCCTGGGGGCTCTGAAAGGCTTGCTGCAAACCCTGCTGTCAGGTCAGCAAGAAGTTCCGATTCTCTATGTTTGCTGGAAATAGGCTTGTGTGCAGCTCCTTCTGTCAAACTTGAGCTGCAGTGCACTGACACCAGAGCCCTTCCTGCCCAAAGAAATACGGGTTTATGCATCTCTGTCCTCTCAGGATGAAATCACTTTGCCTGTTCAACAGCAGCTTCTCGCTTTCGGACTAATTCGTATTGATTGAATTCCAGCCTGGCTCTGTGGTTTCCTTGTCAAGCTCAGACCCGTGGTGCAATTGTGCATCCGTAAGCTTGGGTCATGCTTCTGTGACAGGGAACACAGGCAATAGGTAAGGTCCAGTAATTTTTGTAATCTTCAAGGAGAACCTCACAGCTCCCAGTCTGCGATGGCTGGTCAGCTCCTGCAAAGGGAACTGCACTTGCACAGTGCCCTGGAAGCTCTAAACACTAATTCACATTACTGCAGTCAGCTGACTAATTGCCTTTCCTTTAACTCTCATTAGTGGGTTTTGCTTTGCTCCATTTGTCTCCCTGCGCACAGATGAAGATAAATTCAGTGGAGTTACAACAGCGCAGCAAGTGAAACAAGCTGCACGTATGTGATGTGGAGAGATGAAGATTTATTTGCCTGTGTGGTGCTAGGAGAGGGTGGGCCGGGGAAGGGCCAGAAAAAAACTTGTTTAAAAATAAGAACTAAAATAGCATTTTTATCTACCCCTTTTTCTTCTGTGTGCATCTGCACTCTGTCTCCTGCTCTGAAAGTTGTACTGAGTTGCCTGTGTGCAAATGTTGAACCAAAATTGCTGTAAGCCTTTATTAGTTGGACGGAAGTCTGTTTTATGGACTGGAAATTAGGAGACTTGGACTTGCTTTCCAGGCTGCATACAGACTTCTTGGGTAAACAAGAAAGGTTCACTTAAGTAAAGCAAGGCTAGGTCTTGATCTCTAATGTGGGGATTAATAGTACTTCCTTTCTCCCTTCCTGAATGTCCAACCTCTGTTGATACCTCTTTGAGACACTTTTGATGATGTAACTGACAATGTTTTGTGGGGTTTCTTCCTTCTGTAACATTAGGATAAAATTGTTTTTAAGTTGTTGTGGAGATGTAGAAAGTTAAAGCGGCAGCAAGACAACCTGCAGCTGCTGCTGTGGCTTGTAGGGCCCTGTGTCAGGCACTGGAATGTACTTACTTGATCAGATTAGGTCAAACACTGCTCCTTCGTCATTTTAAGGCAGCAGCAATGTTGCGTTTAGTCTAATGCTAAAAGCAGTTAGGGAACTGTGTGATTGAAAAGGAATATGTTTAATTATAAAGCCTCCAAGTAGTATGACCTTAATTGTTTTACTGACAAAACACAGAAAATTGGATAAATAAAGGCAAGTGAATTTCAGGTGTGATTCCATGACCAGCTAAAAGGTGATTTGGAGCAGATGCTTTTGATCTGCACGACATTTGAAAAAGCCTTCAGAAGGTTTTGGGGATGCAATGTGATTAATGCAAGGCTGATGTTGGGCTTTAAGGGGTTGTTGCCAGCTATGAGAGGACGAGAGTGAAAGGTTTTCAGTTGCTACTGGTGAGAGTTCCTTGGCAAACACTGGCAGCTCCCAAAGCAACATCCCTGGGAATGTGAGGAGCAGACAAATGGGGCATTTGGCATCCTGTGTGGAGAGCAGCGTGGTGCCAAGCCTGCACTTGTGGCCTCTGCAGCGTGCAAAATCCACATCAGTGGGGAACTTGCTCAGCAGGGCTACGCGTGGCTGGGCTCTGCGTGGTGATGCAAAAGGTCAGACAGCCTCTACTGTTCTAAACTTGAATCACTGCTGGTTCAAAGCGATGTTCAAGCCTGGCTCTGTCAGTGCTGTGGTTCCAAAGCTTCATCAAGTTGCACTTCTCTCCATGTGGAGCTTCCTGCCTTCAGAGTAAGGTGTGTGGAGCTGTTGTTAGTAGAGCCTTGCCAGAGCCTGCTGGCCCTCTGTCAGAAGTCACAGTGTGCAAAGGAGAGGCAAGGACTTCTCCTTCCTGTGGTCCTTGCCTGCAGCACAGGAGTGTGGGGCCTCCATAGCAGGCTGATGAGTAACCATTGAATTCAAACCACTCCCAGGGGACAGCAGGGTCTGCTGGTGACTGCCCAGGCTGGGTGAGCAGTGACTGCCTGCAAGCAGAAAGCTCGGTGACTCACTGTTCATCTCCTGGGCCTTCTGATAGCCTCAAAATGTTCCCTGCACTTGGGCTTAAATTAACTGTTCATAATTATTTCAGTATCTTTCCTTCCTCTTAAAGCTTTCTTACTCCTACAAACACACCAAGTAGCCCTGAGACTCCAGAATGTTCTCCAGTTTACTGGAGAGGACAGAGGTGAATTCCAAGGGTTTACTTTAAATTCTTTCCTTAATACCACTCAAAGCATTCTTTTTGTCTTTATGGTGTGCATTATGTTTAATCCTTCTGCTGAAATGTAGGGGAATCTGCTCAGTGTTTAATTTCCCATCTGAAAGTTCAGATTCTGAGGTGGAATAAGACTCACTTGGGCTTGAACTGGTGGTAAAGATGGGAGAAACAAGTATTATTAACGCAAGTCAACCTGTGTTCCTGCCTGACGTACAAACCAGCCCATCCTGGATTTACCCTGAAATATTCCTGCCTCCTTTTCATCTGGGATAGCCCTTCATGGCCAGTGTTAGCAGATGGGCTTGATAGAGGGCAGGGGTTATGTGTGACTAATAAACACCATGTCACAGATGGAAGGCAAAGCCTGAGCTGCCTGGAGCAAGGACAAGGAGCCACTTGCAGAAATCCCTGAGCTTCTCTCCCTATGCAAACAACCAGGACACTTGTCAGCCAAGGTAATCCATCTGCCTCTGACTCTGCACACTTGTCTCCTTCTTTGGGCTCTGTCAAAGTGCTGGCACGATACTTCAGAAATACTTTACACTGTGGTCAGCAGGATTGAGGAGAAGCTGTCTGCCCCTCGTGTTCCTTGTCCTCCCGTGTCCTCTGTCACCTGTCACAAGCAATCAGTTTGCCACAGTGCTGAAGTCGGGGCTGGCGGTGCTGAAGGCTGTGCTGGTTGTCACGGGATGGAGACTGGATAAGGTCACTCTTGCTGTCCTCTACTGGCCGAAGCTCTTTCTCCAGCCCTCTCACACCATGGAAGAGGTATCTTAGTGGTTTAGGAACTGAAAAACGTAACCTCTCCCTCTTCTTTTTCCTTTAAATACCTCCTTTTAATTCAGCCTTCCTGTGCTACCTGAATTTCTGCCAAAGCATTCGTTATTAATTCTGGGGAGTATACACAACCTTGAGAGATGATATTTCATTGTGTGTTTGAAAAATGAGATTCTTTTCATGGGCTGGTGGATCTCAAGGCTTATTTCAGACTAGGGCAGTCACTAGATATGTTGAAGCTTTTTTTTTTCCTTCTCTATTCAGTGTTTCTCAACAACATGGCTACATTCCTTCTACTTAGAACAGCATGGTGGTGTGTTGCTCTTCAGTTTGCAAAACTTGGGCAACATGTGTACTGGTGATTAAACAGGAAAGAGCTGACAGGGCAAGAGGCTTGGAGAAAGCTTGTGGTGCCAGATGAGCATTTGGTATCTCTAGAGCTTTTCTTTCCAAGCTCTCTAGACTGCATCCGCTTCAGGTGATGCATCAGCCTGAAGGTGTGTTTGACTGTGTCAATACAACAGATTCTCCATTGCCCAGAAATCTGTTGGGTTTTTTTAAAAAAGAGGATGCCTGTGAATGTCTCAGTGAGTTTGCTCTTGTGCTCCATGTTATTTAACTGTTGTAGAGGATCAGAGCATGGATCTACAGTCTTGAAGGACGTGGAAATCTGGGCCTCTATGAGGTGGCAGTTTCTCTCTGATCATGCTGGAGTTCAGCTCACACAGTGAGGTGCTTGTGAGCCCAGGCTTCACATGTATGTGGCAGGACACAGCTGGACTGGGGGCAGTGATGGAAGCTGGTGCCTGTTCAGCATGGGCAGACTGGCTCTGACTGGCAGCAGAGGCACAGGGCTGTGGGTTGTTGCTCAGTAGGCTCACACTGGTCACCTCCAGAAGCTGTGGAGGAACAGTGGGACGTACAGCAGAGGAGGCACCAGCACCAAACACCTTGGTTTTGGCTCCCTTGGACAGCTGTCATAGTCCTGCAAATCTGGGAAAAGCAGATGTGGGAGTAACACAGGGGTCTCCAGGCCTGCTTTGGTGTTTGTTAAACATCCCACTTCATGTGCTCTCTCTGGTTTGCCCGGAGAGGAGATTTGGGCTGTTTCTTTTTCTCAGAACTGCTTTTTCTCAGAAGCTGGAGGGAACTCCCCTCTCTTGGGGAGTCTTTTCCTGCTCCTGCTGCATTTCCCTGACTTGCAGATGCTTTTAAGCCCCTTCCTTTGGACTCAAAAGTGCTAAAAGGGTGGGTCATCAAAATTTGTGTTTTTTACAGCTGCGTGGGGACAGCACAGAGTAGCATCACAGCTTGCTTGGTCCTCCTCAGTCCTTAGCTGCCACTTGCAGTGTTTGAAGGGAAGGAGGGTTGGGAGGCTGGAAATCCACTTCTGCTTCCTATGGAACTTTCACTGTTGTCCTGTTACAGCCTCCTGGCAACTTTAAAAGTGAGTCTGATCACACCAGACCTGGTGATTTATGGGCAGAGCCATCCTATAGCAATAACTGCCTGTCTGTCAATGTGGTCACATATGGTTTTGACTCGTGTTGTGCTGTCAGGAGCCCTGACACAGACAAGGAGCCTCCTCCACCAGGGGTGCAGGGCCAAGATGAAAGGCTCTGACGTGGCTGTGGGGAGTCCCTGGTGGTGTCGATGGAAGGTGACAGTCCAACTCTGCTCCCAGTTCATACCTCGAGATTTATTGTCTCTTGGAAAGATGAAACAAAGACTTGTGAGGCAGAATTAGTGGTTCTGAAAGCTGTAGGGGAGCTCTGTGTGTTGCTCCTTCTGTGCCTTCAAAGCTGGAAGAAAGGCATTTTTAATTCAAAGGTCTGCTGGGGATGGGCTGTAACCTGACCCTCACTCAGGGTGCCTGCCTGTCCCTTGACCAACACTTAGCTTCAGGAAGAGGGACTTTGAAGTCTCTTGTGTTTCTACAGCCTGAGTTTGACAATGTCCTTCATTGACAGCTCTAAGAGATGCACAGAGGTGTTTTGGCCAGACCCAGAAGCCTAGATGTTCTGGGGAAGGTGCCACAACTCTTGTTTCTTTGGCCTTTCTTTCCCTTAAAAGGGTTGAGCCCTATAGGTGCAGAACATTGACACATCTTGGTTCTTCATGTCAGGGAGAGCCAGTGCTCTCCAGTTCTTGGAGTGGAAGGGAGACCTTGCTGAGGTTTCCATCAGGAGACAGCAGCGAGTTCCTCTGTGCTTGGAGTCTGGCTCCTGTCACTCAGGAGCAGAGTCCAGCCTGTGCTGGGGGGTCATGTCCAGAAAAAGTCAGTGGGACCTCAGCAGCGGGGTGGGTGGGCTCTTCAGCAAAGCAAAGCTGCTGTGGCTGGGCATGGTGGAAGTAGCAGAGGCTCCTTTAGGCTGATGCTGGAGCTGTTTGTGGAATCTGAGGGGCTGAGAGTCTGGCAGAAGGCTTTATATGCCCTTGGCAGGTCTGTACAACTGCAGGTAACCTAATTCTGGTTCAGCTGGACACTTGCAGCTGTGGCAAGTGGGGACATGGATGAAGTGGGGGAAGCTCTTGGGTGGGCTTGAAGGGGTCCCGCCAAATTCCTCCAGATTCTGCCTCTCTGGTGGTGCAGAGGGAGGGGAGGGCAGCATGAATCACTGAGGACAGTGGACATGACAAATGAAGCAGCAGTTGGGGTGTGAAGGGAAAAGGTGACATGAGAAAGGTTATTGGGACAGTTCTCATGAATATCACCTCCATTTTACCTCCTTCTCTACTTGAAAGTTTGATTTGTTGTGCTTTTATAACAACCGACCTGAAAATAAAAATCTATTCAAGCCAAAAAGGGCTGGGGGGGGAAGAAGAAAATGTCGGGGTAATCACTTGTGTGTTTTTCTTTAGGATTTGAAAAATCCAAGAAGTAGAATCTGTGTATAGATATTCCCAAGTAACAACTTTCGTTTTTCCTCCTGGGGTGGTTCATAGACTGAGAACAGAGGGTGTGGGTATGACAAGCATCAGTGGTTTAGAATGAAGTTGAGAAGTGTCACCTTTACTGCTCTTATGCCTTGAAGTTAATATTTTCACACCCTCAGTAAAATTACTAATCTAGACTTGCTGAATGACCAGGGAGGAAAAACATTCACAAAGGAGGACAAGAGTTTGTCAAACTTTGTGATTTGTGGAAGAGTCAGAAACCTGCTGTTTCTCTCTGAGCCGTGTGTGTTCAGCTCTGTTGGGCTGCTGGTACTGCATTTAATGTGTTTATACTACTGAATTGCCTGTTATTAAATGACACAATTTAAAGTTTATCTGTTCTGCTGTAGGAAGTGAGCGAAGTTTCTATAAAAAACATGTTAGCATTTTTATTGGCAGAACAGCCTCAAATGTTTTTTTCTCTAGAAATCCAAGTCTTAAATGTGCAGCACTGTTTTCAAAAGCTTAGAACAAAAATCTGCATTAAAAACATAAAAGATCTTTAGTGTCCCTGGTCACAAGTGACTGATAGCTCTTCCCAAACTCCATGGAATTTCAGGTGAGGTGGATGTGTTTAGTATTCTTCCTTGTAAAAAAATCTAGGCTTTCTTTGTTTTGCAAATAGAAATCCTAAAGTAGTGAAATGTTTGTTATTCTTAGCCATGTGCTTTTAGTACTGTGAAGAATGCCTTCCATTTTTTTCACTGGACTGAGACATTTGTTGCAGAACACACTTTGCTATCACTAAAGAGATTTTAAATAAATGATGCTTTCAGAATGGAACTAACACATTGCTGATACTTTCTGTATTTTCTTATTACTCTTGTGGATGGCCAAGGTCATCCCATTTACAGCTCATATCCACCAGAAACATAAGAAGTACAGAGTGTCCTGGGCCTCTCCTGACCTGGCAGCCCAAGTTTTTTCAGGAGCCTCTCAGCTGGCAGCCCTTGGCCAAACAGGCACTGCTTGTGTGTGTGATGTGGGAACTGCAGAATATGGGAACCTTGGGCTGATAAATGCTGCAATCACTTTCCGCTGGCGTCAGGGGAGATCTGAATCAGTCCTATAGCCAGAGCAAAACAGGAAATCACCCATTCAAAAAGCCAGATTTGTTGAGTAATGGTTGAAATTTTGCCATTGGTCATTTTGCTGGAGTACTGGATAAACAGAAATGGTTAAAAGTCTCCTGTTGCAGTGTTTAGATAAACGTCTTGTTAGAGAGTTTTAGGAGAAGGCAAGAGGAATGGGGCTGAAGAGGCAGCTTTTCTTTTGGGTTATGGTGAAAGGCTTTTTTTTTTTCCCCTCTTGTCATGGTGTTTGAAGTGATATGATTTGAAAAAGAGAAAAGGGGGAAGCACACCTCATTTACAGAAAGGGAGGCTTTGACATGAACAAATGCTCCTCAAGAACCAGATGATGAGAATGCCTTAATTTTCTTTCACATCCTAGGATTGGGAACCACCACATGTGTGCTCTTAGGGTTTCCCCCTACTGCCTTCTCTAGGTCATTCTCAACACTTGCTGCAGGTGACCTCTTACAGGTGCTGTAGTTGCAGGACTTGGTTTACTTTCCTCTCTATAGACCAATAACTGGTTCAGGGCCCAAGCCTGTGTTTCCTTTGGCTCTAGTTTTGCTGATCCAAAATATTACAAGTGTTCTTTGGAGCTTGAAGGCAGTGAATGTCTCCAACGAGTAGGTTTAGATTTTTATAGGAAAAAATTCTTGGCAGTGAGGGTGGGCAGGCCCTGGCACAGGTTGGCCAGAGAAGCTGTGGTTGCCCCATCCCTGGAAGTGTCCAAGGCCAGCTTGGATGGGGCTTGGAGCAACCTGGGCTGGTGGAAGGTGTCCCTGCCCATGGCAGAGGATTGGAAGGAGTGATCTGTAAGGTCCCTTCCAACCCAACCTTTCTATAAGTCTCTACATATGCAGCATCTAATTGGAAGACAAATTTCCAAAACCACCAAAGGCTGAGTCTTTTAGGAATCCTCACCACCCTGCAGCAGTGCTGGCAAAACAGTGAGAAAGTTACGAGGTGTGTTATATGGCTGGTATTCCATGGCTCCTTTCTCTGCTATTTTCGGCATGTGTGTTCACTAGCAGTTGACCAGTTACAAGGTTGTCAAATAAGTCAGACTAGACAAGGTGGACTGATGCAGCTGCTGTCCCAGCCCCCTGAGCTCAGGGGGATTTGTCATGTTTTCTGTGCCACAAGTTGTGGTTGGGCTCTGGCAGACATCCTGCAGGGAATGTCCGTGGCTTAGGGCCTCGCTGTGGGCTAAAACTCCTCTGCACCTCTGGCTCCAGGCCCTGGGTTGTGCCTGGAGCGTGGCACCACGCCCCTCTCCCCTCCCCAGGTGGATCACACAGCCACAGCACGTCTTGATGGAGAGCAGCTGGCAGAGCCTTTGCCTGCCTCTTCAGCACGTGGTGCCTCTTTATCCTCTCACTTGCTCTGTGTCCTGTTTGCCCCTCTCCCGTTCTGAGCTGACAGTGTTCAATGCTTTGCAGTCCTGTGAGTGATCAGAAGTGATGCTGAAGAGCAGAGGAGCAGCATTCCCTGGAGTCTCTGGCTGGATGTCAGTGGGACCTGTGGGAGAGAGAAGCAGCTGTTTCCATGTGTGTGGAGCTAGAGAAGGAGGCTGTCCTGCTGCAGAGGCCTTTGCAGATTTGCTTCAGGGAATACTCAGGTTCCTACCAACTTGGGCTTGGAAACAAGCCCTTTGTGTGGTGTTCTTGAAGTTAGAAAGGGCAGTAGGACAATCCACAGGCTGCTCTATTTTCTTTCTCTGGGAAACAAAAAATGTTCAAGTTGTCTTGCATAGAAGGGTGTAAAATTACAAGCTGTGGAAAGTAAGTGGGAGTGGCTGTTGAAAGGAAGAGAAAGCTGAAGCTGAATCCTTTATTCCTTCAGACTGCAGGTCACACCACTGCCCTTTTTGTGATCTGGCCGGGCAAGCGATAACGTTGTAGCTAATGATGAAGCAACAGATTTCTGTCCTGACTCTTCAGTACCATCGTGCAGCCTTAATGTGAGCTGCCCTGTGACATGCACTCCATTGCATAATGCTGCTGACAGCTGTTGCCCTCAGCCTGGCCTCCCTGCTGCTCTGGTGCCTGCCCACTGCCCTCGCCCACGCTGGCATTCTGTGTTTCCATGGCACTGCTCTGCCCGTGCCTGCGGTGTATTTACTGGGCCCAGTGTTCTCACCTGGGGAAGAGCTGTCAGCTCCCTGCTGCACTGGAGCTGGCCAGCAGTGAGCTATCCCTCAGTGACTTCAGCTACTCGGGGGCTCAACACTTGCTGTGCTGTCTTAACGATGGCAAAACAGTTCTGTCTTATTGCAGACTTGGCTTTGCTCTTTCCTACAGGATTAGACTGTAGGTTTGGGGTAATACCTTCAAGAATCCAGATGATTTAGAAAATTAAATTGCTGGGTTAGAAGTGATTTTTTTTTTTCTGCTGGTGATCTAGAGTGTTGGCTCTGGTGCTTTGAGGACAAGGAATGCTGAATGGCTTTTTCTGTGTACAATCTTTGTGTGCATTTTTGACATAGAGGTTAAATAATTGTATTTTTAAAGAAAATGTTTTGGTTTGTACTGCTTCTGCTCCACGAGGGTAACAGTACCTAGTGTGTGCTGGTGGGCACAGGTAGCAGCCAGGAGGGTATAAAAACTTCACGGAGAAGTATTTGCCATGGATGCTTTGTGGCTTGTAAGTGCACCCCACATCTTTTCTGTAAAGAAGGACAACTGCCTAACTAACTAGGAGGCATGTTAACTGTCTTAGTGACCATTGTATATGGCCTATCTCACAAAGAATTGATGTCTTTCCTGCCCCACTGTCATACAGGAGATGCTTCCACCTTATATTGAAGGAGGTACAGGTATCCCTTGACTTTGAGACATGTAGGTAGGATTATTTTATAGGCTTCTTGAAATTAAGCAGTGTTTTATGTGCTCCAAGCACAGCTCTCTCTGATTTTGCTTGGAACTAAAGATATTGGTGCAGCAAATCAGTGTTAGAGGTTCCCTTTCCCCTGAAATGGGGGATGCATGGAAAGCCTTTTCTGCAAGATTGAAATGACTCCTCACTGCAAAGGTTCTCGGGCATTTGGCACCCAGTCTTTGGGCTCAGGTGTGCTGCAGAGCCATGTGGCCTTTCCTAAACCCCAGGGAGCCTGGGGTAGTGCTGGAGATGAGGAGGGTTAATGTGTGCCTGCTGTGGGGAGGATTGGGAGGGAGCCAGAGCAGAAATGGATTGCTGGTGTGTGCCCATCGTGCTGCCCAGCGGCTCCCCAAGGTCACACAGAAATTTTGACTGTACGGATTTTGCTTGTCTTCCTGCACTTCCCAGCCTCACTTGTCTTTTTTTATCTCTGAATTCCCCTAACAGCTGGGGATCAGCCTCTGGTACTGCACATCCCTCAGCTGGTCATCCCCTGGGATGGGAATAGGGGGAATCTTTCTTGGGACAGCTGTGGTTGGCAAAGCTTCCAGTGCAGCCTCTTGGGCCAGGTGACAGACACACACACAGATGTACCACAGGATTTATGGGGGCTGGACAGAAGATCCTCAGCACTGAGATAAGAGTTTGCAGTCACCAAAAAGGAGTTTTCAGAGGACCTCCTAAATAATGTTCTCATCTCTAATCAAAAGTATGAATTTTGCATTAAAAATGTATTAAAATTAAAAAAAGGCATTTGAAATGCCTTGTTCTCCTTGTGAGATCACCCTATAGATATAGTCCACTTAATTGCAGCGTGCTTAATTGAGACAGCCGCTTTTACTGGGACATCTCCCAGGGAGGCATTTTGTAGCCTAATGATTATCAATGCCAATGGTTGTTGCCTAATCAGGTCAGTGCCGTAAATCCTGCTTAACAAGGATGTGTTCCGTGAGTATCAAGTGATTAAACAGTGTTTTTAAACAGGTGTTAAATAAGTGTGGGAGGCCACGTTTAAACACAGGGAAAACCAAAATAAAATGGAAAGCAATCGATGTGACTCGCAAAAGTAGGAAGTGCTGGTTTTGCCCTTCCTTTTCACTTAGTAAAGGGCTTTCTCTGGTCAGTCTCAAATCTCACTTGGCAATTTTCCTCTCTTATTACAGGATGAATGAATAGTCCTGTGAAGGAAAGCTGGCCAGAGGCTTAGGGAATCAGCACTAGTGCTGACTAGGTTTACCACTCATGTGGGGCTTCCCCAAGATCCCTAGAAATTCTAGGCATTTGTGTATATGTTTGAGGGACAGGGTGTTTTTCAGCAATGATTGGTACAGCCCAGCTGCAAAATGGAGCCATGGATATGCTGCTGGCATGGCTGGATCCTTCTGATGCTCTGAATTGCAGAGCCTTAGGATAGTGTGGAAACCAGCAGGGTGTATGGAGTGCCAGAGTGCTTGTGGTCCCTGTGCTCTGCTGTGCCTCCCTGTCCTCAATACAATGGCAATTGTCCCCCCTGCAGATACAGCCTGGCCAAATGTGCACCCCCTTTTCCCATGGCGCAGCTGGCCCCTCGATGGGAAGGTTTGCTGTGTCAGGATTCTGCTGAGCACGTCGTGCTCTGCATTTCTGATCTGATGGTGTGCCCTACAGTCCCTATTGATCCATAACAAAATGCGACTGTGGCACATTTTACGAGCGTGCAGCACTAAATTAAATTTGGGAGAGGAGCTTAATCATCTCTCTCTGTGAAGATCAAGAGTAATAGGTGTGTGTTTTCTAACAGAAAACTGCTCTTTGGGATCAGGTAGAAATTCTGTGGCATCAAATGGAAACCTTTGGAGTGTGGGGCATTTCCTCGAATCCTGGAGTCTGAGCCCATCCCTCTGTCATGTGAAATCCATACAAGTCTCCCTGTGCATCCAAGACAGCTGCCTTCCCTCAGCTTAGTTTTCTAAGAAACAGGTCTCTTTTCTGAGCGTTCCCATGGCTCTTATTTCTCTAACATTTTCTTTGCACATTTTGAGGTTTGCACAGTTGTTTTCCCAGCAACCTTGTGGTTCTGAGAGTAGTCATTTCACATTTGTTCACTTGCAGCGCAGGAAGAATCTTTGGGATCATGGGAGGAGAGTTCATCGTTGCTTTTGCCGTTGCTTTTGTTAATATTTTTATTTTGACAAGAGGTTATATCTTGAGTGCAAAACAACTGCAGTGCAGGGAAGTACCAACTCTCTTCTCTTGATGCTGCTCCTGCTGTTTATTAATCAGCAGCTGGAGCTCTGGTCCTTTTGGAAAGTTTATTTTACCTTTGAGTCTGTTTTTTTTTCTCCTTGGTCTTCAATAATGTAGTGATTTTGGAAGATCAGAGAAAATATTAATCTTTTACTCCAGAACAAGCTTTATACACTGAATTGCTCCACTGTCGTAGAATAACATTTTTTAAATTCACAAAAACATAATTTGAAATTTGATACTAGGTTTGGCAACTTTTTTTTTAAAATTACAGTATAACCCATACCAATGTTTATAAAATAACCAAACAGCAAACCAAAACACACCACCTTTCCCACCCCCTTCTCTCCTCATTGCATACACTCCTTGCTGGATCCTTAGGAGTGTGAAACAGAAATAGCCCTGTATTTTGTTACCCGGCGAGCTCGGTGTCAGGAGATATTTTGGAACTCACAGGGAGCACGGCTGGCATTACAGCAGCTACCTGATTTTTGCAGTGCTTCTCTGGCCTTGTGGGACACAACCACCACATGCAAAGGGACAGGTCGTGATAAATCTTTAATGAGAGCCCCATTTAATATTGCAGGACTAAAAATTTCCGTGGGAATGGCAGAGATGTTACTGGCACGTATTTACAGCACCGAGGTGCGTTCCCAAACTGGCTGGATTTCCATTCTGGCACAAAATTGCAGTCTCTCTCATTTCGAGTTGTTCTAGTGAAGTACTGAGCTATGCAGCTTCTTGTGATATTTTCTTGTTCAAATTTTGGATGATTTCTATTTCATTTGTAGATAGGAAGTTCCAAACAAGCATAAAATTTAGTCCTTATTCTGGAAAAACAAACAGGCAAACTCAGAAATGACAAAGCAAAGTCTGGAATGGAAGAAAATGCTGTTACTACTTTGACCCTGTAAAAGTGAGTGTGAAACATACTTCTAGTTAGGGGTATACTGAAGGTTCTACCAGGGATTAGCAAAGACAGAAAATTAATGTTCATGTCCTGAATCTTAGCCCAGTGCTGGAAGTGTAAACCCAGCTTTCCTTAGAACAGGGATAGTGTGGGTTAGACCTACTGCACCCATGGATGATGTGATGGGAGAGGTGTGGGGATGTGGGAGGGGCAACACCAATCTCTCTGAAGTCCCCCGAGTTATTTGCACAAGCCACAAAATACCCTCTTAAAATCTACGAAAACATCAGTGAGATAATGGAAGGATTTTGCTACCTGAGCACCATTAGAAAGGAAATAATCAGGGAGGGCTGTGTGTGCCTTGGCTGGCTGCCAGAGCTGGGACTGGCAGAGGAGAGAGCAGTGGGAGCAAGCTGGGCAATCATGACTGAGGATGTGAGAGGAGAAGCACAACAGCTGCCAAGGAGCCAACAGGTTGCATCAGCAGACCCAGGAGGGATGCAGAGTAGGGACAGAAATACGTTTTAACTCCCCATTCTTCTAAACAGGTGTCAGAGCAGCTCACTGCCACGTGTTGAGCTCTTTGGAAAATCTGGCTACTTCCTTTGCTGCCCAGACGAGGACTAACTGAGCCCTTCCTGAAAGTTTGGTCTCAGTGATATGTTGAATCCTTTGCAAGTGCTGGCTGGGGATAGGATCAAAATCCTGCCATTTATTCCAAGTCTGCTGGTCTGCTGCCTTTCTGCATTAATGCTGTCTCCCTTTGTAATTAATTTTAAGGGCTGCTTTGGGCTGTTACCATCCTGGAGGATTGATGCTGTTTACTTTATCCGGAGATCAAAAACTATTTTTTTTTCTTGGCCTTTCCCCTTAGTTTTGTGTGTGTTTTTTTTTTTTTTTTTTTTTTTTTTTTGTTTTTTTTTTTTTGGCTTGTGCAATCCAGCAGGGAACTCTACTGACAGAGATCTGATCAGACAGGTCCCCCACAGCAACATTGTGCCTTTGGAGCAGGAGAGAGGTGATTGAAGACAAAAGCCAAATAAACCAAACAAGGCAAGAGCAAATCCTCTGCCCCCAAACCTTGCGGGTTTTCAGAGCTGTATGTTTTGGGACTGTGTGGGTAAGAGAGGAAAGGCACTTTTTGATTAGAGGAAGGAAATCAGCTGCTTGGATGACTAAAATAATGCCAAAGAAAGCAGATGAAAAGGCCAACAGAAGAAAGAATAGGTGCTATTGACATGGAGAAGTAACAAATCATGGGAATAGGAGGCTAAAGGTTCTTGGTGTAAACAACACAGAATGGGAGGAAAATGGAAGAAGGGATAAATCTTCCTTTCCTCCAGCTTGATGTACCTTCCAGCTGCCTTTCAGAAAATCCAGAAGGCTTTTGGCACCCCCAGTCAGCGCTGGATTTTCAGCACTGCTGTCCCTTGCATGGCAGGTTTGCCCCTGTGGCCGCTTCCCTGAATGGCTCAGCAGCAGCTGGGCATGAAACAACTTCAGACCGAGAGCTCTGCCCCTCTCCAGCAGCACCAGGATCCCGCTCCTGTCGCATTAGCCAAGAGAAGGTGGGATTTACAAGGTAGCTGTTAGCGGGTCACACCAGCACCAACAACATTTGCAGAAGACCTCAGTCTGCTAAGAGAGGGACACACCCTGTCAAAATCATCTTAAAATTAGAGCTGACCTGTTTTGAAATTAACTGGTCAGGGTCTTGTTGAATTTGTGCACTTGGAGACTGGTCTGAGCAGGATCCAGGTTCGTGGGCCTCTTCTCACAGGGAAGATATTCAGGCATGTTTATTGAAACTGCTGTTCTCTATATACTTGATGTTCTGAGCTGTGTGTATTTATGTACCAGGCTTTTGTCTGTGGCTTCTTGGGCATATTTTGACATTCTTCTGTGACAGTGTGGAGACTGTTTGCTTTGTTCTCAGTTTGGGGCTTCCTGGTCAACAGAAATAAAAAGATGGTTGTGCCAAGAGCTGACAATGTCAACTCAGTGTGGTGCAGGGCCATCAAGCTGGTTATTCTTCTTTCCTGAAAGGTGTGCTCAATCAAATGCTGCCTTCAGTTTTCTCAATTCAAGCCCCCCCTTCTCTTTCTTCAGGGAGAAGGAATTGTTGACTTGCACTTTGAAGCTTTATTGCTTTGGCAGAGCAGTTGCAGCTGTGTTTTCTTGCCAAGGTGCCTTTTTGCATATGCTTTGTGCACAGAGAGCTGAGTAAATGAGCCGAGATGTGCTGGAAGCCTTGGCGGTGCCCGTGTCACAGGAGGGAAGACTCCTGGCAGAGGATGTGAACACCTTGGTTGGTGTAGGTCTGTCCATGCACTGGAAGCAGTTCTCTTGAGGGGGGTGAGCTGCAGACACAAACGGGTTGTCTCTTTGGTGCGCTCTCAGTGCTCTGCCTTCCAGAGAGCCCTTGCACGCTTAGCATAGCAGGTAGAACTTATTCTTAGCATGGAAACCCAGAATTGGAGGCTGATGTCACCACCTCTGCAGTTCTTGCTGTATTCGGTTTCCTCCCTTTCCAGCTCCGTTTCCATCCTGTCTGTCCGCAGGTACTTCTTTCTAAAATAATTCTTTGTGAAGCGACAGGCACACGGAGACCTGAAAAAGCAAGCGAGCTGAGGCTGACTGAAGGTGCTGATAAAAGGCAATCAGCTGGAGAGAGCAAAGCTTGAGGCATCAGATGTGATCTCTGGCATGTGCCTAATTAGCGTGTGCCCCCAGGCATGCAGCGGGCAGGAGCTGGGAAGTTCACTGAGCAAGTTCACTTCATCTCCCTGCGCTGCTTTTCACACGTAGGAAAAAAAGGTGAGAAAAACAAGTATTCCTTAGGATAAGTAACAGGACCATGAGAGGCGATGTAGAAAAGGACTTGACTGGAGTAGTGAAGCAGGAGATCAGTAATTAGACATGTGAAAAGTTGACAAAGCACTAGACCAAGATGAATCCCGTGCCCAAATGCTCAGGAGTTGGGCAAGGACCTGGAGCAGCCACCCCGACCGACCTTCTAACAGGTTAACCCTCATTAACGGGAGCGGTTAATGGGCATGTTTGCCACGGGAAGGATTTCTGTCCTTTGGAGTGCAGGGAGGGGGCTGGCATCATGCACGCAGTTTACAAGGAAACCCAGGAGTCAGAATGATCCTGATGTCCTTGCTAACAGTGAGGAAAACCAGGGAGGATGGGAGGAAGCTGCTCAAAGCTGGTGACAGGATGTATTTGCCAGCAGTGGTAGAGCTGCTGCTGAAGTAGCTGAAAGTCAGCAGGTAGGTAAAAGATGTTTTCATTCCGATTCTATATCCAGTTGGCAATGATTACATGAGCATCAGTGTGGGTTGTGTTCCTTTGAGGAGGGTCTGTCTTGCAGGCTGTTTGTGTTGGACCTGGCCAAAAGCGGCCCTGAGGTGACACGGGTTTCCAGGCACTGCTGTGGTCCAGCTAATAACAACCCTATCCATGCTTGCAGCCTCTCCTGACGTGCCTTTGGCCTGATGCAGCCCTGCTTTCCTCCCACCTTGCCATTAGTGAGTATAAAAACAAGAACAATTCCAAAAGAAACCTATAAAGATTTGCCTATGGAGATGCTGCCACTCGGTGCCCTTAAAGGGAGGGTAACAGGAGAGCACAGGAGGCCTTTGTTGGAGTCAGAATCCCTACGCCGTTTCTGCCTTCACTGAAAAGAGTTTCTGTACCTGGTGAAATCTGTCATTTGCAGAATTTATGTAGAGGAGAGCATCGTTTGCTTTTTTTTCCCCTCTTGTAAATAAGTGCTAGAGAACAATCAGGTTGCTTCTGTTTGGAAATAGAAGTGAGGCAGTTTCTTCAGCATTTCTTTTTAAAGGCTGTGTTTTCTTCTCCTTACGTTCCTAACAGGAACTCTGCTTTTTGTGGCAATGCCAGGCTGTGCTGCACTTGAGTTCTGTGCACAGACCCCACATACCCACATTACTGCTCTGGCAGTGTTTGCTGAGGTTTTTCAGATCACGTTTAAGAATATGGGATTCATTTAGTTTGAAGATAAGTCTGGAAAAAAAAGATAGAGTGAAGGGAATATTTAGCTACTTCCTAATGACATAGGGTTGTATATGCTTTTCCTCTGGCCTGGTTTGAGTAATGTTTGGTGTGGTGACATTGTCCTAGGACTCTTCTGAACACAGCAGGGCAGGCAGAGGGGTTTGCATTCCAGTCAGGTTCGTTAAGATGGATGGAAAGCCTGCCATTGATTTCAGTGGAGCTGCATCAGGCTCATACCCTCAATTTAATGGAAAACATTATCTGTGTGACTCTCATTAACTGTGTTTGCAAAACAGACAGCTAGATACGACTGCACATTTCTTCCGAGACATATGATGATGATGATTATCCTGTAGAACAGACAAATGCCCCTTGTGTTTAGGAGAGAATCACTTACTGCCTCAATTTGGCCATGGATTTTCTCCCTGTTGCACCTGCTTTGTGCTCAGGCTTGAAGATTTCTTTGAGGTGGCTGCTCCGGAGCAGCTCTGGGAAAATACAGAATTGGAATTTATTGATATTTATTGGAATTTATTTTTAAGGCGTCCAATGTGCACTTTTGGGAAAGCCACCACAGTACTTCATTGTGATGTTTGGTTGGCAGCAGGAAATGTCATTTCCTTACACTTTTTTTTAACCTTGAAAACTCATTTGCAAATTGTGGCTCCCAACAGGAGGGCACAGTGCCAAGGCGTAATGGCCTGACACAGAAGGAATTAAGGCAATATAAGAAACCTCATCCTGTTGAAATCAGTGGTGCAATTCCTGCTGTTGTTATTTTTACCTGTTCCCTTAGATGTTCATGGATCCTGTGAAGTTACAGTATAGCCTAAACCTCACCGTGCTGGTGTTTTGGTCCAAGGCCTGATTTCTGCATTCTCAGACTTACGCTTGTTTTGAGAAGGGGATTTTCTTGCCATTGTAGGTGAAAAGAAAACCTTTAAAATGTAAAAAAAAAACAGATTAAGAACATAGGACAAAGATACTTACATGCGTAATTTAAAAAAGTCTTACAGTAAGTAAGCTTGTTTATTGGACCACTGGGCACAACTGTAAAATACCAAGTGTCATGTGCGTGGACATGCCCTGAATGTGTATTTTTTGGTGATGGGGAGAATACCCAAAACACTATTAATTTTTCCAGCTAATCTATTCTGGAAAATTTAAAGATGTGGCTTGTTAACTTTAAATAGCGAGCTACAATTCAAACAACTTTTAATACCTTTTGAAGATGACAGAATCAGCCAACAGTGTAGGTCTGCAGACACACACATTTGTAAAAACCCTGCTGGTTATTTTTTTTAATTGATGTTTTTTTTTAAGTGTCCCAGTATTTCTCAACCTTAAGAAACCTTATTTCTGCAGAGGGAGGAGATACGCTATGGGCTCATGTCCCTGTTCACTATTTTGAAGTGATTGCCAAATGTTCTCTTGAAAGGTGGTACATTTTAAGGAATTTTATGCTTGTTTGTTTCTTTAACATTTATTTCCTCTGCGGCTTTTGCTTGTTTGGTTTTGGGTCTTCTGGTGTGTGTGTGTATGAAGAGGAGTGGAAGGGGGTTGTTTATTTTTCTTTTTTTACCACGGAAAGAAATAACTTCTCCCTTGTGGCTAAACAACAACTCATCAAAGTCTAGGGGAAGCTGAAGCTGATGGTCAATGACATGCACCATTGGTTTAAACAAACCAAAAGTATTTTTTCATATGTATTTTTAAACACATGTGTGATTTAAAATTATCCCCCAAATACTTTGGACTTGTCTAGTTGTGGGAGGACAAGTGTGGTTTCCTTTTTTTTAGATTTCAAGTACAGGCACGTGCTGTTGCTAAAGACCAGTTGAGATGCTGACAGCAAGAGATTTGTGAGCAAATACATACCAATTCTGCAAAGGAGCAACTGGAAGGAATGAGCTTTTTTAGGGAGGTAGGAAGAGAAAACAGGGCTAATTTTCTTCTCATGGAAAATATTCAGTCAGCATTAAAAGAAAGTATCTCCTTAATATCTTTGTTTTTAAGTAAAGTCTGCTTTTACCTTGCCCTGCTGTTTCTTGCTTGCTTGCTTGCTCCCCCAAAGCAAGTAAAAACTACGTGAGAGGGCAGGTTTGGGAGATTGCCTTCCAACAGCCTTGGATTTCCATCTCCTGCTCATGTGTGCTGCTCTGCCAGGGGCTGTGAGCAGACCCAGGCACTGCACCGTGGTCAGGGGGAGCATCCCGAGCCTGCAACAGCAATGTTTGGGTTTGCACCAGGAGGAGATGCTATTTTCAGCAAGGGTCATTTGTGAAATCCTACCTCGCACAGATAACTGCAGCCCCAATTGCTGGCAGAGACCATTATCGTGGTGTATTGAGTGACAGGAGTGGTTGCCAGCAGATCTGCTTGGCTGCTGTAGCAGCTTTAAAGTGAAATTGAGCCTCGGAGCGTCACCACTCAGATGGATGCTGTGCTGCTGAGGGTCTCCTTTTGGGAAAACAAAGCAGCAAAGGCACCCCAGCCCAGCAGTGCTGCTGCTGCACAGCTTCCCAAAGGCAGCCAGGCCAGGGCAGGTGGGCAGAGCTCTGTTCCCTGGGGGTAGGATGCGTCTCCTGCCCACACTGAGGCATCAGGAGGGGTTGCTCCTGGCCCAGGGACGGGCCCTGAGCAGTCTGGTTGGTGGGGACCAGGTGTGCAGGTGGTCTCTCAGCATGGAGCAGATGTGCTGAGCCCTGCTCCCAGCTCAGCCTCAGGGCACCTTTGTGCTCTCCTGGGGCAGGCATCTTTCTGTCCCTTCAAGCACAACTACCAGTGGCCAGGCCACTTACAGTGGGCCAGAGCTGGGGAGGTTAAAAGGAGAGGAGACTCTGGGAAGGAAGGGGCAGGTGGCTGGAAGCAGGGACTCCAGGCTGGAAGCTGTGATGTTGAGGGCTCCCACACGGCCTCCATGTAGCTGTTACACTCTGCTGAGTGCCACGATGTTACTGCCAACAAATGTTTGCTTCTGAAATTCCCATGTAACCTCTGGAGGGTTTTTAACCTTGCCCACGTATAGGCTGGCACAGCACCTAGTATTAAATTATGCAAATACGTGCTTAGTAGTATTCCTAGGTTTTGTGCTGACTTGTAACAGTTCTCATGTTTGTTACAATGAGAATGGCCCTAAAAGTAACACTTCTGTTCTGTTGCTGATTCGGGGGCAGATTGAACCAATACCTGAAGTAGTGAAAATAGAAATTGGGTCTTCAAGTTCCCCTTCCTTCCTGCCCACTGGATCCTTGGGCTGTGTTAGCAGTGTGCTGAAGAGAAGGCATCCATGAGTGTGCTAATCATTTGTAGCTTTGTGCGTAAGGAGGGCATGGCTGGAAGTGTTGGCTGAATAGCTTTGGAAATTCCAACCCAAGGAGTCTCCTGGGAATTAGTGCTTTTCCGAGTGTTGTTTGTGCACATTGAAAAAAGCTGCTGCTTGAGGTGCCTTTTGCCTTGTACTGGTGGGATTGGCCCAGGAGTGACATCTGTATCTGCACTTGGATGGCGGAGCTTCCAGTGTGATCCAGCCCTGGGAGAAGCAATCAGTAAACTGTGCACAACCTTCCCTTAAACCCGACAGGCAGCAGCTGAATCCATCAGCCAGTGCTGTGTGGGGACAGAGGGTGTGGGTGAGCAGGGATCACCAGCTCAGGGAAGGAGTCCCACCTCCTTCTGCTTCCCGGGCCAGCCAGCTGATGCTACAGTCAGCATGTAGGAGAAGTGTGTGTTTGTCTTCTGGCTGGCTGTTTGTGTTGGAAAAGTGACTCTTACAAGAGGTCACGATGTCACTTTTGTAGATGCAGGGAGAACTTGGAAGAGACAAGTCGTGGCTTGGCAGGGTGAGGAGATGGTGAGCCTGAGGAGGGGATGCCAAGAGAGAAGTCTTGTGGAGGGATGAGAGGAAGGAGATCAAATAGGAGCTGCAGTGAGAGACAAGCAGTTCTGCCTGTTTCAGGACAGGCAGCATCGTGGGAATGCTGTTAGCCAGGAGTTGGGGCTGGGAGAGCTGCTGGAGCTGAATAGGGCATTTAGCCTTTTTGACCCTTACCATTTCCTCAGCATTCAGCTTATCTGCAACAAGCCAGGAGTAAGTATTTTGCCTTTTTCTTTTTTTTTTTAACCAAATTCAGCTATTTCTTACTATAGCCAGCAAAAATTAAATGAAGGGACATGATGGGATCTGTTGGCTCAGTGTGCCAGCAAGAGCCTGCTCCACTGCTTGTCCCTCTGGGTTGTGTGAACCTTTGTTATTTCTTCCATTGGAGTTGGACTGAGATCATCAGGTTGTCTCCTCTGGAGGCAGAGACAGGGACTGGTGGGTGTCTCAGCCCAGCTTTGAAGCAGAACTGGCAGTCTGTGGGTGTGCAGTGGCTTCTTTCCCAGCAAAGCTGGGAGCTGTCCTCCTTGCCTTGCCTGGAGGAGGTGTCTTGCAGCCTCATTTAGGGGGAACACCAACCTGGTTCTGCCACAGCTGCAGGAGCTGCGCAGACCTGGTGTCACTGAGCCACATGTGAGGAGACCAGCAGTACGTTGCCTTCCATCACTTGCTCTGGCTGAGAGAAGCAGAATCTGTACGGGCTTTGCTGAGAAATCTATAGCACTGCACTAGTCCATTCATGTGCTTGCTGAGGAGCAATTTTTTCTTCCAGTTTTGCTTTCTCCCATCCTTCCATGAACAGTGAAATGAGGTCCTGAAATCTGCTGCCACTTGATTACGTAGCATCGGTCATTTGTGTTGTGGTGTGTCATCCTGCCATGTGGTTGCTCAAGGATTGCAAAAACTGGGTATTCTCTGATCCTTCATCTTTAGAAGGGTTGTGCAAAGCCAAGTGCTAAGGTTTAAAAGTTATGCTTTCCTTTTCATTGGAGGTGCATTTCAGAACAGAACGCTCACATTTGCTCTATATTTAGTTCACTGCAAAATTATAGTGCTGCAGCTTTTTTTGGCCTGCCGTTGTTCATTTACGCTAATTTTGCTGGCTTAGAAAGTGCTGTTCAAAGCCCAGCTTTGGCAAAGCTGCTCTGTCCTCCAAGAGTCCTAGCAGGCAGGTAATTCAGACAAGCTTCTGTCCCAGAGGAATTATTCCTGGCTGCCTTTCTCCATTAGCAGTGCTCTGTTTGTTCCAGGGGGAGTGGAGCAACTCCCACACTCTCTGCATTTGCTAATTCTGGCCCGCAGCTCCTTCTCACTCACCAGAAGATGGTTGCAAAAAGCACCATGTGGATGGAAGGGAGATGCATCAAGCTGTGGTTACTTGCAAAGAGCCCTGAAAGCAACTACAGACTGAGCATATTTCATGTCATATGTTTGATATTGAAGCTGCTTTGGCTCCCTTCCGCCTCTCCTTTTCACCTTCCCATGCAAAAGTCTTGAGTGTCTCAGGAGCAGAAGAGAGAAGCTTGGATGTAGCTGGGTAATAAACCATCACCTGCCTGATCTGCCCTCAGCTAACCAGAGGGAAAGTTCAGGACCTGTGACCATTAGATGGTTTTGTCACCTGACAAACTCTACCAGGTTATTATGAGTGTGTCACCCTCTTGAAATACCACATCAAAAATCTATCAGCTGGAAGAAGCCCCATAATCTGCTGACTTCAACTTTTGAACTGTAACTTCTGGAGGTAGCAGGTCCTGTCCCCAGCCCTGGTGCAGAGCACAGGTGTTCTTTTCTGGAGCTCTTTATTCTGTCAGGTGGCTGAGGTGCCTCTCACTGCCTTGTCATTGCTCTTGGGCAGCAGGTTCATTAGGCTTTATCTTCTTGACCTGGAAAGAAAGGAAAGAGGCGTTCAGCTTTAGGGGGGTGTATGTCTATATATATATTATTTTTTTCTAATTTCAAGGAATGACATCCAGAACATTTATTTTTTTGTAAACAAAAAATACCTTAAAACTTCTTAGTGTTACTTAGTGTTAGGTTTTTTTTCCTGTTGATGTTTTCTTTTGTATTTTTCACTGGAGAAGTTCTCAGAATAAGTAACAAAATAATGTGTGACCTGTCAACTGCTTATACCCGTCTATTCCCTGGGCTCTTTTGCTTCCCCCTTGTCCCTGCTAGTCTCTCAGTCCAGGCTTGTTCCTAAAGCAGGAATGCCTTTGCCTCTGGAGCAGAGCTGTCCCTTCAGGCTGTGCAGGGAGTGTAACAGCACTATCCTGTCACCAGCACCCCGAGAAGGCACTTCCCCCTCCCTGTTTCTGAGGCCCCAGATGCTTTTGGCAGCAGCTCTGCGCAAAACACCGGTGTGGGGGACTCCACTGAGATTGGTTTTGTCCTAGGCAGGATCTGGGGAGCTGCAAGTCAGGAGAGGTGGGATTTTGCAGGGCAGCTCCAGGCAGCTGCTGGTCACTGTAGATTAGGAAAACAAAGGGTGTGGAATTACTGAAGGAAGTATGAACAAAGGGGGGGAGGTTTAGTAGAGGTTTTTTAGTGCTAATTTGCCATATACTTTGTTTGGAGAGATGAATTGCTGTTAGGAATGTAATTTCAAATGGACTGGTATTATTTTTCTCCTGTATCTTATATCTGCATCACTTACTAAATGCATTTTGAGTAATTATATGGTGAAGTCCTGTATTTGACAATTAGACAGAGATACTGCAGCGGAAACACACACAAAAGCGTAATTGTAAATAATGGATATTGACTGGATCTGCCAAAAGTTGCAATAAAAAAGTCTTGCCTTAGGTCAGTTGTTCCTGGCATATGGATGAAAAAAGGAATCCAGCAGTGTTCAGTATAATATAAGCGGCTGTGCATCAACATTTGCCAGCCAGCCTTTTCTTTTTCCCTTGTCTTTCCCCCCTCACGGAGCTCCTGTGTATCACAAAGGTAGATACAAGCTTTTAGAAGCATTCAAATACTTCACAGCCAGCACTTCTGCACACCACATAGGTTGCTTGTATTATTATTTTTTTCATTTAAATAATACAGTGAGGGAATAGAGGTAACCAAGCTAACACTTGCTGTTCATCCTTCTCTCCAGCACGGCTGGCTTGGTTGTACAGACTGTTCTTGAGCAGGACTTGTGTGTCACCCAGGAGGCCACACTGAACAGCAGAGGGGACCGCTCCACGATGGACCTGTGGGGTACCTGGGGCAGGGACACTTTGTCCTTCCCACCTGTATACCCATGTATATGGGTGCTGGGCTAAGGCTGGCACAAGCTGGAGTGGGTTCTGCAGTTGTTTATGCCAGTCCTTGGAGAAGGAGTGTGAAATTAAGATCGCGGTGTGATTTATATGTATAATTTCCGTGATGTACTTGTGTGATGCTGCAGAGCTAATTATAGATAACTCTAAATATGCCATTGGGAATCTTTGAAACATTTATTTTAGTGCTTTTGAGGAAGCTGGTACTAAGTTTAATAGACTGTGGTGAATTATTGACCTAACAAATTATAACCATGGACCACTGTATGGTATTGACATTAGAGATTGTGCTGTTGTCTTTAGAAGTCATTACAGGATTTAATTCAGGGCATGCTGAACTTTGAGATTTACACTGGGTGGGAGATTGACTCCATAATGTGAGAGACATATGTTAACCTGCATGCACAGCAGACAGTTCTTAAAATGGCTTCCATAAAAGCCATGGAAATCATGTAATAAATTCCCATCAGAGTTCTTTTGCTGTATCTTTGTGCTCGGGGAGCTGTAAATGCAGATGCGTGAAGGTCTGTGGTGAGTGGCAGTTACTGCCATAATTGTTAGAAATAAGCCCATGTATTATTGTGATGCTGTCAGGTATCAGAAACAAGCTTTGGTGTGGTTTTCCCTGTTTGCATCACCGTTAGCACTCCGGAAACAACGGCCTTTGGAGGGCGGAATAGAAGCAGGGCTTTGCCAAATGCAAGTACAGAGGGGCAAGTGATGGCTCTGCAGGCCCACAGGGCACATCTTGGTCCCGAGCCCCTTCTGGTTCCTGCCCTTGTAACCACTTGTAAGGCACGGGATGTGATTCCTTCCTGGCCTCTGGAGCTGCCCAAAGGCTCGAGGCACTGCGGGACTCTCTCCCAGCGGGAATGGCCCCCGGAGCAGAGTGCAGGCACTCGGCGTGTGCACTTCCCTCCTCAGCACCACGGGGCTTCTATGGAAGGACTCGCAGCATCTGGTCCTGAGGGGAAACCCTTCTGCAGCAGCTGCCGGATGCAGGAATGCGCGAGGACAGTCCTGGGGAGGGCTTCTGTATTCCAGGGAAACTCTAGGAGGGTTCACGTAGCCAAAGTAAATGGTAATTCTCTGGCTAGTTCCAAAGTTTCCTTTTTAAATCCACTCGGGAAGTGAGTTTTTCCTGTTTTTTCATACCATCCGCTGTTTAGTTTGCCTTGGATTCTGATGGAGCAAGAAACCCCTCCAGAAACCAAACCAAGGAGGCAGTAGGTGGCATTGAGAAACACTCTCTCCGTTGCTGGTGTCTTTGCTTGGGATTTATTGCTGGGGGAAAAGACAGTGTGCAGGTTCCTGTCCCTGTGTGGCAAGTGCAGAGAAGAACAAATGTCTTCAATATTTCTGAAGTGAACAGAATCGATATGCCCAGCCTACAGTTTTATTTCATTATGAATTTTGGGGAGGGGGAGGCTATATGCTGTCAATGGAATTGTAATAGTACATTATTTAGCCTTTGTTTGGTAATGGATCACTCAATCTTCTGAGAATCAGAGGTGAGCAATAATTCATGAGATGCTCCAATGCAGATGCTCTATCAGGGGCAATAAAAGTCTGGATGGGGTGATTCATTTGGTGAAGGTTGGATGTGCTACTCAAATATTGATAGGATGTTCCTGAAACACAAATTAGTCTGTTAAACTCATAACAAATTATACCAAATAGTGAAAAAAGTATGAAGATACCATTCCTAGTGGGGCTAAACCCGTGGTTCTTAACCTTTGAGCTTCCCCGGTGCCTGAGGATCCGTGTTGCTCCCTCAGGGCTGTGGGGACAGGGGGATACACTGGGTTGTGGCTGCTGAGCAGTTCTGGCATCTCCGGCACGTACGTGTTCAAGAAATTAATCCCATGTTTAATCTGGTTGGAGACTGTACCTTGATTTGTTTGGCTGCTGCAATAATTGGCTAAGGTTTGTTTATCCACAAGCGTAGTTGCAATTGTAGTTTGAGGGTAATTTCGAGTTTAATATAAAATCCCAGCTCCTTCCTCTTTTTAATTGGCCACGTTATTCTGTTCTCCTTTAAGTGAGGTGGTAAACAATCCCTTTGAAAGACTGAAAATACTGTGAGACATTAAGCTCCCACTAGCCTGAACTAAAACTTATTTTAAAGAACAAATGCACATCTTTAGAACTTAAGGCCTTTCTGTACAGAAAAAAGGTAAATTTGGATCTGGACTGCTGTGTGAACCCAGATTTTCGGAGAAATGAAAGCTGTTTCTGTGTGTTTTTGTGAATGTAAAATTGTGTTTTCTTTAGGAAAGGAAACTGGAATGTCATTACCTTGTCTTACACCCCCAATCCCAGCGCTGCTGATACACAGGTTAGTGTTTGGAATCAGGTGGAAGGTATGAAGTTTTCCATCGTGTGTCTGAGTAGAAGGTTTTCTTTGTCACAGAAGAGGCAAGTTTTGCAACAGGAATACATGTAGAAGATGTGGAAGAAAGAGGGTCAGAGGCCCCTGTGTTTATTTGCATGTTTTTCAGAGAATTGCTGGGTTTATAGCAAAGCTCTTGAAACTCTTCATACATGGGAACAATAGCACATTTGCTCTGGTCACTCTTGACCCTTCTGTGAGAAGCTTTGTGGATTTTCCACTGGTGGTTTCATGTAAAGCACCCTGCAGAAAATAGGGGAACATGGTGAAATGGGACTTAGTTTGCTCATCAGTACCTGGGAAAGGATAATGAGACTTTGGTTTAACTGGATAAAATATTTTTCACTGAATGCACAGAGAGGCCAGGAGAGATGTGCCCTTCTGCACATCACATTCCATGTTTCATCCTGCAATTCTCATACAGGAGCTTGGACTCCCAAACAGTAGTAGGGAGGGGGAAAAAAATATATAACCCAAAATATCACAACTGTCATTGTAAGGCTGCAAGAGTTGAACACAAAACATACAAATACGACCTTCTAGCAAGTTCCTGTTTATTTGCAGTGTTCTCACCATGTGTCTTTCAATGGGCTTAGCTCTCACACAAGTTCTAATTTGGAGTCTCTCATGTCATCATCCCTGTCCTCACATGGCTACGGGGAGGGATTTTTGAGGGTAAAATACTTGCTCTAACATGTCCATGGATTGAAATCACAGTAGGTGATTTCACTACCCCCAAACCTCTACCCAAATTCTCCTTGTTCTCCTAAATAGATTTGTCTTCTCTCATTGCTGGTTTTCAAACCACCATTTTTGTGGTGGAAAAAACCCAAACCACCTTGTCTTTCCTCATCTTTGTCTGTTTACTTTCCATAACTTGAAAAGTTGCTTTGAAGATGTCGACAAAAATAGCTGTTCCTCAGTCCATGTAATTATGGGAAAAGCATCCCTTTTTCTAAGTCTGGGAGAGCTCCCCCCTCTCCCCCCTTCCAACTAGTGTGCTTTTACCCAGTAATAGCACTTTTTGGTGTTGTTCTGGAGGCAGCCTGGCCTGCTTTGGAAGACATGCTAAATCATACACTGGATTAGTAACAATACTGTTACATGTGAAATTTTGTTTAGAAAGAAACAAAATGCTTGTTAAGAGATTACTTAGGCTGCAAATTTAACCACTTAGAAGTTATGAAATGCTGGACTAAACGGCACTTCATTTTCCTTATGCACTCTGAGAAGAATATGAACATATATTCTCTGTGATTTTTGATGTTCTTTAAGTGCAAATGGAGATTTTCCAGTCGTTTCTCCAAACTTGGCTGTAATTTCACAGGTCTGATAGAGATACCTTGACTTCTGAAATGCAGAGGTGTTTTTCCAAGCAGGAAGGCATTATGTCTTCCTGTGTGAGAGAAGTAGTTGGTATTTTTAAGCATGCATGAAACATTTTCCAAAGCATTTTGACTCCCATTCGTCTCCTCCGGTGAAATGTGCCTGATTTCAGAAATTGCAGCTTCATTTGAGGAAATTGGTGAGATCACCTTGGCTGCTCCATTAATAATAATAACAACCAAGGCACCCCAGCCCAGGCAGTCACCCAGCAGGATTATTTCATGATGAGTGGTTCAAATTTGGAAAAGAAATGCAGAGCTGACATCCAGGTCGTGTAATGGAGAGCGCTGCAGAAGGGACAGTTTTTGTGATAATATGAAATACTAGTGGATTCAAACCAATGTGTCTGGGTGTTAAACACTCCTTTGGCCTGCAGGCTGGTTGTGCCATGAAAATTGTCCTTGGGATGCTTCCAAAATGCAGGGATTGGGGGATTCACAAAGTGTTTGGTTCCTCATCTTCTCTTGCACTTCCCTGTCAGGATCAAGCCCATTGACACTTTCTTCAAGTTGAGTTTCAGTCACCTTCAAGAAGAGAAATTTCCAAAAAGCCAGGGAAATCTTGGTGTGCTGCTCCTGCTGGGGGAGAGGTACTTAGGATAATTGTGCTCCAGGGAACAGAGCTGAGAACATTTCTGGGGGAGAAACCAGCAGAATGCACTCAAATGAGCTGCCCAAAAAGGAATCATCATTAGACAGCAGGGCGAACCTTGGGTTTGCTGCTTTGCTTTTAATTCCCCATAAACAGGAAAGAGTAGAGTGTGCCCCGACAGGAGAGAAAAACATCCTTTCGTGTGTGTGCTGTCAACAAGGGGAGACAAGACACAGTTAGCAAAAAAGAATCCCCACTCAGTGACAGCCCCAAAGTGTCGGGTTCAGTGCAGAGCTGGGAGTGTGCTGAGCGTGGTGCTGAACACAACCAGCTCTTAGCACACTTCAGGTGCAGGCTGGAGGGAGTGCCTGTGGGTGACAGTGTGTTCTTCAGCTGGCTTAAAATAAGACCTAATCACCCATCTTTTTAAGCGTCACCAGGGTTGTTGCTGAATTATGCCTTGGTCATACTTCGAGTGCATGCCTTTTGTGCTCAGAGCAGCTGGCTCCTGCAACAGAGAAGACCTGGGGATTGAGGCTGCAGTGTGGTGTAGGGCAAAATATTTGGGGAAACGTGGCTTGGCAGGGATTCAAGGTCTTCCAACAAGTTGCCATTGACTTCATCTCGGTTGTGTTTGCAGAATGACCCCTATTTCCTCATTGAGTGTGAATTCCGATTTCAAGCACAGCTGCCAAGGCTAAAAGAATGTGAGGCATGCACATGCAACTACTGTCATAAAAATAATTTCCCTGATCTATCTAGAGATTTATAAAATAATGGTGAAGAATATTATGCATTCAGATTATTAGTAGATGAACGTAAATTAGATCTGTAGAGATTCACCCACTGTTTCTTTTTTTTTTTTGCTTTAATTTTTAAAATGCACTTATCCATAAACCCTGGGAGCATGCAAAAATAATAATGATTACAGCTTGTAAAGAATAAATTAGCAAGAAAGTCTCACTCCCCTCTAATTAATTCCTTAATAAATCCTGAACAGATAACTATGTTCTAAATTCATATTTACAAGGTGAGCAGCTGATGGAGGTAACAAGGGACATTCGAGTGTGGCAGTAGGTGAAGTAAAAGGGCCTGCAGGAGTGGGGGGAGAGCAGACTGTCGAGACCTACTGAATAGGCCATTTATGAATTAGCACTGCATGGCTTATTCTCTGACCTGTCCAAGGGTAACTTCCTAGATAAAGCTGCAGAGTGGTTGGAATGCTGAGAACTCAAAGATTTAGCTGTAAATAAATACAGTTCCTTTGGATCACTACTATAGAAAAAGATCTTCTGTGCCCTACATTTATAGGTATTGTTTACTGCGTGTATTATTTTAATATTCAGAATCGCATAAAACTCCTTTTTAAAAGTGGTTTTTGCTTTCAACATCTGAAGAAAAATAGTCCTAATTTTGCCCATCCTTATTAGAATCTATATAGCTCCGTTCTTACTTCTTTCTAGACTGAATAGCTCCTCTTCCTCTCAGCTGATTATACAATACATATATTTATAGGCAATAATCATCCCCCTCTCAGCCTTCCTTTTGCAGTGTGGTGGAAGCCAAGCTCTTTCAGTCTTCTCTAATAAGAGCCAGTTCTGTAATTGCTTCTGAAATCTTCTCTACAGCTCCTTTGAGTTAAATTCACCTCTGCGTGCTGGTGACCAGAGTTTTGGATGATATGTCAATTCTGGCTCATGTAATTAATCAAAATGCAGGCAGAGATCATCTTCAAGGCTTCCTGTGCCAAGAAAAAAATAAATTATCTGCTTAGTTAGAGATGATCTGGCTGGCAAACCCATACAGTCACTTCTTTTGTTGTTGTTGTTTTACCTTCTCATTATTATACTCCTTTCCTCATCTGATCTAAAGCTTTGCCAGTCAGACTGATATGCCTGCAGCTGCTGGGGCTATTTGTCTTCTCCTTTCTATTTTCTAAGCTGCAGCTGGTTTAGGTTTTCTTCAGTCTCCAGGGTTTGTGAGTTTTCCGCTATTGTTGTTAGCACTCGAACATCATGGTATAGTTGGAGTCTCCAATTGGAGTTGTGCCTGGACTGTGGATTTTCCAGTTAAGTAACCTGTGCCAGGGCTATTGCTGGAGGAGCTGGCAGGAACATGCATTCTGCTTCTGTGCAGTTCCCTGGTGATCATGGTTACCCATCCACGGCAGTCACAGGTGTGTAAGCAGGGCATGTGTGCCTTAGCCTTAACACTCCGTGTGTTACGGAGGGGAGTACAGCAACTTCAAGGTACTAATCGCTCACTTTTGTGAAATTTGGAGATGTAAATGGTTTTTAATGTGAGGACGCCAAAAGTTCTGTGCTGTTGACATAAGTATTCACTCTGCAAAGCCCTCCACAAAACTCAACTAGTCAGAAAGAAAACCATTCCAGAACAGTGGAGTTCTGCCAAAACCACCCTCACCTGCTGAATTTATTTCTGAAACAGCAAACACAGAGCCATACATTAGTTGATATTCTTTTAGGTGCATCCAGTCTACGCTCTGTGAGTAGAAAAGGACTTCTGTAGAAGTTCAAAGGACTTGATCTTGTTCAGTGTTGGAAAAACCTTCTGTTGCTGGACAGGAGCTGCACCTGGAGGTGTGGGGGTAGAGCCGTGCAGGGCAGCGGGCATGAGCTGTAAAATGGCTCTTCTACCTGAGATGGATGTCTCTGCTCCAGTTGTGCTCTGTTTGGGGCACTCTGCTGACAGTAATACACTCCACTTACTTCAAAAGAATGAACAAATGGTCTCTGCAACCTGCCATGCCTTGTCAGTGTGAAATTATGGCATGAGAACATCACCCCAAAAATATGATATGGTCCTCTATGTATAGGCATTGAATTGTCATAATCACATACAGCTATGAGTTTGGATTTGAAAGGAGAACTTTCTTAACAGAAGTATTGCGGTTTTGGTTTGGTTTGTTGGGTTTTTTTTAAATCTGCTGCTTAAACTTCAGTTCACTGTGCTTTTCCTTGTGACTCCAAAGCTACAAATTGCTAGGTTATTCTTAATAATGTGAATAAAAATCAGTTAAGTGCCATTATGCAGACTGCCTACAGTATACTTCTGTATTTTCTGGGGAAGCAGGTCCTCCCCCAGCTCCTTTCCTTTTGGGACATGCCTGCACCTCATCAATCCTCCCTCTCCTCCTGTTGTTCCCCAGTTGTGCGAGTGGGCCAAGCAGCAGAGAGAGAGCAATTTGAGCTGAACCAAAGCAGTTCCAACCAGGTCCATTCAAAGTGTCCACACAACTCCCTCTGCCAGTGCAAGGCAACAGTGTTCCTTGGATGAGAACTCCTGGTTCTGAGCATGCTTGTGTTGCAGCCTTTCCTGGAAAGGTAGAGCCAGATGCCAAGCCAGCAGCGGGGTGAGAGGACAGCATGGTGATGGATATGGGATTAGGATATGGAGATACTTCTCCAGCTTTGCTGCTATTTCCCCTGTCCTGATAGGGAATACTTCACAAACCCACTGCTCTTTTTATCTGCTGACTGTCTTGTGTGTTTAGGCTGTAAGGTTAGGGATTGTAGCTTGGTTTTGTGGGGTAGGTACTGGCACTGAGTAACAGGGGAGTTAATTATTTTTACATACCAAGCTGAGCTCGTACCCTGTTGAGCACTTAAGAGTTTGGACTAGAACTGTGGCATGAGACATGGCTGAAGAGGGGACAGGTTGAAGTCTTACTGCTGTGGAAACTTTTCCATTTTTCCAGTGCATTACTTCTAACACCTGAAATGATTGCTGATCACACACTGACTCTTGGCATGTCCTTCACCTATTTCCTGACTATTTCTTTGCATTGGTAAGTCTTTGCACCAGTTTCCAGACTGCTTAGCCATGGCATCTGTAAATCCAAGGAAATTAAATTTCCCTTAATGAAGCAGCAAAGAACTATATGCATAATTGCAGAAGAATTGTTTTGCTTTCATTATTAAAAGGGTACTTAGCATGAAAATTCCCTCATTTTTTCCTAATAGCCCAGTGTTTTATGCTTTCTATAAACTGCAGACTATTTTCCCTGGACTAGAAAATGTTGCTGCTCTTACAGCTCCAGGGATACATTGAGAGACTGTGTTATTAAGACAGCCAAAACTTTTCAGTTTGGGCTTACTCTTCCATGGGAGTGTTTTTAGTAGGGATGTCAGGGAACTTTGCTTGCAGGTTCTTCTTGAAGTGCCAAGAAACCTTGAAAGGTGTTCAGGGCTCATTCCCAGAGCAGATGAGTCAAGTCATAAACACTGGTTCTTACCTTGCTCGGGTCCTCCAACTCTGTGTGAATTAAGAACGTAGAAAAGCTCAGCAGAGCAGCCCTGGAGCAGCTGCCAGGGAAAATCAGCCCCAGCAAACTTCCCTGCAGGGCTCTGGAGCCCCTGGGCTGCTGTGCCCAGCAGAGTTGTCGCTGCTGTGCCACAGGGCTCGGGGCTGCTCCGGGCTCTCCCTCCTGCTCCTCCTGCCCTGCTTCTGCTGCCTCTGCCGCCTCAGCTCTGCTCCCTGCGCCGGGCTCGGGGGGCTCTGACCGAGTGCTGTGGGTTGGGGTGTGCTGGGCCGGGCCTGGGGCACTGTTTGCTCTGGTCCTGTGGTGCCCTTTGGGACTTGGGCTAATTCCCTTCTGTTGTCCCCTGAATTACTAGTGACAGTGCCCCTTGGGAGCGAGGGGGTGGCTTATTCCCTCGGTGCTCTCTCGAGGTACTAAAGAACCATATATATATATATATATGTTGAAGTCCTGGCTGAGCCCATGACCTTGTGGCCCCGGGGCCAGAGTGTCACAATTGGCCAGAAAGGGAGAGGTTCAAAGTAAGTGACCTTGGAGTGAAGTAGTGGAGGCAGCTGAGTGCTTTCTGTCTCTCCTGTCCCTCAGCAGCCAGCTGTGCCTCTCACCCAGTTGTTAA
The DNA here is from genome assembly GCA_035583185.1 of Anabacerthia variegaticeps. Taxonomy (NCBI): domain Eukaryota; kingdom Metazoa; phylum Chordata; class Aves; order Passeriformes; family Furnariidae; genus Anabacerthia; species Anabacerthia variegaticeps. Next base: position 1,109,894 of record JAWWEW010000112.1, on the reverse strand, counting down.
CTTTGTGTGCCAGGATGGTGAGTTTGTTCTGGGCTTTGGGTTTTATAACAGATGTTTAGAAGGCAGAGACTTCAAAAGCCATTTCACCAAGTTCAAATTTTGTGTGTTCAACTGATCTTTTCTGAAGTCAATGGCTACTCTGGAAAGAAGCGTTTAACCTGAGCACTTGTTCCACGGCTGGAGTGCCTTGCTGCTGCTTTATAGATCCCTGAGTAGGGCAGCACCTGCCGGGAGCTGCAGGACTCTGGTTGCTTTGGGCTGCTTGGTGAGTTTTAGCATTAACGATATAATTTTCAATGGGCCATTGAAGAGAGTGGGTGGGAGGGTAGCCAAAGGTTTTGAACTTGTGAAGAACAGCTGTGTAGAAAAAGACTTTGCTGTTGTTGAGCAGAAATTTCCCCTCGACTTTGAGGATGCATGTGCAGCTCTGCTGCTGGTTTATTGACAGAGCCCATGATTTTCAGGCCTGAAAATGGAGTTTTGTGCTGCCAAGAGGAATCATGGAGACAATTTCTTCAGGAATTGTCTCTTTGCTGTGGGATGCGACTTATGAATTATATAATGGGACTTTTAGGGAAGCACAGCACTACCTTAGCTCAGTTCCAATTAAAGTCATTGACAACCTTGCTGTTTCTACTTGGAGCTGTTGATGCAGGTTTCTGTTAAATCAGTCTCTCCTGTCCTCCACGGTTTTCCTTTGGGAAAAGGAGGCAAATTGCTATGTTTCATTCTATTTATTCCTAATGATAATGGAGGAAAAGAGGGGCATGATGCACAACACCCCCTAGCCATGCAAGCACCCGTTCTGACCTGGCACTGAGTATTCACTCTTCCTGCAGAGAATTTCATTCTGGAGTTAATCTGTGTGTGGCTGATGGATCAATAGACTGTCAAAATGACCGAAACCTGGATGAGGTGTATTCCATAAATAGCTGTACATCGTGGAGTTTGCATATGTATTCACTCTGAACCTACAGGGCCAGATACTTCTTTAGCATAATTGTAATTTCTTCATAATTCCTCACAGAAGGGCAATCAGGCATTGGAATGGGCTGCCCAGGGAGTGGTGGAGTCACTGTCCCTGGAGGTGTTTAAGGGAAGACTGGACGTGGCACTCAGTGCCAGGGTCTGGTTGACAAGGTGGTACTTGATGCTTTCAGGGGTCTTTCCCAGTCTAATTGATTCTGTGGTTCTGTAATTGTTCCCCATCAGATTCAAATGTTGATCTCAGTATTTTTTTTATAACATGTTGTAAAGATATTAGTCACATGGCTTTATTTTAAATAACATTTAAAAAATGCAAAATAGAGTAACTCAACTGCATGCATTTTTTATTCCAGAAATATTCAGATGCTTTCATGTTCAGAAAATGCTAAAATTGAATCTTTCTGTTTTAAAGAACCATTTCATTATGATTAACTATTCCCAAGAGAAGCCATTGTTCGAGTCTCTGAAGTTTGTTTCAGCAAATTGGCCTTTTCCCTTTGAAAACTTTGCCCAGATGTTGCCATCCAGTAGCAATAATGATACTTGTTTACCAAACTGGCTTAGTTTTCCAAAGTTTATTTTGTTAGCACTGTATCAGGCAAGCTTGGAAATCAGTCTTGTGTCTTCTGGTAGACTGACTGGCATTATTTGGAAGAGTTAGATAAGCTTTCAGGCACGCAGTTCCTCCTTCAGATTTGAAATGAGGAGCCACAGGTTTCCCAGCTAAGTGGAAAATGAGTTTGCAGAGTTTAATTAGTTGTGCATCTGTTAGACCGTGGCCTGGACTGGCAGGGGCTGGGAGCTGTGCTCCACAGTGGCCAGCAGCACGCAGCAGCAGTTCATGTGGTGGGGGAAAAAGGATTTCCAACAGAAGGGATGTGGCAGTGGAGGTTAAACAGAGCAAGACGTGACTCCTCAGCCCCACTGAGTACTCGGAGCGGGGCGGAATTGTTTTTGTTAGGGATGTGTCTAAAGTAATGGGCTCCCTGGACCAGCTAACCCATGCAGCTGTTGCAATGCACACTCGCTTTTCCTGGTCTCCCTGGAAGCTTTGTGGAATTCTGTAGGACAGTTGATCCTGCTCTCAGCCTGCTGTGTTGCCGATGGCTCTTGGGCAGAGCTCTCTGGTGGGATCCATGAGGAATCCTGCTCTGTAGCTGGGGTTATGTCACAAGCAAGTTCCCAAGATGCTCTGACTCACTTGGCATCATTTTGGGCAGTTTAAAATAGACGTGAGCCAGATCCTCAGCTGGTGTAAATTGGTGTTACTATATTAAATTCAGCTGGGCCTAATTTTAAGTGCTCAAGAAGTCACGGAGGGTTGCACAATCTATTGCCTTTGTGAGTGTGTGCTCACCCATAAAAGTGAGATTGCACAATGCAGCCCTCTATGAATGCATCTCTGTCTCAGCTGCTAATTGAAAACAAACATGGTAGGATTAATAATTCACTGCTCCGGAATTTTTGTATTAAAAATCATTGGACAGATCTACTGCTTGCATTAAGAGATGTTACTCTAGTGCAAAATGAGTAAGTCCCACCAGCAATGACTGGGGGTCTCTAAATAGGGAAAAGTTGGACTGGCAGAGGGTTTGCTGGTTTTAATTTTATTTTTCCTATTATTATTTTCCCCCAGTTACTCTGGATTCCATGCCTCTTGCACAGAGTGCAGTCTCTGAGCCTGCACAGAGGAAGTCATTAGCAGGACTCCAGTTGACTTAGGTGGAGGAGGGCTTGGGTATTTTGCTGCACAGGAAACGAGGTGTTCTTCTGGCCACTACTGGAGTGTGTTTTCCCTTTACAAAAATCTGCCCCCAGTTTGCAGGAGAGAAATAGGAAATTGTATTTTCTGTCCTTTGTAAGGAAGTTGATCTCTCTCCTTCTAATTAGTTGTTTGAAAGATGAAAACAAGTCCCCTGGGGTGTGGGAATTCCAGGAGGTTTTTCTGAACTACTGAGAAATGGCACATTAGAGATTCTGATTTATTCAAGCCCCCCCAAATGCTGCCTGCAGAGGCACTTACATGGATGCAGATCCTGCTCTTGTCCTCTTAAGTTGGAGCACAGGCTGCAGCGCCTGTCAGGCTCTTGCTTCTGGAGACCTGAACATATGGATCAAATGTGCTTATGGAATCTGGACTGTTCTTTGCTGATTCCTGATAGTGGCTGAGGTTTGGAGTTCTGTGGTGCTGTCGTGTTTTCTGCACATGGCCTGGTGGCATGAAAGCAGCTTGAAAGTAGCAGTGAAAACTCCACACCAACTCTCTACCTCCTGCTCCTCCATCCAGGAAGATGTGGAGCTGAGCAGGGTTGTTCTGGTTCCTTGACTGTCCCTGGGAATGCTGGTCACTGCTGTTTCCTTTGTTATTCCATTTAAATGGGCCTTTTAATGTTTGTGGGAGGTGTGGTTGCACTTTCATAAGTGAATAAATTATTAATTAAGTTTATTTCCTTTTTGAAAAAAAGCTGAAGTACCAGACCAATCCAACAAAAAACTCCACCCAAAGCCCCCAAAATCAACCAAAAACCAACATAAAACCCTTGTGAAATTCACTGCGTGTGGCTCAGCATCTTTATGTAAGATCTATTTTTCTTCAGCGTATTTAGTTTCCCCTCGTGTGTTTGCTGTTAGTGTCTTTATTTTTAGTGCTTGTTAGTCCTTTCAGCTGGTGAAATTTGATTTTCATGCCATGGTCTGCATGTGCCTATAGCTTCTGTAGAACATCTCACAGTGTTCTGTGAGACCACTTCAGAGTGGGGGTGTCATTTGTTGGGCCAAGTATAAGCCCTGCTTCCTGCCTTAGTTCCTTGCTCTGAGCGTGACAGACCCACATGAGCTCTGCCATATTCTGGGATCTAAAGGGCCACGTGGATTAACTCACAGATAAGCACATGGCACTCACAGTGTGCCATGGTCCCGTTCTGTTTCAGGTTGCACCTGCTGCGTGACCTGAACATAAAGGTAAACGTGGCGTGGACCAGATTTGTCATGAAAATACACAGAGACATACTCGCACTGCTCCAGTGTGGCTGGGACTCCATGAATTCTGCTGCAAGAGGAGTGCCAGCAATGTGGGGATGTTACTGTAAAACCCAAGGAAAGAGCTGTGGCTGGGGAAAAGCAGCATTACTTTTTCACCACTTTTTTGTTCCCCTTTGGGGAGGAGGTGGCCGCCTCCGGGCCTGGGAGATGGGGAGCTGGGACTCCCTGTCCTCTGCAATTTTGGGTATTTCTTGTGAGTCACGTTCCGTTGCGTAGCAAGAGATCACCCAGACTTTGGGGCATGAAGGGCCTTTCTGCCCTCGAGGTATTGAGCTTTGCCCAGTCCTGGTGCCAGTGTCGGGGCAGGATAAGGATAATGGAGGTGAGATGTGGGAGCAGGATCAGCTTCAAACTGCGCTTCAACGCTGGGTTCCCAAAGTGCCGGGTGCTCCCGGCAGGGAGCAGGGACAGCTCTAGGCAAGTGTCCACGTGAGAGGCTTCAGTGCTGTCAGCGTGTCTGTGTCCGTGTGCCACCAGTGTGTGGTGTGTGAGGGAACGTGGATCATGGAGAGTGTAGAGAACGCTTCAGAAAGTGGACCTACGAGGATGGCAGCAATGCACACTGCCCGGACTCAGACAAATCTGCCACACTGGAGACTTGTGCGGTTCAAGTTTGACGCTCTGTGTTTGCGTGTTGACTGTGAGGGTTTCGATTCCAGAGCTTTGCTGTCCCCCTGCCCGGTTTGTCCCCTCACGGCGGCTCCTCCATCTTGTCTCCTTCCCCTCACGGGTTTCCCGCCTCTCGCCCTGGTTCCCCATTGGCCCTCCCTTCCCGCCGTTGTCTCCCATTGGCCGGCCCTCGCCCTGATTTGCATATCCCGCCCCATCCGTCCAATCAGGGCGCAGCTCCAGGCGCTCCCCCCGGGCCCTCAGGAGGGGCCGCTCGCCATTCCGGCCGCGCAGGCCGTGCGGGGTGAACGGGGGCACTGGCGGTCACCCGCCCTCAGCGGGGAGCTTGGGCTCTTTCCTGAGCAGCTTTGCAAAATAGCACCTCTTACGACCTGTCAGTGCTTCTTCCTCATCTGCTCAAGTTTTGATACGCTTGTCCTCCCTCAGGCGAGTAAAAGCAAAAAATAACCATTATCAAAATGGCAGGCGTCCCCTCAACAGATCAGATGAAGAGGGGGAAAAGCACTTCAGGAAGTGCTAGAAGGGTGGGGAATTAGGATTGCTGTGGGGGACAGAGGAGAATGTGGTGAATGTACAGTCATGAAAATTTGTTGGTAGGGCTTACGTCTTAGCTGACAACAAAGGTCTGCAAGAGCTGTGCAGGAGGGCATCTCTTAAAATGGAAAAAAAGTAAGGATCCAGAGTAATTCATGGCAAGATAACATGTCCATGAATTTTTTTTTCCCCTTTCTCCTTCTTGTAGTTTAGAAGGAGCAGTGGCTTTGCCCAGCACAGAGATTTCAAATTCCTCACACAGCATTTGCAATTACTTATTTCAGACTACATTTAGTCTGTCACTGAGCTGCACTAACACAGGCTATTAGTCCAAATGCTGGTGTAAATGTGACAGGCAGAATTAAGATGTGCTTTAAGCTAGTCAGGTAATTCCAAAGCAGGTCAGATGCTCATGGTGCCCTCAGAGGACACTTGGTGTGGCTCCTGGCAAAGCACAGGTGATGCCATGTGGATGTGTGTGCTTACAAGGGATGCAGCAGCTGGGAATAGCTCTGCTCCTATCTCATCCCTCCTCATTCCAAATGCTCAGAGCAGGGAAAGGAGATTCTTCATGTCATGTGTGTGTAGGGGAGGGCAGGAGCTTGCCTGAGAGAGGCTGTCATTATGGGCCAATTTTATTCCAAGTGTGGCGCGTGTTGTGTAACTCATGAACTACAAAATGCCTGTCAAAAGTACATGGTTTTTACAGAGCAGTACTCACTAAAATTGTTGGGACCTGCTATCTCTGTAGACATAACACTTCTTGGGTTTTGGATGCACTTTTCAAAATGTTCTGGCAATAATGAAGTAGGTTTTCTGTTGCAGAGGCAGGGTTGTCTGTTTGTAATGATGCCTTTTTCACACTGTGACTGGCATCAGAATGCTAAAATTGTATTAAAAAGATTAAAACAAAAGCACAGCAGCTGCTGTTTAGTGATCCAGGAAATCAGCTTGGCTTCTGTATAATCTATATATCAAAAGAGACCTGCATAGTATTGCCATTGGAATTGCTTAAGTGCAGCAGAGCTCTCCTTGAAGCTCATCCCAGTTTGGACAAGAATCATTGCAAGCGGTTCAACCCCGGCCAGATGTGGGAAGTGGGACACTGATAACACAGCAAGGCTTTTTGAATGATGTTATAATTATTTGTATTGTGATTTTTCCTTCCAGGAGACCGAGCTGCTGGATATCAGCCTTGTCAAAGATGCCAGATGCGGAAAACATGCCAGAGCTCCCAAGGTAGGAATTCTTGCTGTGTGCTTTCATGTTACATTGATGATCTAGATAAAAAAGAATGGGAATTATATGCAAGAATTTAAAAAAGAAAAGAAAAAATCCATTAACTAAGAAGACCATTTTGCCTTTTCTTCATTTAACACAATTTCTGATGAGAAATGTTGTGATTGTTATGTCATTGTCGTTGGATTCTGTATGGAAAGCGCTGCTGGAAGCTCTGCTGGCAGCGAGGGAACAAAAATCTGGTTCATTGACGTACACTTAAAAGTTCTTGGCTTCCCTGATGGCAAGGAGCTGATAGTTGTTTAGGTCCATGTTGTATTTTGTGCTGCTGATTTTCTTCTTTCAGTGCCTCCTGAGGCCAGAAAGAGGTTTTTGGTTCTTTTTAACCTGCCATCAGAGAGGCTGGGGTATCAGCTCCCTTGGGGTTTGCCCCGATGTGCTGCACGCTCCTCTGCAGTCTCTAAAGACACTAGGTTGTAGGTACATGTTCTCTCTGGTGTTTTTGTTTGGACAGACACGACACATCACAGAACAAACCAAAGCACTCAGCTCTGGAACCAAGACAGTGCCTTGGGGAATCACGGGAGTGATAGGAAAAGAAAGAAATCTCCTTCAGGGCCTCGAAGTATGGCCTTGCTGCGTAGCTGTGGTTGAGCATCCCAAAGGATTGATTGTCCTACCCTCATCCTGAGGGAGGAAAATGACTGGTCTGGATGCTGTGGCCTCCCTGGAGCCTCTTGTGGGGTTCTCTCATATTGTACCCAGCCTTGGGGCCGGGCACAGCCCCATGGGTCCCTCATCCCCCTGAGGGCAGGAGCTGGGAATGGAAAAGGTCGTTTCCCCGTGCCAGAAAGCAGTTGTAGTTATCTCTGAACAGACTATTCACATTTGGTTTTCAAAGCTTCCCATGTAGTGCTGGCAGCATTTTAAAGGCTGAGTTATAATTGAAATGCAGCAGAAGTACTTTCTGACATGCACATTAATACCAAATGAGTGCACCATGATTAATGGTTCTATGATGAATAGCAATAAAGTATTAACAATGTCTAGAACATTATTTTAAAATGCTACCCGCTTTACAGAGGACATTCATGTTCTTCTAACAAAATGTTTTTAGCTAAAATTTATGCATAGCTATTGCCTTGGTGACTTTTATTTATTAGGTTACATAAAGGCTGTTTTTGTTACAGCATGTTACAGATTTGACAGCAGTGGCATTAAGTGAAGGGTATGAGAAAATTCCAACTCTTTAGGGTGGTGAAATGCACCACCTGTGGGAATGAGTTTGCTTTTTGTCATTGATCTCGTGTTGGCAGAAGGAAAACAGCACCCGGGTTGGCTGTTGATGGGATCTTGCAAACGGTGTGAAAAACCCCCGCTCCTTTTGGGGCCAGTTGTGTCAGTTTTGCTTTGATCCCCCGTGTGGGGCTGAGCAAAGGAGTGTGGGCTGCAGGTGAGGAAGTGATACAGAAGCCCTGTTTGTGTCCCTTCCACAGAGGATCTAAAACTAACATTAACAGCAGGAAGGCTTGGCTCTGAGTCAAGCAGCAGCTTGTGATTGCACAGAGGTTTCTGGTAAAAGCCCTGGCGTACTGGCTGTGTATGGAGGATACTCACCAGAGTTCCCAGCTTTTCAGAGGCTCTTCTCCACAGCTCTGCATCCGTGGGGGGAGCAAGCTTTGCTCTCAGCTGGGCATAAGTAACGAACTATGGCTAGGAGTAATCGCTGTGAGGAAAGTGAGTTTCCCTCCTGTGCTATGCAGAGCAGTTGTTCCCTGTGTGCTGGTGCAGGGTAGGAGTGTGGTGGACGTGGTGACCGTGGTGGTGACCGGGCTGCATCCAGCAGAACGGCTCTGCTCTGCTTTCCTGGTGCCTCAGAGCCTCCTTCCCTGCATGTCACACAGCCTGTGCTGTGAGCTGCACACGCGGGATGGGGTTCAGCTGCCTCGCCAACAAATGCTTCTTCTGCCATGGTACCACTGACACAGCTTGTTAGCTATCCCAGAAATCAGGTTCATTATCTGGGGGGATCATCCCGACTTGGGAAATTGCTTCCTGTGGTAGCCTTGCCAGGCACAAAGGACAGCATGCTGTGGTGCAATGATGCATCTTTCACTGTAAAACAAGAAACTGAAGTGATTTTCTCTACATTATCCCAACACCCCTCCTTCTACCCATAGTTTTGGGTAATTTTTATATTGCATTAGGGGACTTCTGCCAGTTTATGCAAATTTCTAAATCTGTTTTCAGAATGCAAAGAGTAGATTTCATCCGTAGGCTGTCATTAAAAACTGAAATTAATGGGACTCTTTAAGCCTCTTCTAGTGTATTTCTGATCTACTGCTATATTTTGATAGAAATGTGTCTTTTTAAATAAGCCTTGACTTAAATAAAGAGTAAATCCTTTTTATTCTTACAGTAAACTAGATTTCAGTGCTGTTAACCGTAGTAAGATTCCAGAACCCATTGTGCTGCCACACAAGACCATCAGCAAGTAGTGATTTTAGAGGACTACAGACAGTTATAGTTACCAAAGAACAGTCTGTTCTCATGCTGCCTTCAGTGTGCCTTCTGCACAGCCGTCAGTTTTCTTAATTTCTGAAAAAGAGAAAGAAACACAAATGGTTTTTCAGTTTCTCTTTTGGTCTTCTTGGTTGACGTTCACTTTTCACAGTATTTTTCCAAAAGTCCAGACACCCGTATTTTGTGATTGTTCTTGCATGTTTGTTGTTACATAATTCTGGGTTTCTCATCCAGCAGGTCTGGTTATTTTCTGCATTCCCCATTATGTTTAGTCTCAAAAGTTCCCTTGAAAGCACAGAGGTGCATCTTTAATCCTACTGTTGTTCTGGTAGCAGAAGGAAGGAGTTGAGATCACTCAAGGTCAGAGCTTAGGCTGCAGCTGTGCAAGCACTCAAGTGCAAAACCCCATCTCCTCCTCCAGCTTCTGGTTTGTAATGATCATTGGAGTTTCCTGAAGCCTTGCTCCAGCTCTTTCTGTTCCGTGGAGACTTGAGGGAGAGCACCAGCACTGTTGGCTGGGTGAGGGAGTGGCTCAAAAACACCTTCCTGAGCAGAACCTCTGGGATAGTTACCCACCAGCCCTGGCTGAAAATATATAGTCTATATATACACTATATATATTTTTATAGATAGATAGATAGATAAAGTACATATATAGAGTGGTTCTAGAGCCAAGGCCATGGTCTGACCAGCTGGTGGTATCTATTATCTGTGCTCCCACACTTGGGGTACTGGAATGAAGTGTTACCATGTGGACAGGAACAGGATTTCTAACGATGTACAAGGGAGTTCTGTAGTGGGGACCAAAGCACTTGATGCTTGGGAGATGAAAAGATTGCCCTGCAATCCAAATCAGTCAGCAGTGCACTGGAGTGACCCTGTGTTTCTGAGAAGCTTCAGCATCGCCTTCTCTTTGCACGTTGTCAGGGATGGCTCCTTCTGTCTTCAGCTGCTATTTTCAGCAGCAGTAACAGAGTTTTCTGTCTCAATGCAATATACATGCACAGGCTCATCCCTTGGAATGAAGGCACATCTCAGGCAGTGCAGAGCACTGCAGCAGAGCTCTGCATGAGAAGAAAAATGAAAGTACTGTTCTGAAGAGAAGAAGAAAAAATGCATTAACTGTGTATGTTAAGAGAAAGTCCCCGAATTCAAAATACAGGGAAATTTATGCAGAAGTGAAGGAGTTATGAAATGATTATCAGACCTTTGCCTGTTCAGTTTAGAATCAGACAGGAAAGGGAGCAAAGGAGATTTTGAGAACAGGAGATTAATATGCAGTTAATTTTTGCCTTTGGAAGGCATGATTGCCCCTAATTCCAGCCATGGCACGTGCTGCTCTCAGGAACTCAGAACTGCTGGCTGTGTCAGCAGTGGTGCAGCACTGGGGTGCCCAGGGCTCACGTTTGTGTTCTGAAATGCTGAAGGAGTGTGAAAATCATTAGCTGTGATGAAGCAATTATTTATTTCCCTTTAGTCACACATTACCTGGCAGCACTCTCTGGAGCTCGGTTTTGGTGTGCAGACTGAGAGACGTCTTTTCCCTTGTAAAGTTTAGTGTCAAGGTCTGCAAAACAAAACAGCACCAGCAGCGAGGAGAAACGTGTGCTTTGTACAATGAGGCATAGAAATAGCTCTGGATATTCACATACCTTCTGTAAATCATGGAAATGCCACTCAGAAAAGTCTGTGCTCCTTAAAGGGAGCCGTAGCTAAAAATGTCAGGCACCAGTAAATGCCGAGAAATGGTCAGGTGGTGAAAATTTGGCAGCTGCGAGCTCACAGGACTAGGGAATTCACACTTTTTACCATCTTGTATTTACTTTAGCCAATAACAGTTTCTATGGAAACGAAAATCTTAAAGAACTGTATGAGTGTTTTACTAGGGAGAAGAAACACCAGGATGAGTTGAGAGGGATGAGGAAATAACCCCATGGCAAATGCTCATATTGGAAACTTTTGATGCATTTGATCAGTCTGTTTTCCCCTCATAAATCATTCAGCAAGAAATGAATTTCTTTAAATAACATATACTGTGAAACCTGTGGGAGATGAAATTATGAATGATGGAATCACTCTCATGCCAAAATGTGTTTAGAGAGTAGTCCCCGATTAAAAAAAACCCTCACAGTTCCACTGCCCCAAATGTTCCCATTTTAACAAGCAAGCTCTGCTGAGAAAAATAGTTCAGATGTTTGAATGTCAGAAATTTGCCAATGCCCACCTACTCTTAATACCATCCCCAGCCTTTTTGTATTTAGTGGGTTTGCTTGAAATGCTTAAGTAGAGTGAGATGATTTTGGGTCTATCTGAGTTGCAATTAAAAACTACTGTGCACGGTTTAGTAGTTTCTGACACATGTGTAGAGGAAAAGCAGCATTTCCTGAACTAGGAGGGCTCAGAAACTAAAAGGAAAACTAACATGGAAAGACTAAATAATTATTTATCTGAAAATGTGGTGATTTCTGAGGTTCTGTACTCCGTGGCACTGACTTAGAGTTGACTTTACTGATGTTTGGGTAAAATTTAAGCACAAAGTAAGGCTGCTGGCTGTTATGTTTTTAATAGTCTCCTATTTCTTTGGTTTTTAACTGACTGCCTGAATTTAATGAAGGCAGGTGAAGAACTTTTTGTGAACTCGCTCCAAGCACACACACTCAAGTAAATAAATCCCAGAGAACCCTTGGTTGATTTGCTTCCGAATTAGGCTCTAACTGCTAATTTACGAGCCCAGTGACTGCAGCCTGTCATAATAAACCCAAATCAGTCACTTGATTTCCTTGGGGTATCTGAACTTGCCTTTTTGCTTGCAGCCCATGGTTTTTCTGGTCAGATTGTTTGTTTTTCTTTTATCAGGAGAACAAAAGAGGCTTCCATCGCTTCTGAAATACTTGAAAGGCGACAAATTCTTTTCTTCATGATCAAGTCCATGCAGGGACATAGATGTTGTGTGTAGTAACCACCCTGATTAGGTTGCATGTGGGAAGTGATAGATGGGGGTTTTTTGGTTTGTTTTTTTTTTACTTTTTTGGTCCTCTTAGTAAATTCCCTGGAAAAGCCAGTGGTGTGCATGGATCACACAGCAGATCAACACACCTGCTGTCCTTTCAGCACCAGCTTCTGTCATTCTGCCTGTCTCAAATGCTGCTATTGATGTTATTTTTATCTGCTGATAAATGCACGCTGCTTTCCCTTCAACAACCTTGATGCTAAATTAGAATCTCTAATGTAAATTATGCCTAAGCAATGTTCTATTTCTGCCAAAAAGAAATAAAAATGGAACATGCACGCAGCTCACCTTCTTCCCACTCACCTTGGGGATAACAGCGACAGCCACAAACATCCTCCCCAAACTTGTTTGTTCTTTTACAGAACTGCCTTTTTCTTAATATAATAATGATTCGGTTACATGAACATTTTCTCCAGGTTGAGTTTGACTTTATTAAGGAAGGTTGAAATTAATTTTTGTGGATGGTACATGACCAGTGCTCATGTGGTAAAGATGGGGAAATTCAAGTAGGTGAAATTCTGCCACGGGAGTGGGAGTTGTGGTCACTGAGGGTGAGGGGGTTTGGGCCCTGGACCATCCTCAGGGAGGGATGAGCTTGCTCTGCCCTTCTCTGCCAACCTCCCTGCAGCTTGGAGTCACCTCTGCTCCAGGTTCAGCTGGCTCCTAATGGCACCCAGCAGCTTTCACTCTTCCAAATTTTCCCTACCAATGCAGGATTTATGCCAAAAAGGCC
>JAWWEW010000112.1:1049949-1092600 GCA_035583185.1 Anabacerthia variegaticeps | reverse complement strand
TGCTAATTGTTTGAAAGGGTATAAAAACTGTAACTTTACTGAGCTCTGGGCCCTTCGTGCTCGGAGGACCAGAGGCCTGGGACCTTTTCGAACTCCCAATAAAGGTATTTGTCTATCTTTCTCCATTAACTTTGTGTTGAGTGTCTATTTTACAGGATTTTAGGCATCAGTTGTATTTTGGAATTAGAATGGATAGGCAAAGGTATGATTTAGAATCAGGTCTAGATGGTAGCTGGTATCTTTCCACCCTGTTGTGCACTGCCTCTGCATCTGGGATAATTCCCATCATTTTAAAAGTATCTTTTCCTTATTATTTCCAGGAAGTATCCTAAAACAAGTGTCAGTATAACTTGCAAATACTAATATATCATAATCTGGGTTGTCTGAATTCGGATTTTTTTTTTCCTTTCAAGAAAGTGATATCCAGTCCTAGGAGAGTGTTAAAATAGTGTATTGCAACTGGTAAATAATTGGATTATTTTAAAAAATGGGCAAGAAGAAATGAGACCTTTTGTCATGTTGAAATACAGAAAAATCCTTATCGGCTCAGTGATTTCCATAAGAAATGTTGTGATGGAAGGTTCTGGTAGTTCAGGGGAGCTTCAGCGATGGTGGGTCTGACTTGCACCCGTGTTTTTCCTGTTCTGAAACACCTCCAACGTTGATAATGCCATAACTGAAATTACACAAAGTTTTTTTGTTCTTGTTGCTGCTCAGAGTGAACCTCCTTCCTCCAAGATTAATGAAATGCATTTAAAAGTTTGTTTGAGAAACTGCATGCTGGAGTTGGTAATGTTTAGCATGGCTTCAAAATGGTGTCTGCTAATGAAGTGGCAGAAGCAGAGCAGTTGTGCCAGGAGAGGTCAGGGCATGAAGGGAAAAGGCATCCACATTAGTCTGGGAAATGATGGTTGCAGTTTGCATGTGGTTCAAATGATTAAAACCCCAGACAACTGAATTCCTATAAACTAAAGCATCTGTGTGAATGGTTACCTGTGTGCTGAGGTGCAGAAGAGACCAGTGTGTGTGGGAGGCTGACGGAGCAGCAGGAGCAGATCCCAGCCCTCGGAGGGCAGTGGGATTCTGCTTTGGCTCTTGCTGAGGGCCAAACTCCCTGGGGTGTGTGAAGAGCAGAGCCCACACGGACTGGCTTTCCGCAGTGTGGTGTTGGTACAAAACTTTCACCCTAAAATGGCCTTTTGGCAGTCTGATGTTGGCTGTCCTAGTTAGCCTGCTCTTCCCAAGCAAAGATCCCTTCCTGCCCTTCTTCCCAGAAGACGTTTCCCCCGTATGCAAAGTGGTGACACTCCTGTGTGCTTCAAAGAAACTGTTGCCCCTGTAAATTGTTGTATGTGGATTATGATCGAGCTCATTTAAAGACACTGATAAGTTTATGGCAGTGTTTCAGTTGTGGGAAGTAGTTTCTTAGACTATTTTTTACATAATTCTGGGGTGACAAGAGCTGCAAATGGTGGGAGGAGAAGTGAGATTATTTAACTGTTACTTACATAATAAAGAAGGAGAATTTGAAAGCTGTGCTTAGGTCTACTCATATTTTGATGATGCTTGGCTTTTCCTTTTGGTTTATATTTAAAATATTTTGTTCTCTGCAAACATAATCACTTGATATTGCTAATTTAAATTTTTGCATGTGGCATTTATCACTTATGTAATTAAAAGAAGTGCTGTGCTGGTGGGTTTTGTTTTGTTTTTGTTTTTTTTTCTTGTTTGTTTGTTTGTTTTTTGTTGTTTTTTTTTTTTTTTTTTTAGGAATCAGATACTTAGATTGATTAAGAGCATTTGAAAGTCCATGTATTTCTGAAAGGGAGTTACTGTATCTTCTACATCAACTGAAAACGTCTTTAGGCAAATTACAGTGCCATGGTAAAACTTCCCAGGCCATAAACAAATGTTACATAACCACAGTGAGTTTTCTGCCATCTGGCAAAACCCAGTTACTCTCATCAACGCTGAGCTTGGCAATGTGGAAAAAGATGCCCACAGCTGGTAGTGCTGCCAGGGAAGGGGAAGGTGCTCAACCTTACTGAAGATTCCTCCTCACTTTGTGGTGGGAGCTGACAAGCCTGGATGCAGAATTGTCTGAGCTGGGTTTGCGTGGCTGAGCAAAATTTCCATGTAAAGGAAATTTATTGCTGCTCTGTCTGCCTGCAGAGCCTCGTTCATCCAAGCACTTGGCATATGCTCCACAAGTCTCGCTGGAAACAACCCTGTAATGACCTGGTATTTGTTCTGCACATGCAGGAAAGGTGTGATCCCAGAACAGAACTGGGAGACAGAACATTGCTTAAAGAGGTTTCTGTATTAAGTAGCTCAGAATTAAGATGAGTGATGAGAACGTGGAAGTGTTGTCAGCAGCTTTGCCCTGAGTAGTAACTGTGCCTGTTAGTCATGCAGTTTATCCTGGTGATAAATTCAAAAAACTATTTGCAAGATTACTTAGAGTGTAAGGAAAAATTGCATTTTCCTTTACTCTTTGAGTGAATGTCAAATGTGATATAAAACTGTTTGCTATAAAGTTATTTCAATTGCAGTTAAATATTAGGGAGATGCTTAGAATTCTACTCTGCTTATAAACTAGGGGAAAAGATGAGGAGAGATATTTTTATTTGCATGAACATAGTGAACGCTGATGTAGATGCAGATGGATATTTTTCCTTCTCCCCTTGTCGATTCCTCTTGGGAGTCCAGAACTGAATTGCATGAATACTGTGTCCAGTCTGGCCAGATGAATGTAGTACAGTTTCTCTGCCTGCTGGAAATAGGGAAGTGAAGAAATGCATGTTTTTCTCTGCCTTTCTGCAGGGGATCATGGTTGAGAATTGCAACCCCACAGGTGAGGGACCACCGTGCAGGTGGTAGTACAGGTTCTGTGGTTTCCCCAGCATGCACTCACAGGAAAGCCCAGGGCACTCAGCCAGAGCCCTTGCTGCAATCCTTGGGCCCAGCTTTGCAGAGAGGCAGCTGAGGAGTGTATTTCGTGCTCACTTGTGCCACACGGGCAGTTGGTTGTCCAGCCAAGCTGGTTTAGAGTATTGCTTTAAACCAGAGCCTGTTTACATCAATTGCTGCAAATCAGAGTCCTTGGGCAAAGCCAAAACCTGTGAATACTTACCAGTATGCCATGTGTTTTCCAGTTTCCTCAATGGCAGAGTGAGCCCACCCCCCAATGACAGAAAGAAAGAAAAGCTTTTCTAGCTGGGCCTGTGAGCGGAGGCAGCAGAAGTGCATGGCTTTGGGTGCTGCCCTCAGTTCTGTGCTCTCACATCACTGTGTGATTGCAGTTTCGGGGGGGGGGGGGGGGGGATATTGATTTTGTTTGGTTTTGGGAACTAGAAGGCTTAGAAATGTCTCCAGGAAATGAAAAGGCAATCAACAGGCAAATCACCAAAGGAAAGGCATTTAAAAAAAAAAAAGCTGTATTCCAGTGTTACTTATTCTTGAGATGTGCAGCAGGGTTCTCTAAAATTCCCATCACCCCGAGGGAGTTGATTGGATTCCCTTTAATTTTGCTTCAAACAATAAATTCTTAGCTTGAAAAGCCAACTTGAGTGGGCCCTGCACATTCAGGATCTCTTTCCCAAACTGCTCTCCAGGCTGATTTGTGGATGCATCAAAAAGAACTGTTGTCACATTGCAAAAAAATGGGCTGACTGGTCATGTCCTGTGTGTGAAAGAGAAAATAATGTACAAACTCAGAACAAAAGTGCTAATATTTGAGACCACGGCTGGGAAAGAAATACGATGGCTTACTGTGTTTGAGGAGCTTTCTTGTGCTGCAGAGATGAGTGATGTGGGCAGCAGCTGGCGCAGGGTCCAAATTCCTCTGCAAACCCGGGGGTGGGAGGGCAGAGTTTAGTCTGGGCACACACAGCCTGCTGAATTCAGCTGGGTTTGTTTGGGTTCCAGCATAGTTTGGTGTGTATTCTGATTTCTTTGTATATATACAGTGGAAGCTTCGTTACAAGTTGCGTATTAACAAACACAGAATACATTTGATTTCTTAAATGTGAGACTGGAATGAGACAAAAAAATTCTGATGAGCGTTTTTAGCAAGCAACATCAGAAGGGAGACTTTAAGGGGAAAAAAAAAATCCATGTTTTAGAAGTGATAGCCATTTAAACTCATTAATATAATCTGTTCCAAATATTTCTATTTATTTTCTCCTTTGAAATAGTTGATATCAGCGGAAGTCATCTACATTTTACCAGACTGGAGATAGTTTTCTCTTAAAACAAATAGTTTTCTTTTCAAATTTAAAAAAATCACAGACTGGATGAGATTGGAAGAGACTGCAGTGGGTCAGCTGGTCCAGCCTCGGTCTCTTGTATTTCTAACTTCAAATCATCTTCTATTCTTTGTTTATAGATGCATTACAGATAGGAGTGCTGTTCAAAGCAAGAAGTGTTCTGTCTAAAATATGCTCCTTTAGAAATGTGGGAAATGGTTTTGTTTATTTTTTGAAAGTGCCTAGAACAGTGTCATCTGTTCTAAGCGACTTTTTCTCCTGAAGAGCAGAGATGGGTGGTGATCACATGCCTTGTGTGGCAGGAATGAAGCACCAGCATCTGATTGCAATTATCTTGGAGACACAAACCAAAGAGCAGCAAAAGGACATGGAGCTGGAATGACTCACAGCCAGGGGAGGTGAACCGTGTGGCAACAGCGGTAGCAGGGCCTGACGCAAAGCAGTGCGTGCCAGGGAGCCCCAGGAGCGAGCTCCATGTGCCCTGTTGGGAAAGGGAGGCCACTTTTCCTTCAGGACAGAAAGGCAGGTTGTAGCTGGGATGAAAGATGTGGAGGTAAAGAGCTCCTTGTGTAATCTTAGCAGCTGTTTTTACTGGGCAACAGCTAAGGCAGGAAAAAGTCCAATAAGCAGCAATTAATACTGTGGGTACAGTTTTATTGCATTGGTGTATTTATTTTCTACATCTGTATTTACTTAACTCCTCGCTAGAATCCAAACAGTTGCTACTTGGAAGGGGTTTGAAGTGCCACGTGAAGTCCTTTAATTATGGGTTTCATTTGATGTTGGATTGTTTTCAGACTCACAGAATTATTTAGGTTGGAAGAGACCTTTGAGGTCATCGAGTCCAACCTGTGACCAATGATCATCTTGTCAACTGGACCAGTGCACTGAGTGCCATATCCAGTATTTCTTGAACACCTACAGGGATGGGGACTCCACCATGTCCCTGCTTTAAACAACCTTTTCCATGAAGAAATTCCTTCTGGCGTCCCACCTGAACTTGCCCAGGTGCAGCTACACCTACCCCAGCAATGCATTTATACTTCCCATTTCATTTTTAGCATATTTCTCTCTTTGTTTCAGAAGAATTCCTTTTAGCTAGTCTTGTTTCTTAAAAATTGCCTGTGAAATCACTCCCAAGCAGGAGCTCAGTCCCATGACATGCAGCCTGCACCACTGCATGTCTTTGGTTAGGGTCATGCATTAACCTGTAAGCAGTTTAAGTACGGTTTATAATCTATTTGCAATTCCATTCCTTTATCTATGACATGTTTCTTGGAAGAAGGAATTATGTTTGACAGCACACTTCATGTTTGAGAGCTCAAATCCAATTTGCCTCATCCTGGAGAGCTGGCCCCCATGTTCCTGTTAATGAAAACCCTCATGTCATCTTGTTGTCCCAATTACGCAGCAGGAATGACCACTAACCATCCATTAACCTCTCTCAGCACATCATGCAGCTAAAGCACCAGCCAGGTACGAAGATGGGCATAAACAAATCATGTGATTGTATTTGCATGTTTTTCTCTGTTATTTAAAGCCTGACCCCCATTTACTTGTGTGTAGCTATTTATTGATGTTATTTTGGTGCTGAAAGAGAGGACTTGCAGTGAAGGATTGAGATGTGTTATCTGCAGTGCCATCGATATAGTCTCTTTGCCATGCTTTATAATAAGCTGCAGGCTGGCAGACATGGCAGAGAGAGTGTTTGCAAATGTGTGTGTTTTGCTTAAAAGCTGAGGAGCAGAATAGTTATTATTTTGGGAGCTGTGCCTAATGCAATTTTCCAGTAGTAACTAGATCAGACAGTGCCCTCAATATTTGTTTGCTTTTTTTGCAGTGAAGGAGGAATAGTGTGGATACTGTAAAAGGGGAGCGAAGCACTAAGCAGGAACAGTATTTACAACGGCACATGTATTTGTATTACTCAAGTATTTCTTCTCTAATACGCTTCCTTACTGACCTTTCAAGTCCTTTCCAAGTTTATCTTTCTTCAATTTTATGAATCTTGTTTTTAAATAGTAAGTTCTAATTCATTCTTTTCTCCCACAACCTTTAAATTATTGAAGAGAGTACTTGTAATTCTAAGTAAATCTTTAATATTGGAATAGTAAATTGTTCTAAATTGATGAGCTGCTGTAGAGCTTAACCTCAGTGATCAGTGAGGAGTTTATGTAACTTCTCATCTGTTTCCCCTAAATCTGGGAGGAAAATCCTGACAGCCGTGTCACATTCGCTTCCCTAGCCTGGAATGTCTCAGTCTAATTGTGCATCTCTGAATCATCAGGTTTTTTTTTCTTGAAGAAACTGAGATTGTTCTTAACTGTCAAAGCCCAGGAAATATGAAACAGGAAAGCTAAAGGTTTCCAAAGCTATGCAGGAGTCGTAAGAAATATTATCTGAATAATCTTTCTTGCTATATATGTGTCTGATAATTGAGGGAAGATACACATCTGCTGCCACTGAATTACTGCTCTTGGTTTGCATGACTCCTTGGCTTTCTGTTCTGATTTGTTCAACATCAGATAAAGACATCTTGGAAACGGTACCTGCAGAAAGGCAGCTTCCCAAAGCACTGCCTGACATGGGAGTACTGGAGTTAGGGCTGTTCTAGTTCCATCCTCTGAGGATCTGCAAATAATGAGGATTCGCAGCATCTGGAGAGGAGCGCATGGTGCAGTGGTTCACATTATGGCACTGATGAAATGAACCTGATGTCAAGTTTGTATGTCACTCTATCAAGAGTTGAAAATGTTCTGGCAGCACGTCTTTCCTGACTGAGCTTTGCCTGTCACTTAGTTCCTTGCTGGGAAATGGTATTAGCACTGGGATGTTGGATTTTCTGCTTAAAAAAAGGCTGAAAAGAGGCAGAGATGAAATGTATGTTTTGGAAAGGGCGTTGAGTGAGTGAAATGGACTGGAGGTCACTTATCACCACAACAGAAAGCTCTTGGCATCATCCTCCTGAGAAGGTGCTGTACATGGAACTGTTGTATTCATTTTCCTCTCCACCTTCAGCTTATTGCATCTTGTCTTGAACCTCCTTTCCTTTGCAGAGTTCTCTGCACACATACAGAGAAAGTTTCTTCCTCAGGCAGCTTTTTGGGAAAGCCCTTCCCCGTTCCTTTTTTCTAGCATACCACAGTGTCTTTTTAATAAGCAACTTGAGCTGTAATATTTAAAACAAGAGGATGAGCCTGCACCTGGAAGCAAATTACAAAAAGACGTTTCCAAAACTCTTGAGTGAAACAGTGGCTAAAAACACCCTGCCCTGGGTGGAGAGGTAAGGGCAAGGTATTTAACAGAGGTTTTTCTGCAAATGCTTCTTTCTCTTCCAGCGTCCCTGGAGGCAGTTCCCTGTTGTATCACTGGGCAATCTCTGACTGAGGGTGCTGGTAATTAAACAGGCACCCTTTAGTCACCACAGGATGCACAACCAAACGCTAATTGTGCAGGAATTACAAGCACTGAAGCGGGCTGTGTGGAGGGCACGTTGAACATAAGGTTGTATTCCCTGGCAAGAGTACAAATTACCTGGTGCTGGAATCTGCAGAGCTGATTGAGTTGTGGAGAAGCAGGTGGGGCTGAAGGACTACAGGTGGAGATGGAATTTAATGAGATAGGGGATGGAGCAGTAGTTTCTTCTGGAAGTGACACCAGCTCCCTGCTTTTGATTAGCTATTCCAGAGTAGGGGAGATGCAGCTGCCTGATTCCCCCTCTCCCAAACAGGCTGTTGAATCACAAGCAGCATAATTTCCCTTAGTGCAGTCACTGTATGTGTGTTCTAAAAGCAAAAGGCACACAAAACATCAGCAGTTTCAACACAGCTCTGATTTCATCCTTGCATTTTGTTCTGCCACAGTTGGAGTGCAGTTCTGGAGCTTTGGAGTTTAATTGCCTTTAATTGTGTCTAAAAATCTAGTTCTTAAAGTACTAATAGGTTGAATAAGAGCTTTTATTTTTTTTTAATTATTTTTTTTTATTTCATTTCAAAGCACTTGTTTTTTCCTTACTGAATTTTCATGTTAATGTCTGGTGGTTTAATGAAAGGATCTTTGCTAAGATTTACAAGTGTATAATGGAAGTTCAGATAAGCAGCTGAGCCACAAACTTTGGATAACATGAATGCTCACAAATCAGCTTTGTTTTGTCTCTGAGCCCCTGTGCCTGCTATGAGAATTCTGCTCATCAAAACTATTTAACAGAACTCAGAGCATGACTAATACTTGGTGGGAAGGATTTGTGCAAACAAAAATGGCCAGAGGAGTTCAGATCAGCAACAAAATATTTAACAGAATAAAATCCCCAAACTCCCCATACATCAAATAACCCTTTCCCCTGAGGAACAGGATTATGGCTTCAGTGTAGAAAGTGCAGCACAGCCTTTTTGAAAACATCAGTGACCAAAATTTTCTACATATTGGAGACATCTCCAGGGAATGTATTTTTTGAATTGAATTATCCTACTCATGCAAACTGCTTTCTTCCAGATAAACAAAACCAGACAGGCTGTAAGCAGATTATTAAAATACTGTACAATTAAAGCAAACTCTTGAAAATACAAACTATTTTCTGTGTTCAGTTTAACCTAAAGATTGCAAGCACAAGTATATGTAAACCAGGCCTTGTAAACATCTGAGTTACACAAGTTTTAGTACCCAGCAGCAATTATTCAAGACTCTACCTAGCATTAGAGTAAATTTTCTATCTAAACTAAATGAAAACCTGGTAGTTGAAGTTGTTCTGCACCAAGACAGGAGCCCTCAGCATCATGGACAATCAGTCTCTTTGAGCTCACAAGCAGCAGAGGTTCCGTGAGTAAATCCCTTTTATCACAGAGCTGTTGGCTGTGGTCCTGCATTGTAAGGAAGCCAGAAGGAGAGGAAGCAGTGATTCTCTAAGTTAGACAGCATCGGGCTTTGTGTCCAGCCTCGTGATTTCTCTTGAAGTGGAGACAGCAGATAATCGTGCTGCTTTATAGCCAAGAGTGCCTGAGCTCATGGGAGGGGGAAGCTCTCTGGTGTGAGTTTGTTACTCGTGGATGTGTCTGCCACTCGGTGGGGTTTGTCCAGCCCTGTTACAACAAACACATGCTCCCTTCTGTGTAGCAGGCCCATTTCTGGGCATTTATCTTCCTATATAAATTCAGCATTATCTTACAAAACAGTGCTGCTGCAGTTAGTTTTGTGGCTTGATTTTGGTTTTAATAGAAAAAAATTAGGCTTTGCTTTTGCTGTCGTTTTGGCTGAATGTGTGTATGTGCTTATGCTGTCATTTCCTCTGAAGGAACTGGTTTAATCTCAGTTTTCAGGACTTAGTTGTACCTGTAGTATTGCTTCTTGCCGTGCCATTATTCCCACGTGCTGGGAATGGCAGGATGTGTGACTCCACAGCAAGTCTGCACAAGTAGCTGAGCCTCATATACAGGGAGCAGTGAGTGTGCTCGGGCCCCCATGTAACACTTCTCCAAACAGGAGTTAATCCCTCCCCGTGGGCACGGCAGAGCAGCTGTGGAGGGGTGTTTGCTGAGAGCTCTGGGCTCGTACAAATTCCCTCTGTGGCCATCAGCCCCATGACCCACCTGACAGCACAGCCCCTCAAAACCGTGTAGGAGGTTCCGCTCTTTCAAGTCTTATGTACTTGCAGAGGTTTTGCTGGAAAAGTTGGGTGGTAAAAGCTCTGTTACAAACACAACTGGGGAAGCAAATGAGTTCTTTTACTGGCGGAAACCTATTTTTTTGGGTGAAATGGTTTTACTGATGAAATAACTCACTGAAAGCATGAAGCTGTCTGTACTGAGGTGTCTGCTGGTCCCTACCAGCTGGGCTCAAAGACTGGCAGAGTTGAGTTTTGGGTATGGAAGAGCCGCCTCCAACTGTTGAGTGACAGGAACTGAGGATGAGGGTTTGCAACATACAGAAAAGGAGCTCGTGGTGGATTGCTGCTGTCGGTTAAATAAGGAGGAAGATTCTGCAAGCCACACTAATGGACTTGAGATACCGAAATTGAATTTAGGAGTGAAAAATGCCCTGGCTCATGCATTCAGTTGTAATTGTATACGTGCAATTCCTTCATCTGGACTGGACTTAAAATATGTACTTTAGTGATCAGATTAAATGAAATTTTAATGATCAGCTGGGGTTGTACAAAACACTAATTAAACCCAGGGATGTCTATTAATATAATTAGCCCTGGGACAAGACAATTTAAGAATTGGAAACATTATTTTATAGCATCATAGCATCCTGTCATTTCCAAGTAGAAAGTCTGGAGACAGGAGACGAAAAATGCAATTCTTCGTTTTGAGCTGAGAAGGGCTGAGTGCATTTTATGTGTTTTTTACCTTCTGGGTGACTTTAGTTCTTTCCTGACTTCTGGCACCAGCATGAGGTGACCTTGTACATTGTAAACTGCACAAGGAGGAGTCCTGTGGCTTGGTTTGAAAAGTGTCCTCTTCACCAGCAAAAGGGTCTGGAAGTGGAGCGGGCATTGGAAAACAAACAAACAAATCCTTGGAAAACATTTGGGGTTATGTTTCAGTCTGTTGTCACATAGCATGCTTGAAAATGAGTTCTGTAAAGCTCTGTTCGTGCTTCTCCTGGGCCTGTCTTTTCAGTGGTGGTTGGATTTTCTTCCCTGGTAGGACTCTTCAAAAGCCAAGCTTTTGCAATGTCAGACTGAGAATGTGAAAAGAGGGAGTAACTCAGGCACAGTCCGTGTCTGATGGTTTTGGCCAAGGTCCACTGGTTGTCACCAAGTGCTTGGTTAATTTAGTGCTTTGCTGCAGGAAATTTTGGTAAAATACTGTGGGCCCTTCGGAGTGCCCCTTCCAAGTCCCTTAACCTGGAATTCAAGGAGTAGAAAGTACTGTGGTGGTGGATGAAAAATTTCTCCCTTTGGCTTCCAGTAGCCTAACACAGGTTCTTTGGCATTAAAAATAACATATGTAATGATAAAAAAAATCATTAAAAAGATAGTAAGACCTAATAATCTTCAGATGTGCTAGTACACATTACAAAGTCGAAGTTTAAACTGGTAAATATTTCTTTTTTCTTCCATGGTTGACAGATTTAAGGTGGTGTGGCAGGCATTTCTTCCTATAGGATCGATGCCACTGTCAAAGTGTTCATGTGGCATCTTTAAACCCCCTGGGGATCGTTGCTGGCTCTTTGATGCAGAGGGCAAATGCGTGAGGCATCTTATCTGATCTACAGCAGATCATTATAAAACGTTTTATTTTAGCTCCAAGAAATGTTGTGTCCATAAATATATGTGTGAATTATACTTAGTCAGCTCCGGCCTCAGTTTTTTAAGTTTTGAGGCTTCAAATTGGAAAATTCCATTTTAGGAACTTAGTTTGTAAAGCATCAGAATTACTTGTCTGGAATTCACATTTTGAAACTGAGAAGAATATAAAATTGAGCAGAATATAAAGACTACTGTTATTCTAGGATTAATGTTACGAATTCAGAACAAAGTATCAGTGACAACATCAGTGCCAAATCAGGGTCTTGTGAGTTATTTTAATGCTCCTTATGGCTCAACCCACCAGAAAATACTTAATATTTCTTAACTCTTATTAATGAAGTGTATGGAGAAAGTAAGGATGTTCAAAACCAAACAGAAAAGTAATGAAAAGCAATCTCCCGGAATCAAATGTGTCTTTATATATTGTAGTTTCTGGGTGAAGGTTCATGACTTAATATGGGGTCAGTTCTTAGTATACTGATTGCTTCTTAGATGTGTCCTTTGTGGAACCCATTCTTAAGGGAGAAGAGAAAAAAAAGAAATCCTGTGCTCGTCCGCTTGGAATATCAACAAAATCATGTTTGAGCTGCTGGGAATTCTGTGTGCCTCATGTTCTGGTGACCCACCATACTTATATATACATATATTTATTTTTTTTAAATGTAGTTTTGGTGTGTATAAACAAGAAACTACCGGCACCAAAAGACTGAAACATTTTTTTGCAGGGATTGGGATGCTTTGGGTTTATTTTTGGGTTTATTTTATGAAGTGTGAAGCTTGGGAATGGTTTGTTATTATTCTGGTCTCCCGGGAGTTGGAGTTGCTGCTGTTCCAAGCTGAGAATAATGGTACAAGATGGATGAAGTCGAGTACCAAGCAGATTTTTTATGCTTTATCTTCAAAGCAAGGATTGGTGTTTGCCAAGAGTTACACAAAACTCTTGTAGGTTTTTTTTCTGCAGAAACTAAACAGAGAACAAGATATTTAAATCTGGAGGAAACCCACTGATTTGTCACATAAGTTTAGGTGCTGGTCAGCTTGGAAAATTAGTGGTAATAGGATGAGTTTAGGAATGTCTCTGAAATTAAAATTGTTGGGGTTTTTTTTGTACTGGTAATAATGGCAAAATGTTAAAACTTCTTGTTTAAAAAGGATGTCAGGAGTGCAGTAATTCTTCGAAAAATCTAGAGGCTACAAGCCCAATAGTACAAATTATATACATGTGTATGTAATTAGTATATACGGTGCATAAATACGTACCTGTAGTGTTTATGGACACATAGGCACTATGTATTGCAAATTGAAGGGAATTTGGTGAAGTACAATACAAATTACTACAACACTGCAGTCACTGCTTTACACAGAAAGCAGGGAATATTTGTTTTTCACTCATCTGAATAATGGCCAGGAGATGTAACAGAGCTGGAATTTATAAAACAAGGAGAAGAAAAACAATATCCTCTGCAGCAGAAAGAACCCAAACACACCTTATCTTGGCTCCTGGTTGCTGGGGGAGAGCGAGTGGCAGCAGGCACAGCCATCAAAGGAGGCAGCGGGGCTGTGCACAGGATATGGTTGACGAAGCGATAATTAAATCCTTTCCCTGGCTGTCCGAGCCTGCTTTCAACTCCACAACGCAGATAAAACGCGGGGCCTTTGCAGCAGCTCCGTCTGGTCCCTGCAACGTAAACCCCCAACTTTTGTCAGTGTGAAAGCTCTACAAGAAAAGGCTCCCAAGTGGTCCTGGTTTCCTGCTCTCCAAATTCAGGCTGCAGCCTCACTGTGCCTTTCACAAAGGTCACTTTCTGGCTGGCACATGGGGGTTCAAGGGAATGTGGCAGGAGCCACTTCTTTTGCAGGCAAGTGCCCAGTGACCTGAAAGTCCTTTACACAAAGGAGCCTGTTACCTTGGGATGCCCCAAACATCTTCATTTGCTGCTCAGCCAAGTGAGCTCTTCCCTCATCAGTTCCTTTGGGAATTAGAGATACCAGCATGTATATATAAAACATGATAAGGTAACATTTGTTCATACAGAAATGCCGTAAGCCCCACAATTTTGGTATCTGTCATGGCATTATTTAATTAACTGGCACTACTCTAATTGTCAATTAACTGCCTGAATTTTGGATGCTACTTCACTGACTCGGGCCAGCCTAATGCTGGGGTGTATGTTACGAATGTAATTCAAGTTTGATCATGCACGACATCTTCTGTGTGCAGGGGATCCTGAGGCTGTGTGCTGAGCTGTCTCCAGAACCTGGTCCCCAGAGACTGTCCCTGCAGTGTCTGTCCTGAGTCACTGCAGCGTGCTGGGAATTCTCCTGGGCCCAGCTCCAGGAGAGCACTCAGGCATGTATAGAACGTGACGACTGTCGCTCCAATTGGTCACTGACATCAGTGGGAATACTGACGTCATGAAAATTATGCACATGATGAAGCGCTTGGCTGGGCAAAGGCCTGAGCTAATTCTCCCTGGTAAGCAGATTTGGACGCAAATTGACACTACCTTTCTTTTTCTTTAATTTATTATAGGAATTTAGGGTGAAGGTAATTTAATCTCCCATCAAAGACTTCAGCAAACACAAGCAGTAGAACAAAACATTTGAAAGTAATTATAATAGAGCTTGTCAAAACCACTTAGCATCACGTAGTTAAGATGTTACTGGGCCCGAGCTCTGTTAGCTCGAGTTACCTGGGAACTTGAAGGGTTCTTGAAAGTAGATGATTAAAACAGCAGCAGAAGGTAATGCTTTCTTCCCCCTGGTTAATAAACCTAGCGAATAATGTATCTGCATGAAGAAGCAAACAGGGAACTCGGGGTATATTCAGCAGAGAGAACAACTTGTTAGTCGGTGCTGTGTTTCTCTTTGGTTGTTGTTCCATTTGCTATTTTGGCGTAGGAAATTATTTTCACAGTTCCCTAAAATGTGTTACACCAAATTCTCCTACAAAGGTGAAGTTAATACAGGTAAAAGGTGCCTGGTAATGGCTGAGGTGCCCTCAGCGCTCTCACTGATCTTTATCAGCCTCTCAGCGCACCAAGTATTGGCTTGTAGCTTGGTAGTCACCTCCAAAACATGAGTAGGTGAACACAGTTGTAGTCTCATATTTATATTCTCTTCTTGGTTATTTTTATCTCCACATGAAAAAAAAAGAGTACCTTTGTGTTCCAGTAATCTTTCCTGTTTTAAGAACAGGTGTAAAACTAACCCTCAGCTTTTGTGCCCCCCCTGTGGCTTTAAGCCAGATGAGGATGTGCTATAATATACACTTTACCTCTCTCTATGAAAGTGCTGTGCTGTGTGAAGTTGTTGGCATCTGAGTGAAGTGTTGATACCCCTATTTAAATGTGGATACCCATGTTTGAGCTCATTGCCTTTTACTCCGTATGTGTTTAGGCAATGTCAGGGTGCTGCTGGTGGAGGGAAGGGGGAGAAGCTGCAAACTGAATTCAGCGCTTTGTGAAATGGCCACGTCCCTGTGCCTGACTGCTCCATGCAGGGTTGTGATTATGTCTGGGATGTTTGCATTTATTAAATGGGTGTGGGCTATTGTTTAAAAAAATATCTGCGTGACAGGCTCAATTTTCA
This sequence comes from Anabacerthia variegaticeps, assembly GCA_035583185.1. NCBI lineage: Eukaryota > Metazoa > Chordata > Aves > Passeriformes > Furnariidae > Anabacerthia > Anabacerthia variegaticeps. The sequence goes on along the minus strand of JAWWEW010000112.1, from coordinate 1,077,492 downwards.
AGACATACCAGCAATAACTCTGTACTGAACAAAAGGCTGGCATGGCTGTTGTGGGTAAATGCCAATTAGCAGAAAATACTAACTGAACTGGTTGGCTTTCTCTCAAAACTTAAAAGCAGTGGTGCTTTCTACTGGAGCTGAACTCTTGCTAAATGAGTTTTCCTCTGTTTCACTGATTGCAAGAGGAACAGAAGCTGTATTTGTTCTGTTTTCACATCATTTCTGTGAAGTTCATGGTACTATTTCCAATAAGATGTTCCCTGAAAACAGTGCAGTCGAGGCTTTCTTTTATTTTTAAATGTATATTTAAATTGCCTTTATTCATGGTACAATTTTTTTGTTATACTTCCAAGTAGGAAGTTGCCTTCATGCAAGAGCAGTGTTTTCTGCCTGCATGAGGTGACTGGAGCTGGTGATGTTACTGTCAGGAGCACCAAATGTGCCTCATTTAGCTGTTTGCTCTTTCTTTCCTCAAGTCCCTTTGCCTTTTCTGAGCTGTCTCCAAACTGTGAGAAGCAACACTGAATTTACTACACTTAATTCAAATCGGTGAGCTGACCTGCAACTGCTGGCTGCAGTGTTGGAAATTATGATTTTTCTTGTTGTATGTTTTTATGTTGCAGGAAGGGGCATTTGGGAAATACTGGGGCTTTGTGACTAATGTAGTAGCACCACTTTGTCATACACAGAATCAAGGAATGGTTTGGGTTGGGAGGGGCCTTAAAGATCATCTCATTCCAAACCCCTGCCATGGGCAGGGACACCTTCCACTAGACCAGGTTGCTCCAAACCTGGCCTTGGACAGTTCCAGGGGTGGGACATCCACACCTTCCCTGGGCAACCTATGCCAGGGCCTGCCCACCCTTACAGCGAAGAATTTCAGCATGGGTTTTCTGAGAAGAGGACATTAAAAAAAAAAATCAAATAATCAATATCCCAGTAGTTTTGTAAGCAGAAGTGTAGGGGAGAGAGAAAACCCATTGACAGTTGCTGCCCTCTAAAATACATTATTGAGCTTTATACCCCAGGAGGTCCATTCCAGCCGGTTGGAATGTCTGCCCTACTGCCCCAGGAGAGCTCTGCTCCTCTGGATTGCTGTGGAACACAGCGGTTCTGGCTCCCCAGGGCAGCCCCAGCTGGGTGGCACCATGAGGTGTCCAGCCTTTGTGAGCCCCTCCGTGGTGTGGACATACAGCCAGGAGCCTGGTCATCCCAGGAGGAGCTGTGGAAATTCATCCCACGATTCCTGAGCCAAATTCACTGCTGAGGTGGATATTTGAAAATTAGCTTCAAGCTGCATTAACTCCATAGCAAAATTGCCTATCAATATTAAATTGAGGAAGTTATTTGGTATTTCTACTTGTAGAATGGATCGAATCCCTGAACAAGTCACTGTGATGGTTAATTGCCTGCAGAAATAAAAGGATGTGACCTTTTCCAGCTCTCAGTCAAGCTTTGCTTTACAGGCAGTAGCTCTTGTGCAGGCTTCTGTTTGGACAGCTCTTGCATTTTCTCCCAATTAATTCCCATCCGGGTTGCTGGAAGTAATAAATCAAGCTTTTGGAAAACCAAACACTATTAGTCTTTTTGGGGAGGAATTACTGGAGTGAGGTGGTTATTGGTGGTGCAGCTTTACAATCCAATTTGCTGTCTTTCTCCTGCTCTGGCAGATGGAAAAATGAGCACAGGAAACCACATATTTCTCTGTAGCCTTGTGAGATGCATTTAACCTGAGCACATGACCTTGGTGGTCCCAAAAGTTTTGGGAACAGAAAGCTGTCAGTTCTCCTTTGGATGAGCAGCACCTATTAGTGGAGATATAACCAGGTCCAGAGCTCGGGTCAGCACAACTGGTTTTCATTTCACGCAGCAAAAGCCATGTGTGCATCCCCCGGAGAGTTTGGGATTTTTTTGGGAAATGTTCTGTGTTAGTGCTGTGCACTCACTGTTGCTTTTTGACATGTGTTATGATAAATTGCAAATAGCCACAAATAGCGTTCTGCTTCCAGCAATTTTATCATTGTGTCATCTCCTAAACATTTAGTTGCTATTGACAGTCAGCAGGACACAGCTTTAGTGATCTTGAGAATTAGATTTAAAAATACCCACCCTACTTTTCTACCTAAACTCAGCACCAAATCCAAATCCCACTTGCCACTTCAGCACAGAAGCAGTTGCTGTGTTTGCCAGGGGACAAGATGCATCTCGGAGATGACACTTGCTGATTGTCAGGGAGAAGGCTGTTGTCTTTTTAGCTTCTTTTTAAATTGGGGAATGTCTTTTTGCTGATGGAAGTATTATACACTGCTGTCCGTGGGAGGGAGGAGAGTTTGTGTGCGAGGAGGAATATCCAGTAATGTCTTGGATCCCCTCGGGGTCAGTTGGAATATTTTACAGTAAAGAGGTTCTGCCCCTATCATGGACGCCTCAGGTTATACTGCCTTCTGCTTATACTTCTCAGCAGTAGTACACAGAGGTCAGCATACCACATTCTGACCTAGTTCTTGGAGAACAATATTAAATTTTCCATGGAGTACCTCAGGGTCAGCTCAGCTGTGTAGCTTTTAATGGGCAAATATTCCAAAATGAATGTAAAGAGTTGGTAAGTTATAAGCGTATAATTCTATTTGATTTTAAAAAAAGCTTTCACGGTGCCTAAGTTGGGGCTTCCAAGTACCTAAAATTGGTGTACTGACAAAAGCTTGTGGTTCAGGGGAGTGTGCCACTGGGTTCCCTGACTGCAGCTGAAGTTCCTGTGAGAATTTTAGTTTGCTTCTTTGTGTCATCTCCTGACTTGGGTTACCTGTGACCACCTCTTGGCCTGCACGGAAGTGTGGTTGTGGTGTATGTATTTTAAAGGTTATAAAATATCTTATCCTGAATTCAATTCAAATAATAATTGTGCTGTTTGATGCAGGACCATAGGAATAAATTGTCATAGCTCTTTTGGAGTGGAAACCTCCCAGTAATTTCTAAAAGAAATGACAGAGAAATTGGAATATGCTGTTTAATGTTGCAACAGCATTTGTATGGGTATCAGGTGATGTCCATTGCCCTGCAAAATTCAATATTCTGCTCATTTATAACCAAACCCACAGGGAAACAAACCCCACCACTGCTGTTTTTAAATATGGTTGTCGTTCTATGGTGATTCTGTCATGAGTCCATCGAGCCTTTCTGCAGACGCAGACACAGAGTCCTTTCTGGATGGAGTACAGCGTTGTCAAATTCCGTACAAACAGCCTTAATGAGTAAAGTGAGTCACTTTACTCTTGGAATTCATTCTTGCACTGCAAATGGACACAATTATGTGGCTAAACTGAAAGGAGCCATAAACAAAACAGAACTGCCAACCAAGTCCTGCAGGAAGCGATGGGCTCCCAGCCTCGTCGTCGCCGGCTTCTGGAAAAATCCAGTGCCATCCAGAGAGACGTGGGAACGTCATCCTGGGCTTTGCATGCAAGGTGGGGCTGCCATCCATGTGGGAACACAGTGGTGAACCTGCAGCTCCCTCTGCACCACTCAGCCTATGTGTTTTCCCTTGCCTGCACCCCCAAGTCATGCCATGACACTCTCCCAATGTTGGGACTCTGCCTTCCACATCCTTGCTGGGCTTGTTGTCCTAGGTGGGAAACTTTGGAAGCGGCTGAGGCATTTTGAAGTCCAAATCCTATTTGTCCATTCATTTGCTTTATCTGAGCACAGGGTCGGGTTCTAATTGCATCCTCAGTGGTAGGATGTGTTATTCATGGAACAGAGGAATTGGGTGGATATGATTGTGCTTTGGGTTGCTGTGTCCCTCTGTTTGTGTACAGTGAGTGCTCTGTTTTTGCAAGTTCATGCTATTTATGAATGATCAGGGTGGCATCAAAGTGCTCGGTGTGGATTGTGGGAGACCTTGAAACCCGTCCATGTGCTCATCTGATGAATGCAGGAGCGCAGAGGACAGGAAGGTGTGATAGGAGGCAAAAAGGCTGGGAGAGCTGAAACACGGATTAAATACTGTGAGCTCTTCTCTGTGCGCAGAACAAGGTTCTGTTTTATACTCCAGGATCATAAGAAAAAAGGAGATTTGACCCTGTTTGAAGCAGCCGAGCCCAGGAGCGCTGCTGGAGTGCCTGTGCAGTCCATCTCCAAAGAGACTTCCTCTCCCAAGTTCCTCCAGTGGCTTCAAAGGAGGCGAGGCTGGGGCGCGGCCCCTTTCATTGCTCACCTCACCATCCTGGCAGCGGCTGCGAGTCATGTTACCCCGGGCTGGCACTGGCAGCGGGACGAGGGCAAAGAGGCGATTGTGCTCCCTCCCTCGCACCAGTCCCTCTGCCAGCACTGCATTCAGAGCTCCACAATGGGATATTGTCCCGCCGGGGTTGCGTGCTGCTGTTTGCATGGGGTGGGGAAGGGGTCATTATTTTTTGTACAGTGGGAGCCAGCAATCTGGAACAAACTGCTTTAGAGAGCGCCCAAGTTGCCTTTCATTATTGCCAAAATAAGACATGCATTATTCGGCTAAAGGACTCCACGCTGCTTCTGTTGTGGAGTGGGCTTTTTTCCGCTCCTGTCGGGTATTTTTACCAAGCAGTAAAGGCTCAGGAAACCCTTCAATGAACGTTAACGTTCAGCATTTTATAGGGGGAGGATGTGCTACTAATGGGTGGTAATTATACCTTTGTTTTTGGGGTTTTTTTCCGAGGAAATTCACAAATCTGACTTCTTTTTCTTTGGGAAGGCAGAAATCCCTTTGTGTGTGGTTAAATGGCTGATCTGCTCCAGAGCAAGCCTGCAGAGGCATTGTTTGGAAGCAGAAGGAAGTGAAAGGTGGCAGCCTAATTGCTGAACTGAGATGCCTCTAGAGACAAGCAAGGTGCCCACATCCGTGTACTGCGTTCTTAGGGAATCGGCACGTTCAGCTTCAGGAACACTTGGGGACGTTCAGTCAAAACAGAGATATTCTAGAGTTAGAACTTTCAGCAATCAGAAGGGCAAAATCAATATTGTGTGTTAAGGACACCATTGCTACAAGCACTGAGTAGACATGTCAGATCCTGCTGTACTATGCGCAGCATTCCCATGTCAGCCAGGCTTTGGCTGGGATGCCAAAAGTGTCCACATTGCGGTTTCCTTTCTCATAGAAGCGTGAAGAACTGATGTAGTGCGGGGGACTCGGTGTTGTTCTGTTCTAGACATGTAAACCAAGTACCTGTGGTTTTTTCCCCCCTTAAATTTTGGGGCTTCTTGTGTGTTCACCGTAGTTTTGACTAATCTTCTTGGCAGTGTGACTACTGCATCTCTGGCTGTTGAGATTTGAGAGAAATTCTTCAGCATAAGCAACACTTCAGATAGTTGTTTGTGCTGTGTCATTTTAAGAATTGCCGTAGTGCCATTCCATCAATCTTTTATATGTGTTAGTAAAAACCCAAGTCTCCTAAATATCCAGAATGGCGGCATGTTAACAGCTTGGGTTTTTTCCCTGTTGACATTACAGACAGGTGTCAAAAACCTTTTCAGCTTTTAGGAGACAGGTTGTGCTTTAGGGTAGAGCTGTGTGTTGAAGCTGCCACCTTCTCTCTGCTGCGTGGAAGGGGCAGAACACAAAGGAGACTTCTCGCTCCTTGTCCTGCAGGGCAAGGCTAAACACCATTATGATTTGAGACGTGGGGAAGGACGTAGTTTTGGAAAGTAAAGGAAACAGAAATGTGTAATTTTGTCACGGTCTTGAAATGTTACATAAAATAACATGCTCCTGCATGAGCTGCCAGATTATGGTCTGTATTTGCTCTGTTTTCTCTATATGTAGTTCTTCAGCTAATCCACAGCTGAATGCATAACTACTGCTGACATTTGTTCAGGGGGGTCTTTTACTTTTCCTGTGCGTTCATACATTTGTCTGTTCACATGTGTAAACCAAGATGGCTCTGTGTGCATACGTCAGCTCCTGCTGCCCCAGTCACCCTGAACCACTGACGCTTTCTGGCTGGCACGCATTTCTTTTGTGTCTCGGTGAGGGAACTTGTTTTACCTCCAGGTGTCAGGTGTCACTGGTCCGTGGCTCAGTGGGGAATGCTTCCTAAGAGCACCTTGGTTTACTGCTCATTCCGCTGTTCTCCAGAGTGCTCCCATTGTGTGTCTGACTCCATTCTTTCCGCAGCCCTCGCAGGGATGCTTTGCTAGCTCCTGTCACGCCAGCAGAGGATTTGTGCACACCAGTGCTTCAGGAGTGTGCTTTGGAGCAAACTCCCCGTGTTTCATGTTGCAGAGCAGGTTTGGCAAGCACAAATGGGAAGAAACTGAATTTGGAATTGTGCTCCAGGAGCATACCTAATGTATGTACCTAATGTACGTATGAGGGAGCATACCCCCACTGTTGGTGCATGGTCATCCACAGTGCTGAAGCACAGCCCTGCTTCACCCCTGAGACACCTAAGAGCCAAACATCAGGTTTTCAGTGCCAGCAGGGTCTCTGCACTGCAGATCTGCTCCTGGCATCCTTACTGCTGCTAAATGTACAGGAAGCCAGGGATATCTTAAGCTTTTTCCCCTCCTGTTTTAAGTTACCGTATCTTGGGCTGGATTTCTGTAATAAGTGATCTTAATCTCACTGACAGAGCCTGTTTCTGCTTGCTGGCAATATTAGACATAATCAACTTGCAGTCACTGGGCTTTTAATTTATAGCTACTTCAGGGTTTATTGTGCTTGATCTGTGCTTGTATGGGAAGATACAACTGGGAGATTTACCAGCTCTGAGGTCTTGGATCCCCTGGTTTCATAAACTTCATTCTAAAACCCTATTCAAAGTCTTTTTAAATTCCTTTGATTCCCAAAATACCGTATGGAAGTGTCATAGGTTTAACTGCCCACTTCTCTGTCCCAGCCTCAACTGGCACTGAAGTTTATGGATGTGTTGTTGTGTCCAGCTGACATCTGAACCATTCACACCACAGGCAGAAATGGGGGGAGAGAGGGAAGTGCTTCCAACAGAAGTGAAGTGCAGGGCAAAGTAGCCCTTGATTTTCCTTGATTTTGATTTCTTTTTTTCCTTGAAATGATTGTCTTCCACTCCATAAACATTGTGTCTTTTGCTATGGTAGTGAAATACTGAGTTGGAAATGCCATTGGATTGTTAAGCCCTCCTGACTACCAGAGCTCAGGCAGGACCTCTCCTGTCAGGTGTTCCCCTTTTGCCTTTGAAGGATGTGTGTCAGCCTGTGTACAAAAGACACTTAATCCCTTTCATCCTAATCAGCAATCTTTGCCAAATTAATAAACCAGTACTTGATAAACAAATTTGAGGTCACTCTTTCCTCTCAAATTTCTGGTCTCTTTTGGGTTGGGGGAGCCACATCTGATTGTCTTTTGCATGTTTGATATATGCCCAGTCTCTTGTGGTACTCTTAAATAATACAAGCATCACATCTCAGTTCAGAGAGACTGAGTGCTGTAAAACACGTGGCCTGTAGGTAATCGTAAAAGCATGAGAACAGCCAGCATTTGGCAGGGGATACAGAATCACACTGGTGTGTCTGTAGGAAAGTCAGAATATTGCACGGTAATGCAGGTTCTGTGAAACCACTTCCTCCTAAATTGGGTCCCTGATGCCAGTTGAGGCTTTCTTATCTAAGCACTGATACCTGTGGAACCTGACACTGGCCAGTCTTGGAGCAGTGGGAAAAGGATTTGTTGTCCTCAGTCTGCTTTGCTTCTCTGTTGGGGAGGAGGAGGGACAGATCATTGCGAGAGGGATTATGATCTGGCACCCGTTGCACTCATGAAGTTGGCTTTGTCTTTTTATGGATTTACATTGACATGGGATAATCCTCCAGGCTGTTTCTTCTTGCCTTCAAAAGTCCTTCCCTGAAGAAGCCAAACTTCACCCCCCCAGCAGTTCTGGGAGCTCACTAGCCGCTCTCATCTCCCTGTAAATGTGCCGTTTTCCCATGGGTTTAAAACCGCTTTTCTCCCCTCCGTTTGCCAGTATGAAATAATAGGATTGTTCCAGTGGGAAAGCAAATGTGTTTTGACACCATTGTGTCAGAGTGCCACTTTGAAGGTGATTTGTTTAACTTGTGCTAAGTTCTTGTTGGCATTTCTTTGCAGTTATTATCATTTTGTAAACATTACAGAGCAGGCTGCAGAGTGCCAACTGCTTTATGGCTTCTCTTAAATCAAACATACAGCACAGCCCTTTCACAGGACCTAATCCCCTGTGCCCATGTTGTTTTGCATCTTTGGGACCAGGATCTGCAGAAAGAATGAGCTTGGAATACAGAGCCATGAGCTGTGCTCATCCTGGTGCAAGGATCCTGACACCTGGAGTAACTCAGGTTGGCAGAGAAAGGATTCCTTCTCCTTCCATGGAGATCTGTGGCTCGGAGTTGTTAAAAAATAATACTAAATGAGGACTGAAGGAGTCCTTAGGTTTGTCTTATCCTACACAGTACAGGCTGCTAACCTCAGAGTGAGAAAATCCTTATTTTTACCTTTTTATCAGTACTGTACATACTTAGTTTTCTCCCCCATAAAGATACCCACTTTACACCTGTGTCTCTAGCAGGTGCTGGGGATCCCTAATCACTCCTTTCCACCCCCCGAGCCTGAGCAGTCGCAGTGCTGGGGGCAGTTCTGGGTGGACTCAGTGGCCCCGGGCTGTGCTGCCCCCGGGAGCACCCAGAGCAGCAGTGCTGGACAGCTCTTTGCACGGTGCTTGCTCCTGAAGTGCCAGGGCTCTGTGAAGGTCAGAGTGTGTCCCTTTGTGTGCTGCACAGCCATCATGTGCTGCTGCTGCAGGTATGATCCCATCACGAGTGTCATCAGGGCCAGCAAACCAACCGTATGGAAGTTGTGGAGCATCCAAGGGTTTGCGAATGACAGCAGGCAGGAGGAGGTTACTGCAGCTCTGGGGTTCTAACAGCTGTCCCTCTCTCTCTCCTTGTGCTGGTCACTGTTTCCAGCCAGATGGACCATGCAGCCCCATCCAGGAGCAGGGACACGCAGTGCTCCCTCCTGTCCCCTCTTAACTTGTCACGCAAGGCTGGCGCCTTTGTACTTGCACATGCCATCTACTGCTTCTGGAAGCTTTGGACTGAGATATATTACAGGCTGGATAAATTCATTCTGCCTCCCCCCTGCTTTATGTCATATAATGGTGACAGAAAAAATGGCAGTAGGAAAAGGTTGCTATTGTTAAAATAATTAATCTGGCTGATAGCCTCTTCCTAAAGGGCCCTTGGGAAAGAGGACTGCCAAAAGTAGGCTGCAGGCTGGGTGAATTTGCATAGTGTGAAAGGTGGGACATTTAATAATAAATCTGTGTTTGTTATCTTGGCCTTTTACAATGGAATGGAATTGCCGCCAGTGCTTTGACGTCCAGAGTAAATACCCTGCAGTATTTACCCAGGAAAGTTAAAATAAAAATGAAAAGCTGGGTATTGTGGAGTAAGTCTTAAAATGCTGAAAAGCATGAGTTTCTCTGGTCCTGGTTTCTGGAACTCTTGAAGAGATTAGCATAAATTTGGTTATGTGAAGGATAAAGCCTGTTGTTAAAAGTGGTGGCAGTGAATCCCGCACAGCATAAATTCAATAATCTGTCTCTGCTAGTTTTCATCTTTTTCATAATGTTTCCTTGACAGAATTATCTGCTCTGGATTTAAGTCCAAATCATCTCCCTTCATGGATTTTGTATCTGTCACTGGTTTTTGAGCATAAGTGGCCATTTAGAAAGGTACCCAGACTTCATGTAAAAGTGCTCAGTGGTGCCGTATCCATCCTGTCTCAGGGATGTGACTGAGTGCTCCTCTACATTCAGTATTGTGTCATTTTTCACCTCTGAATCCAGGCCTCATCTCTGGATAAATGCTAATTAATGATTATGTCATGTAATTAGAAGTTATTCTTTACCAGGAGCTGGGCTCCTCAGTTAAATGGCTTTTATGTGTAACAAGTGACATATTCCAAGCAGTGGAAGTTATAGTTCTAAAAGGCAGCATTGCTGAGCTGGGGTAATGTGGTTGATGCAAGCTGCAAATGTCATGCAACAGTGCAGTGCCTTGTGTTGCTGCAAATGAAGCAACAGGATGGTGATTGGCAGCAGCACATCAGCTGCCAGCTAGGGAAAGGGGAGCTTTTGGGCTGCACAAAGGTACTGCTGAAGTGGGAGATGCTGGGGAAGATTTTTCCCTCTCCTCTTGTCTCCTGAACTTACTGGAACATTACATGGAATGCTGGGGAAAGTATTTTGTTTAAAACTGAGGCTTTGCTGGTGGTGCCTTTGGATCTGCTCTGCTCAGTCTTTCAACACCATCTCGAGTGCATCGTGGGGGTTGTTCAGCACACGGCTGTATTGGGTTACACGGGCAAAGAGGATGGGAAAAACAAGCAGGAAACCAAACAGTGGCTTGGGATGGCAACCCCCAGCAGTGCCCCAATTGTTCCCAGGGATGGGCTCCGGCAGACGAGATGCACCTGGAAACGGCTGTCCTAAAACCTTGGGCTGGGAGCGCTTCATCCCCCTGTTCAGGTCAACCACTCTTGGTTTCAGCTGTCCCTGAGTGCTGTAGGGACGAGCCAGGGGTGCTGACTCAGCACAGTTTACATGGCATCTGCAGCACAGGCTTTGGAAGGGAGGCTTGTAACACAGATTTTGGTGCAGGATTGCCATGCCTAGAGAGTGATCAGCGTTGCTGTCTGCGTTCTTGCGTGTTTCTTTCCTACTGTGACTGCCCTCATCCTTTGCCTATCCCCTTGTCCCTGTAATTGTCCAGCACGTTGCAATCCCCTTGCCATTATTTAGAATCAATGCCTTTATATATATATATATATATATATGTCTGTGGTTCCCTGGCCTGCTGCACTGGCCAACGCTCAGGGGCAAATCTTCAGCTGGTAAAAATAGCGATCCCTGCAATGGTGATAATTTACACCAGCTGACAATTGGCCACTTGTGCTCTAGCTTAAAATACCAGCCTCTGAGAAGCAATTTGTTACTTAATGAAGAAAACCCTCCTAATTACCTATTTCTTGTTTCCAACCACCGTGAGCATGGTTGGGTGTTTTTTTCTTTTTAGCCTGGGCTTTGTTTTTAGTAGAAGCAGTGTTGTATAATCTGGGCTATAACACATGTCCGTGAAAGTGTCTTTGAAATACGCATTTTATTTCTTCTTAAAATATTTTTGAGAAAAACATTCTGTATTTTGCTACAAGATATGCAAATGCTCCCTACCTGCCAAATCTTTGTTTTGGGAAGTATCCCTTCCATATTTTGGCAGGATAAGTGTAGTTCTCCCCAGACATTTCTAAAGCCTTCTCTGAATCCAACCTATTTTTCTAACTCCAAACATGTTCTCCATTTTAGAATGTTGCTAGTGGGATATTTTTGTATTGCAGTATCTCATCATAGAAATTAATGGATAAAAATACAGCTTGCTTCTCTATTTTTATAAGCCTTTAGTGTTAAGGACCCCATCTTCCATGGCTGGAAGATGGTCCTTCCATACTTCATGGTGGTGCTGCAGCAGGGGAGAGATCCCTGCTGTGCTGGTGGCCAGTCTGGGCCTTGGGATGGGGCATGTCATGACTAACCAAGGAGAAGGGCTCTGGAGAAGGGCCAGCCATTGCTGGATATGATGGACTGAGGTTGTTTGCTTTGGAGGAGCCAAACAAGTCCGATTTACTGAGGGGTTTAATTCTTTGTTGAGTCTGAGTTGGTCATACAGCTTGAATCTGTTGGGCAGTGATTTTTGTGTCCAGTGTCGCCTCAGATTTTTCCAGGGGCTTAAGTCCTAAATATCTGTGTGGTTCCTCTCCTGTCATGTTAATGTGTATGTGCTGTGGTTTCTCCTTGCTCATACGTGTTCAAATCTACCCCACATTTTTTTTGGAGTAAACCCACCTGTTTTTACTCTTTTCTTTAAAGGACAAAACATTTGTTTAGTGCTGCTGCTTTAATTTCTTAGATGTTGTTTGAGGAAGCTGTAAGGTGTGGGAAGAGTTCAGTTTTAATGTTTAAAGTAATACAGACCCCTGAGGCTGATCTTAAAATTCTCCAAGTTTTATACAGCATGGACTCTGCATTGGGGTCCCTGGGAACACCCAGGCTCTGTATTAACTTGTTATCTATGTAGATATGAAACCATCACGTGTTTCTTTTAATACCTGGATTGCATGGTCACATCAAATATCTTTAAAGAAATAAATAGAGAGGCCTATTTTAAGTAGGAAAGCTGTAGAGTGAGATAGTAGAGAGATTGGGACGGGCAGATTTGGTGCTGTTCAGGATGCTGTTATTACATTAGATAAAGTCTGGCTTCTTGCATAATGCATTAGAGCTGGCAGGCTTTGCTGCTTCGCTCCAAGGCATCTAAATTGTATTTCAATTGCCCCATGGAGATAGAAGACTTTCTGAAGTGGGCAGGGGTGCATTGGTTTTGTTTTGTTACAGTTTAATTTGAGGATTTGCTGAGGAGGTTTTTGTTCACTTTGACGGAGTGATGTTTTTGTTTGGTTTGTTGGTTGTTGGGTTTGTTTGTTTGTTTTTTCTTCCATTCTTTTTTCATTCCCGCACAGCAGTGAGTTGCATCCCTCCATCAAAAGAAAAGGAAAAAAGCAAGAGCAAATGCAAGTATCTCAGTGCTGGACTTCCCATGTGGGTGGCTTAAAGAGGCTGGTGCTTTCTCTCAGCATTAGCTCTGTAGAAGCAATACTGGGAATTGTGCTGCTGAGATAAGAAAGGAGAGGAAGTTGTTATTGCCTCTGATCACTGACAACTGAGCCTTGTGTTCCTTTCTGACTGTTACTGCTTGTTCCAGCTCTTTCAGACCTACTTAGTAACCACAGTTCATCCTAGCAGATACCCACAGATATCAGAGTATGCAGCAGTTGATGAGCTGACAGTGCAAACCTTACCTTGGAGCCGCCTTGTATTAGCTCAGTCACTCCTCAGATTGAACATGGAGGTGGCAATCTGTTGGTTTGTTTTGAAAGGCTGATTTCTTCATTTTGTGCAAGTGTTTTAAACTGTGGTTAATACAAACCGTTCACACAATGAGCTTCAGGACCTGTGACTTAGTAGAAATTGTTAGCAATTAGAACCAGAAGAGCCCTATTGCAAAGAGCTGCAGCATGGGTAGCCTTCCTTTCTGGCTCTGACACCTGCCCACTGGGTATGGAGGCCAAAGGACTACGTGAGTTCCTGGCTAGGTACAGACATGGAGGAAAAGGTGAAATTACCAAACCAGAACGCCTCTAAATGTTCACCCTTCTGCCTGAGGTCAGGTATAAGCAATTGCTTCAATACTGTTTTTTTTCCACTCTGAAGTGAGAAACCTCTGTCTGTCCTCTCATTTTCCTTCTTTCTGATGCTGGCCAGAATTTGCATCCAACTGGGTTTTCTGCACCAGGTTATTGAATTTATTGCCAGTTTTCATGCAAGTAGAAAACTACTTAAAGCGTTTGCTTTGTTGAAGGATATAGATATTTTCTGCTCTGATGATCTGATTGCAGAGGAAACAGAAACCAGTCCATAAGGTCTGGATCCTGTCCCCACGTGCAATGCTGGTGTGCATCAAGAGCCCAAATATCAGCTTGATAGTCAGGCAGGTGGGTTGGAAATTGGGTTATTGTGGAGTCAGTGCAGGCAGAAGTTGTATCTGACAATGCCATCTTGGTGTATTCTGCCAGGCATCATTAGCATGCCAGCTGGGAGGCAGATGGGGAGCATTAATGGGCAGCACACAGCCAGCCAGCAAAGCAGCAGCAGCTTCTGAATGGCAAATGACAATACATAATGCACTTCTGTCTGAGTTGTCCAGTGTAGGAGAATGTCTGACAGAGCGGTCAAGACATGATGTCATTCTCCCTGGAGAAGACGTTTGCAAAGTGCTCTGCATCTCCTGTGTTCAGTATCTCCTCTGCTGAATGCTTTGGTTGCAGCATCCTGTTCCTGTCAGTTCCTTGGCAGTGTCATTCTGAGAACAGGGTAAATTCCAAGCGTTCAAATGAAAATGCTTTCGGTTTGGTTTTGTTGTGTTGGGGATTTTTTTGTCTCCCAGGGAATACATACGGTGTTCTTTAATTGATGCTGAACAAATCAACACGTAGGCATTAGTGTACCAGTAAGTGTACTATGTCTGTTCTTCTCTTTCAGGTATGCATTCATAAGTTGTCTAACTAGGCTTGTTAATTCATACATTCAGCACATGCAAAACCTCGCAGAGTCAGACAAATGGGGAGTTTTGCAGTCTGTTCAAAATACATGCAAGTGGATGCCTGGCTGTGTATGCCAATGAATTGCCAAATACATGTGACCCAGACAGTTTTCCTCAGTGGTTTTTTATCTCATGGGTAGTACAAATGATCATATTCTGAGCCCAAAAGTTGATGATAAGTGATTGAAAATGGATTCTCTAAAGATCAGCAGTGGTTGAAATATTAGAATAAAGGAATTATTTCATGACGTTCTTCTTGTTCATTGGTTCTATCTACATTTCTTAACCCTTTGATTGTCAGATTAACACTTGTCCCCAGGTCAGCACCAGTTATGAATAGGAGTAAGTACCTAACAGTGTTGTCAATGTGTGAAACCCACACTTTTCAAATCAAATTAAGATGGGAACATCAATCCAATATCAATACCATGCTTGCTCTTAGGGCTCTAGTGTCAAATCAGTTTAAAGCTGTGCTACCTGATTAAAACTTGAAGTCACTACCGAATCTAAAATGATGGATTTGCATCTTGTGAGGTGTTGCACAGACAGAACTATGAGATTGTGTAAGGAGGCGTGTGCATCTTGCCTCAGCATTGTAAATAAATCTGCCTGTATGGAGAGAAGCTGCCCTTTTCAGCACTGCATGGTCCATGTATCACCTGCTGCACTGAGTATGCAAATGCTCTCTAAATGCAGCTGACTGATTTTAGGACCCAGTCTACAATTTCCTGCTGATGGCCCTTCTCTGTCCCAGTGAGGAGGAGTCAGGCAGGGATCTAGGATAAGGAATTTGCATCCACCACAGCTGGCAGCCACAGTCATGCAGAATGCAGCTGCAAACCTCTCCTTGATATGTGTTAAGCTGATTCAGCCCAGCTCACTGCAACAGCAGGACTCAAAATAAAAACTGCTTCTTGCGCTATATAGGACTATTTAAGTTGTTTTCTCTGTATCTGGTTTTTTGGAGGGAATAATTGTCACCTCCATCTCTGTGCTGTTCTGTGGTGTTACTGACCACTTTACTAACACCCATTTCACTGCCAACCTAGAGAATTCCAGACTTAGAGTTATTTGCGTACCAGCTCTTCTCTATATCCTGTCTCAGACTTTCCCTTCTTGTTGTAGTGAGGAATCTTGAAATTTTAGTCTTTAATTACTGCATCTCTTAGTTTTTATATGCATCATCTTTGTTTCTGGATCTTTCAGCTGGCAGTGATTTGAGTTTTCCCCTTCAGAAATGAAAACCATTCATTTGCCTTGTGACTATCAAAAATGTGACTTGGTGATAACCCAAAAGGGGAACTTACTGGAAGAAACATTGCAACTTTCTTTCAAGATTCTTTCATTTGTATTTTATTATCGATATTAAGTGGTGTCACAAATTATACTGCAACCTTCTTTTCTTGCCCACACAGAGTGTTTAATCAAAGAAAAGAAAATGTCAGTGGCTCTGTGAAAGAGTGTGTATGTATTTGTCAGAACACTAGAGCAGAGTGGTGTTATGCTGAGGACCCAGGCAGGGTGGTAATTATTCTCTCAGCAGTTTGACTGTACCTGTTCCCTGCATTTTAAGTGCCTGCTGGAGAAGAAGGCACTGCAAATTGATTAGGTATTAATTGTGACGTTGAAAATTTCTGTCACGTATCGTTGAGCTGCATCGATCCATACCCTGCGTTCAAACGGCGTGATGCAACTGCTGGGACACGATCAAAGTTGTGTGGGGCAGCTTTTGCTGTGAAGTCCTCTGCAAATGTATGGAAAAACACATTTCTGCCTTTAGGGGTGTGTGAGACACAGGTCAGTGATTGCTGGGTCGGAACCACCTCAGTGTGTGTGTGTGTATGTGGAGAGGAAGGGAAAGGTTGAACCTGCTGGGGCGGAGGTGCCGTCATGTCCCTCGGGCAGCCCCAGAGCCCTCGTGGTGCCCTTTGGAACTTTGGCCAAGTTCCCTTATTTTCTCCCCTAATTTATCAGTAAAAGTGCTTCTTGGGAACAAGGGTGTGGCTTATTCCCTTGACACTGTCTCGAGGTATTGAAGAACCCTATATATATATATGTATATATATTTTAAAGTAAAATTGGCTGTGGCCATGAGCTTGCAGCCCCAGGGCTGGGGTGTTACAGTGAGTGCCTTGGGAAGTTGTTCCATGTTAGGTCTGCACACAAAAGTAACAGTGAGGTCGAATGAATTGTTTCCAGGCTAAAGGATTTATCTTCTAGGTTAGTGGAGGTTTTTTGAGTGAAGCCTCGAGAGCAGGATATTATTTTGATTAAGAATACAGGTCGGTTCAAGGCTTATGCAATAAAGAGTATGCAGCCCATCTCCTGTGCACTCTGAGATGCCTTTTAAACCATTTGTCCCCTTACTGGCACACACTTTAATCTGCTGGTGAGCAGAGACCACGTCAGCAGGGGTAAAAGTCGCTGTCCGTCCGTCCATCCATCCATCACTAAGCCCTCGTGCCCAGGCTCTCCGAGGGTATTTTGGATTAATTTTTGACTTGTACTTTTCAGAAGTCAGCGAAGTGCATATTTAAACCGTAGCAATCATCGGTAATCACTTTACTATAGATTTTAATGAATGTTAATACGGTTTTCCCTCCAAGTGGAATAAAAATTGCTCCTAATTTGATTTTGCCATCAAAAAAGCTTTCCTATGCTTTGATTTTATTTTGTGTATTTTTAATCACTTCCCATCTCAAAGCACATAATTTTGCATTAATATACTATTGGGGAACTTGTTCTGAACGAAAACATTAGTTGTTTTAATATTGAAGTGTTTCACTTGGTGTATTTCCACCACTGGAGATTAAGCCATTTCTCCAGTTCTGGTGTGTGTCATACTTGGTAAGTATTTACCTCAAGCTGTTCTTCCTGTTTGTTTTGTCATGGATATTTGTAGTCCCTATCTAAGTATACTGTATTTCTTGTCACATCGTGTTTTCCATTGGAAAGGAGGGCATCATTTATCTTCATAAGCGATATTATCCTTCTTTGTGCTCACTAACTTCTTCCCCTCTGTTAATCTGCTGTTCATCACTGAAACATATTCTTGCAATCCTCAGTAATCATCTATTCATGGCTCATCAGTCTAGTGGTCATTATTTTTTAATATCATTAATGTGAATTTGATGTTACATCAATTCATCAACAGCTGGTTGAAAGTGATTCACTGCCACTGTTTAAACAGCATTTCCCAGACTTGCTGTGTTTGAGTTCAGTGAATTCTTTGTGTGTGTTTAAAACTGCTCAATCACAGCAGCTGCTCCTCAAAAAGGTCTGTCATTGCTATTAACTAATTACAAAGAGCCATAAATACTCCAAGTGCTGGTCTTGGCACATGGTAGCTGATGGTTATTTTTTTCTCACTGAAGGCCAGTGCCCCTGTGAATTCTTGTACATGACTATTTTGTACAGCTTCTCCAGTGCCTACTTATAATCTGTGAAAATTAATACTCCATTCAATAACTAAAATCCTACTTCCTGGGATAGGATTTTCACAGGTCAGTATTGAAGTCATCACTGAAGCTTTGTTGTAATCTCAGCTGGTACAGATAAAATGCAGCTTCTGATTTAAAAAAGAAAATCAGCTGTTCCTCCTTTTTCTTATCACCTCAAACTGCTTGCTGTCATCCCATGTTTTCCCCTATGTAAATAATTGGTTTGTAGTGTGTCCCATATAATCCTTTCCTAGCTCCTCTCCTCCCCACAGCAGAGGATTTTGTGCAGGTTTGTGAAGCCCCTGCCCAGGGACATGGGGTAGTTCATGGGGATTGACCAAAGTCCATGTGGGGTGTCAGTCCTGGGCAAGGCTGGAGAGCTGCATCCTACAGCATCCCTGGGGCACGGCTTGATGGCTCCAGGCCAGGCAAAATGGGGTTGTGGGACATGGGGAAAGAAGATTAAAGTAGTCGTTTAAATACCCTACTTTGCTTCTGCCCTACCAAAACCCTCATCAAATCAACTAAATAAAAAGGAAACCTTAGTTTTGGCAAAGCAAGATGGAGCTTTTATTGAATGTGGACCTAAGAGAGTGTTCCCAGGAGCTAAGAAACATGAGAAATCAGCAAATGAAAGTGTGATTTGGGAACCCAACTGGATAAAGAAATTGCTCCCACATTGGCTTGTCTTAATTGAACCAAATGGTTTTACCTACTGTGCTTCCCATATTGCAGCATATAGAGTGTACTTTCTATTTGGATTGCTCTCTGCATTTTGCTTTGTTTGAGGTGGTTGTAGGACAAAGGGCCCTCATCAACTGCAGGCCTGCCAATGAGCTGGTTTTATTGCAGATGCTGAGTTACTGGCCAGTCGTCTTTGTAGCCTCAGCCTGATCGGGGACCGAGGCGTTAACGTGTAATCACAGTTTCTCGGTGTGGTGTAATGAGCTTAACCTTTGTCCCTGCCTGTGCTGCTATGAAATTACAGATGTCACACAGCAACATCTATGCTAAACTAATGCTTCCTTCAGTTGGCTTTTGTCTCTTTTCTAACTTGCTGTTTCCCAGCCTCTTGAAGGAAATATATGCAGGAGTACTTTGTCACCCTCCTCGCCTTCCCTCCCAGGTCTGCCTCTGCAGTAGCACTCAGAAGAA
This sequence comes from Anabacerthia variegaticeps, assembly GCA_035583185.1. Classification (NCBI taxonomy): domain Eukaryota; kingdom Metazoa; phylum Chordata; class Aves; order Passeriformes; family Furnariidae; genus Anabacerthia; species Anabacerthia variegaticeps. The sequence goes on along the minus strand of JAWWEW010000112.1, from coordinate 1,058,701 downwards.
GTGATTTCTGGACTTTTTTTCAGCTGCAAAACAAAACAACAACAACAAAAAAGGAATATCTGCCCCTCTTTGAAACAGATGCAACACTTTTGCTGTCTCATGCGTAGGTAGGCTAAAGTCAAGCAGGGTATGGAACCCTCTTTGCTTATCCACAGGATTATCTACTTTTTCACTGCTCTTTGGAGAAGAAGCTTCTTGTACAGATCTGTCCCTGGTGTGCCACTAAACGTAGGAAGAGGACTAGGAGGAGACTAAGAGTAGTGGGTTTGGTTGCAGCTTGGAAGGACTTGCTGTTAAATACAAAGTGCTTCCAACAAATTTCCCAGCTTTTCTCTTGGTGTATATAGGATAGCTTAGAATTGGCAGCATAAGCTTCAAATTAAAGACAGTTTAGAAAGAGCTGGTTTGGAGGTAGTAGTGCATACTACGCTAAGCCTGAATTAGCTTTGCTTTCTAGGCTGATACTGGTGGATTATGCACTAATGACTCCTACAAGTCCTACAAGCTACTGAGCAAAGCTGGCTTTATCCACTTATAGGGTGGGCTCTGCTTTAGCGTATGCATGGTCTGGCTGTTTGTACACTCCTGCATGAGCTTCTGTAGAGCTGGTTTTTTGAGCTACTTAAGGCCTGAACGTTTTAGTTATTTCCCTCTTTTACTGTTCCCTTTTTCCTACCCAAAGGGAAAATGAGCTGCCTCACTGTATGTGGGGGACATGCAATTGGATGCTGAGTTTGAAGTTGAACAGTAAGTCTGCATCACTATTGTTTCTGGTGCTTTCTGAAATATTTCCATCAGCAGTCCCAGGATCAAGTGGGTGAGAGTTGCAGCTCTGTCAGCTGCCTTTGCATGTATTTATTTTACAGGGCCTGCCTCCTCTTGCTCGGATGTCTTGTGATTCTCGAGGCATCCTTTGAAGGCTCTCTTCTGCATGAGCTTAGTGGCTGTGGTTGGATCCTGCCCTTGCCCAGGGGTTTGCAGTACCTTCTCTCTAGTCTGTCCCTCCTGCTGCACTGGGCTCACAGCCAGCCACTTCAGCCCAATGTGGGGTCACTGAGACCACACACTGACCAGTCTTCTCTAGGCTGTTGATGTCTCTGTCTCTGCCCCTCGGGTGGCACTGCAGTGCTCAGCATTTTGTAATGCCCAAGATTATATATATGATATATATTATATCTCTTTAGTATCAACCGAGCGGCTTGATTGGAAGACTTAATCTTCCAAATAAACTTAGGACCCAAGGGGTGTATTTTAGTAGAGAAAGTGCATCAGGCACCTGTCTGGATGCCTTCAGCCAAAAGCTTGGTTCTGCCTAGGACAGCTCCACAGCTATTGTGAGGTGCAGCACAAACCTTTGCTGTTGTAGTTGGTGTTCGATGCCTCTTGCTTTGCTCGTCATGTATGAGGGGAAAAATGACTCCTTTCTCACCCCACTGTTTATTCCGTTTGCTTTTCATTTGTCTCTACTATCACTGCCCTCTGTCCACACCTCCCAGTGCACTGGCCCAGCTGAGGGCCCGGGAGGTGGGTGCTTCCCCCTTGTTCTGTGTGTGCACCAGTACAGTCTGTCACCTTTGCAAACAGCACAGCAGTGCTCAGTTCATGGGGCATTAAACAATAAAATACTGAGCCCCTGTCTTAGGAGGTTCCTGAGAGGTGCAGGGTGCAGGAGAGGGACTGCAAGACTCACTCATGAGGGAGCTGAGTGTGGGTGGTGAAGCTGTTTCAGATGCTAACTGAATCTCTGGCACCTCTGGAGATGCTGAACACCCTCACCTTGGCAGGATGCTCAATAAAAGCATTTCCTGCAGAATAAAATATCATCAGCTTAGGAGAAGGTGGGCTGGTCTAACCCTTTATTTCCCCCTTTGTAGCTGGCAATTGGTAAACCCATTGTATTAAAAAAAATATAAAGAAAAAAAGGAAAAAGTTGATTTTGAAACAAAACTCTGGGGTTTTTTTCCCCTGAGCCCCTCCTTGAGGCCACTAAACTCACCATTCTGCCACGGGGATCCAGCACATCCCCCTCCAGGCAAGGCTGAGCCCACACTGCCTCCTCCAGCAAGGCTGGCATCCTGGAGCCACACAATAAGGTCCTCCCCTGCACAACCTGGGGCTTTATTTTGGCACAAGGATCCCAAAGTGGCAACCCAGGGGGAAGAAGAATTCAGATTCCAACTTCCCACACAGCAATACAGAGGCTTACCACTGAGTCACCAAAGCTGCTTAAGAATATCATTATAATATTTCCTGAAAACAGCATTCCTACCAGTTAAACTGTGCAGTGTTCAGGCTTTATAAAATGCAGTTCCCTGTTTAAAGTGTCCACTTACAGCTGCCTCTTCCTTATTGAATTTAAGGGATACCTTTTATCTCCAGCCAGGAGATGTAACTCGGATGGGAGTTTGTTTTTTGGATCAGGCTGAATTCCAGCTTCAGATACTTGAGAAGAACAAGTTGCAACTCTGAGGAGAAAAAAGGCTTTGTTTAACCGGAGGACCTTTAGTGTATATTGACTGTATATGCCAGGGACAGTATTTTGTTTGCATCTAAGGTAGAGGATCACAACATATATTCTGCCTTATCCTGGTATCACTGAATATTCACAGTACTGTAATCATTTCTGCAGGAATTAAAGACTGTGCTTAAAATTTCACAGGACTGATGTTTTAACTCTTAAGAACAGTCCACTGATATGCCTATTTATATTTAAGGCATGTGTCTGTGAATATTGGAATACATAAAACAGGATTCTTTGTCTTAAGCCCTGGTGCACAAAATATTGATGCAGCTTTAGAGATGTGCATTGTCAGTACAAGCCTGTGTCACCATACAAGGAAAACCAAGAAAGAAAAGAGTGGGGGGACAAGGAAATGTCGAGGAATATTTTGAGACAAAACATGAAGTATCAGTGTTTGAGGATTTGTGTGTTTGGGGGGGGGGAGGGTGTTTAACTATGGGTACTATTAGTGTCAACTTTGCTTGCTAGGAAAGCCTTTGCATGTGCACAGTCATAAAATCCTTTAGTGTGGAACAGACCTTGAAGTTAAACGAGTCCAACTGCTCTCCCAGCACTGCCAGGCCACCACCAAACCACGTCCCCAGGTGCCACATCTACACATCCCTCCAAGGACGGTGGCTCCACCACTTCCCTGGACAGCCTGTTCCAGTGCTTGACAAGCCTTTCTTCTGTTAATTGCTCGTGAAAGTTAATTTTGCCTTACATGAGTGACCTTTCCATCCAAGGACAAAGACATCCCGGATTTGCCTTCCACTTAGAACTGGATTCATTGAATTAGACCTAGACTTAATTGCACTGTGAATTGCAAAATACAGCCCTGTCTATGAGATGCTTTTATATTGTGGCCTCGTTATAATAAGGTGCTAATGGCACAGTGCATTGAATTGATCTTGGTAATTATGTTTTTGCTGCTTCACAGCATCTTGCTGACTTTTTAGGCGAGCCAAGGAAAGCTAATAATGATTAAATTTGAACTGTGTAGTAAGAATTACATTGTTCTTGTACGCTATTTGTACTTAAATTGGAGAAATTGGAGATTTGTACTACTTTGTTTCTATCTTTCACCCCATGTTTCCATAGCATCTTTCACTGCAATTGTGTAAGTCCCTCCAGATCCCTAACAATGATCCGTAACTTTCCTGGGTATCATCTTTGCATAAACATTTGAAGGACAAGGTTTCAGGTAACTGAATTTATTTATGAAAATAAATTGGATCCATGTATCCTTGGATTACAGGATTGATGGAAGGCAGTGCAGTTGCCGGTAGGACAAAGTTGTTCTGAGTGGGTTTCATTCAGTCTCTTACTCCAAGGTGTAGGACAAATTCTTTTTTGCTTTCATGTTTTGGTGGGACACCCCTGTGGACTTTCATGTTTTGGATTTGGAGATGACCTGTCTGAAGAGGAATGTCTAAGATCTGCAGCAGAACCCAAGGATTTTACATGCTGAATTCCACTGACATGTGATGGAAGTTGACTTCCCAAGTCATAATTCTTAATCCTGTATCATGTCTGTGTTTTGTAACCAAACAAAAAAGTTAGAGGTTGTGTAGGTCACAATACAAGTTTGAAAACTAGGAAGTGTTGGATTTCAGTTGCTTGTTTATCCACGATGCTGACATTCTCCAGAGAAGTAAGACGATGATTATTTTAGCGCTTCATAATTTAACTGAATCTCACTGAAATTCCATAGAGAAAGTGTGAAACATTTTGGAGGCTTGAGGAACATTTCCTTGCTTTCTATGAGAAGGTTTTTGCAAGCCATGGAGAGCATCAGTACTGAGAGTGGGTTCCTGTGATTCACGAAATAGGCTCCTCCTCTAAGTGGAGAGATTTTGGTCTGGTCCCTCATGGTCTGGCTACATCAGTAGTTCTGGAAGCGATGGATATTACAGCAGCTAAATCCAGTGAAAACTGGTACTATTCTACATGGTGAAAGTTTTAGATGACTCTCAAAATTTACATTAAAAAATTGAAATTGGTAGAACTGTGAGGCAGCAAAGCCTTTGTGGGATGAAGTTAATGATTCCCCCTTGATTTCAGGGGTTATATTGTCATTTATAATACCTGAGAGATTCTAGCCTGAAGTTTTTAGTTATCAAACTGGAAATTTTCCTCCTCTTTGTCTGCTCAAGTGCTATAATGTTAATTGGGGTGTAAGGCAGTGAGCGTGCAAGAAAGGGGAACTGGGAGAGGGGTAGTGCTCATGCAGGGAGTGTCTGTAGGTGGATTCCCTATAGCAGTGCTCTTATCCTTGAGGATCTGGGTGCTTGGGAATCTCAAAGCTCTTTAAGTAATTGTTCTTCAAATTGTAAAATGATTAATTTTCTTTTTGAAGTGTCTTGTCTGTGTAGCTCTTCTTTTGGGGAGAGAGATATTTTTCTCTTTCCTGTTTCAAGGGGGAAAATCAGTGTTCTCTTCTTCAAGGATTTACCGTGCTGGCTGGGATTTTGTGTTTCTCTTTTTCCCTTGAAAACTGTACTTTTGTGCTCTCCAGTGCAAGACAAATGAGTGAAGAAACCAGAAATTGCCTTTGAAAGGCATCCTGTGTGTATGGGGGTGAGAGCCACAGGGGCCAAGCTGTCCAGGCAGGAGCGGCAGGGCAGGGGAAAGTTTATCTTAATAGGGAAGTGCTGCTCCTAACCCAGGCTAACAATAATAAATGTGGTTTATTTATTTATTTTGTACAAAAGGATGCAGAACTCACTTTTGCTGGATTAAGGCTGTAAGACACATGGTCCTCATTGCCATTTTGGCTCCTGCCTTCGTTTTGTCTTGAGCCAAGTCTCTTTGTTAAGGCCAATTAGAGATTGAACTTCGTGCTTGGACTCCTGTTCTTCAATTATACAAAACAAAGTAGATTTGTGGAAGAGGATGAGACAATGGAGCAAGGAGGAGGGAGTAATGTAATTGCATGTTTATCTTCTGCTTTTGATACATGATTTAAATACTGAATTTGCTGTTCTGGCTCTCTGAATATCAAAATAGTAATAGTGGCAAACACATTTCACATTTTATCAGAAAACAGTGTTACAGGAGAGCGGCAACACTGAGTTTTCCTTCGTTTAGTAACCTTAATTTAGGGGAAAGAAATCAGTCACAAGTAATGAAAAATACTTCTAAAAATTTAGGAAATGAACTGCTACTCTCTTTTAATATACAAAATTACATGCAATATAAGAATACTAAAATTGGGAAGGAAATACAGTAATTTTTTTAAGGAAAGTGACGAACCCTGCCAAGGTGGTTTGGAGACCATCAGTATTTTATAAGAAAACTACAGATAGCTAATTTGTAGGCTTTTATTTGCTTGATTCAAACTGGGATGGTGCCACTGAATTTTGTTACACTGCCTTGCTGTAGATCCTGCCCAAGGTTCTGTTGGTAATGGGTGTTTTTTATCTCGTTCACCATATGCTCCTGCTTTGCAGTCGCTGATTCAGCTGTGGTTTGGTCTTCACATGTACCTGCTGTTCAGAATGGTCCTTCAACACAGAACCTTTCTAAGTAGAGGGACTTAGAGCTGACAGGCTGAAAGGGCAGCAGTGGTTTTCAGTGGGGATGGGCAGAATAGGCACATAGTGATTTAACCTGACTCTCATACTCAGCATCGTGTTGCTCTTCATGCAGCCTTACTAAAAACTGCCCGGTCTGTTCATGTCTTTGCTGTAGTTCAAATAATCTTTACATGAGTCTTTGTAAAGCCCTTCTGTCTCTGCAAAATGACTCCTTCAAGCTGTTACCATAACCATTATACATGATCAAAACTTGTAACCCTTAGAGAATTAAATTAGTCTTGGTTAGGCAGTTCTGCACTGAAGAGGGGAATGGCTTGCTTGAAATAAAGAGGAGAAGATTTATCCTGAATTACTGAGGCTTAAAACCTGAACGTCTCCCCAAAGTTTGAAACTATCTCCTCATTTCCTATGTGAAGGAAATAAATTCCTGGACTGTCAGATCAGTGAAGTTTAATTTTGAAGGTATTCGTGTTGATTGGGGATTTTGGCAAGCCGGGGCTTGGTTGGCATTAGCTGGCACTTCCGTGAGCAGTTTGGAAAGATAAGTACCAAAATATGAACTAGTCCATCCCCTGCAGGCAAATGACATGGGGAAAAGAGGTTTTCTGTTGTGGGACCCCAAATCTGATAATGGGCTCTCCGAACTAGCAGCTCTCACCATAGTCATTGACCCAGAACTCCAAAGGTTTAAATTCCCTGCAGGTACAAGCTCTCCATTTCAGATGCCTCTCCAACAATAGATTTTCTTTTATTTTCCCACATTGTTCATACCCCTGTATGGGATGCAGATTTTGATAAAGCATTGCTATCAAATGTGCTGGTTTGGATTTGGTTTGGTAGTAATTTCTCATCCCCAGGTCTCTAATTTAAAAATCTTAATTACAGAAAATAAGGTCATCTCTTGGGTTTGTGTAAGCAACAAGAAGCATCTTGCTGATGGTTTTTTAGCCACCCTCAAAATTGATTATTTATGAATTCTAAACTCTTTCACTTTTTTATTACTACTAATAGAGCTCAATAAGGCTATATTTTAGGCTGCTTTTTCCATGCAAAGCAATTTACTTTTATTCTTAAAATCAATGCAAAGGCTGTTGAGGAGCTGTTGAGGAACTGGGGAAGATGAATATTTTATTGTTTGAAACCTAGAGTCACTGCTATACCAGAAGATGCAAGAAAGCATTACTTCTACCACGTATTTCTGCTTCCTTACTAAAAATGCTATCAATTTGCAGGCAGTTTTTGTTATGGAAAGTCTTGCATCCATCTAAGCAGGGTGGTTTGTCATTTCTTCTCTTCCTTTTTAAACTCAGCTGTGGGCAGAGGTTACACAGTGGTTGTTGGTGAGGGCTGTCTGTGTGGTCGAGTAAGTTAAGTGAAAATTAATTCTGCTTTTTTAATCCCTTTGTGCCAAAGCGTTTGAACATTTGCAGCTTGTGCAAAATGACCCAGTGTTCCTGAGAAGGCAAAATGTACAGGTCTTCTGTGGGGTCTTTCTGTAACTGTTCTTTAGCAGCCCTAAAGAATTGCTCAGAAGATAGTGTTATAAATACACATGTGGCAACAATATTTAAATATCTGTGGAGAAACTGAACTCCGGATTACACATCTCAGTTCAGCTTTACCACAGTTTAAGAAAATATTTCTAGTTATTACGGGGCTGCTAAAGAACAATTAAAAGCCAATTGAGTGAAATGGTTCAAAGGTTCAGCTTTGCGTGTGATCATTAAATGAATTCAGTTCTGGTGGCTGAGCTTCAAATAATCCTGTGTGGATAGAAATAATTCCAACAGATATATAGGTAATTGAGGGGGAATCTGCGCACTTTTAGTGCAGAAAGAAATTAAGCCTGCTTCTTAGGACTTTGAGAGATCACTTGAAAGCAGGAATAACTCCTGGGAGCCGAGAAGTAGCATTGATGCATTATTAAAATGAACATATGTGGACCGTTCTATATTTTGCAGCCAAATAACCAAAGAAGTTGTGCTGGATTTAGATCTTCTTAATATTTTATCCTGCTGGACAGGAGGCTGTTGCTCAGAGCCGTTGTCACAACATGTTTCCTATGAGTTTCCTCTGTCATGGTACTGCAGGTTGTGGGAGAAGAAGGAAAACAGCAGGGAGGGTGTTCATGGCTCCAGTGCCCGAGGAGGGGGTTTCTCCTGGGGCAGGAGGGAACACGGCTCTGTGCTGGCACACGGGTGTCCCAGTGGGCTGGTTGTGGAACAGCGAGCTTCCCAGGGGTAGCAGCTCTGTGCTGGGACTCCACAGGGCTCAGCCCCTCCGCCAGGTTTAGCCGTGGTCTTACCTTGCCTTCTGTTTTTGTGGGGGCTTTGAAAAAGCGTCAGTCTTGCTCTGCCAAGAAGCTGGAACTGATATACTTTCAGCTGAAATCTAGAATCTTCTCTTTTCCTTTCACCCCCCACTGGATTGCCCACATCTGACAATGCTGTTTATATCACCACTTTTGAGTATCTTTTGGATAATGGGGCAATTTCTCCCTTGTTGGAAAGCTGTAATCATCTAGACACATTTTGAAAGGAATACATAGATGGCACAATGCAAAATGTGCTGTTTCAGAAATTTGTATCTTTTATGATAAAAAATGCATACCTTGCATCCCTCATATCTGTCATGGCGATAATTATATTAAATTTTCACATTACCATAGAATCACAGAATGGTTTGTGTTGGGAGGGACCTTAAAGCTCATCTC
>JAWWEW010000112.1:1013116-1047863 GCA_035583185.1 Anabacerthia variegaticeps | reverse complement strand
GGTTTGTGTTGGGAGGGGCCTTAAAGATCACCTTGTTCCAACCCCTGTGCCATGGGCAGGGACACCTTCCACTAACCCAGGTTGCTCCAAACCCCGTCCAACTTGGCCTTGAACTCTTCCAGGGATGGGGCAGCCACAGCTTCTCTGGGAATTCCTTTGCCAGGGCCTCTCCCCCTTAGAGTAATTTATTTTTTTCCCTAATGTCCAGTCTAATAATAACCTTCTCTTCGTCAGTGGGAAGCCATTCCCCTTTGTCCTGTCACTCCATACCCTTGTCCCGCATTCCTCTCCAGCTCTTTTGTAGCCCCTTTAGATGCTGGAAGGGGCTCTCAGGTCTCCCCCAGAGCTTTCGCATGTCCAGGCTGAACAACCACATTTCTCAGCCTGTTTCCATAGAAGTGCTCCAGACCTCGCATCATCTTGGTGGCCTCCTCTGGTTTCAGATACTGCACTCAACCTGCTTAAAGTTCCACCTGGGTTTCACTTATTCTGAGCTCTTTTCCTCCCGCCTAAATGGCATCATCGCCTGCTACTCCTCCGTGTGCAGCACCATCGGTTTTGTTTCCTGCAATATTATGCTGTTTGCTCAGTCCTGGCCCTGTGGCACAAACTTGGAGATTGTTTTCCAGAGCGTGGAGCAGAAACTACAGAGGGTTTTCGAGTCATGAATAAAACATGCTGCTCACTCGCAGTGGAACACGCCGTGGTGGGCAAAGGGACAGGGGGCTTTTTGGCACTGAACTCCTGTGAATGGGCGGCTTTCCAGCCTGACAGTGATTTCCAGCTTGTTTATGGATGCTGAAATTTTCCAGGTTTGGCTTGTGCTGCTCCTGGGCCACCATTTGCAGCCGCTTTGGAGACTGCTGTTAGTGGGAGCTGAGTCACACAAACACCACCAGGAAAGAAAACAAAGCTGGTGGAGAGGAGCTCTTTTATTCTGCCATTCACTTTTCTGGAGAAGGGAAATACAGTCTAGTGCTTCTTCGTTTCAGACAGAACTTTCTTTTTTTGAGCTAAATCAAGTAGTTCAGGTTTTTTTCTACCAGTGAGTCATAGAAAACATAAGGAAAAAAATTACCTAAAATGATATAAAGACTGCTGTTCTGGCAGTCCATCTCTCGATTTTGAGGTACTGTGTTTCTGAAAATGGATAAAGGTCTTTTAAATTTCTTGCAGTTTTGTATGCATTGAATTTTTTTTCATGTTTCTCCTTCGTTTGTGGGATTTGTTTGCTAGCAGGCCCGTACTGCAGGTGGAGGGGGGACTAGGAATTGTTCCATTTGAGCACGGTGAGCTCCTGTTACACCAGGTCCTGCTTTTCCTGCATGGCTGACTGTGTCTTTAAGAGCTTTGGTGACATGGGGCTGGCACTTGCAGTCCATTAAAGTCAACTGCAAGGAGGCAAGGAGAAGAATTTCACTGACCTTCATGTTACAACTCTTGCTTTCTCTTTTCTTATTCCAGTGTGGTCACAGTTTGGAGCATGAGGCAGACTTCTCCTCTGGAGTTATTTATTGTTTATTCCATCTGATTAATGATTAATATCTTGGATTTGCAAGCATTTTGTGGACAGTAGTGCTTTGGTGCTCAGGAATCAAGAAAATTACATAATTAGTGGGCATGTAAAGAAAAATAATCAAGTTTATTCTTATGATTAGTCACAGAATTAATCTGGTAGACTATTCTTTTCCTTTCAAAATGCTTTATTGTAGAATGCTTTCATTCCAGTTTTTGATATTATATTTACAAACTAAAAAGACAAAGAAATGCAGAAATGCAAAGAATGATCTTCATATTAAATTATGCTCTTTAGAGAACAAAAAAAACCCCCAAACTAAATAATGACTTTGCTTGGTGCTTCGTTAATGAGCTTGTAATATATAAACAGTGCAGGCAATATTAATGAACTGTCATGTTGCAGCTCCATAGCTCTTTTTTTCTTTTTGTCTCAGAAACCTAACAAGTCACTTTGTTTTCTCTCGGCTTTAACAGGGGCAATCATATCCTGATAAGGCATTTGCCTGGAAGCCCAGAGACCTCTCAGGGCTCTCTTTAAGTTACGACAGTGTGGCTGAGAACTCTGAACGTCCCACAATCCCCATGATAAAAAATCAGTGGACATAGTCTGTATATTTAAGTAGAACAGTACTTTTAGAAGTAAAAGTGTAGGCAAATCCATTTTTTCTAGGTGGTGAAGGATTTATGATTAGTGAAGAAATGTGGATTTTATTTCCAAGCTCCTTAAAACTCGTGAGGGAGCCCAGCACTGGTGGGGCAGGATTTGACTCCAGGTGGGTTTGAGGAACACTCAGTGGGGAGGAACCGCTGCTTTGAGGAACTCACAGCCCCTTAACTAAAGTGTTGTCTCCTGACACAGCCTGTGGTTATTCCCTTGGCACTGCCATCCCTTTCCCAGTGGGTATTCAAGGGAAGCAGTGGATTGTTTCCCCTCTCCATGCTGCTGGAGCTCATCATCCCCCTGGCTGGTGCAGATCCTGTTTGCAGCAGAGATGGGTCTTTCCCTGGGGCTTGGAGACTAAATGCCAAGTTTTTATCATGTGAGGTGCTTCAGGAGCTCAGTCTTTCAACAGACACCACAGGTACTCACAGGCTGCACTTGGATATGTGATGCATCCTGAAAGGGATGATTCAGAGTACCTAATTCTGGAAGGCTGAGTTCTCCATGTGCCTAAGAGTATACATAACCTAGGTCATGTCCCTCAGAAAAAGGCAGGATGAATTATCCCACCCCAGCACCTAGAAAATGTGTTGATTGCTCATTGATTATTGAGTTGCTTGGAGGGTTCGCAGACCTTGCCTCACATGTATGTTTTGAAAATATTTCCAGTTTTGGGGTTTTTGAAGTAGTTTCTGTTTAATTGTTTTGCTTTTGTTTTGGGGGGTTGTTTTAAAGCTAATTTTCAAAGATCTATTTGGAAAGAAAAGTGGCAACACCAAAAGCTCCCCAAAAATGCCAGTTCAGGGTCTCAGAGCAAAACTACTGATTATTAAGTGGCACTGAGGAGATTTTGCTGCGATCGTTCTTAGTAAGAGAAGGAAGAGGAAAAAGAAAGACCTACAGGGGTGTTTGGCAGCTGTGCAAGGGCTTGCCATTGTTTTTGCCATTTGATCTGATGGGATTTTGGAAAGGATGTTGGAGGCAGAAGGCATTTTGAGCAGTTGACATTATTGGATGACGATGTAGCAGCATCTTAAATAATGTTCAGTGGCCTCGAATCTTCCCCACCTTGGTATGTATGGTGTTATATATGAAGGAGCCACCGTTTTTTTCCCCACAAAACCTTCAGAGGTTGGTGGTGGGGGGGAGAGAGGGTTCAATCACCCTTGCCCAGCCAGACCACCCCATTCTCTTCTCCTGGCAGCCATTCCCTCTCCAGCCTTCACTGGGTGACAGCTGAGGCAGAATGGAAAGCAGAGGGATGTATTTAAGTATAAATGTACTGTGGAATGAACCTATGCAAGGCTTGCTTTATGTTTCTCTTTGGGAAATCACGAATTTCTACTTCTTAAAAGTCTCTGTACCAGTAGTATTTATTTTTTCTTTGAGCAGCACTGCGTCCTGCAGCTTCAATATTACCACTTTGTGGCACTTGTTCTGTAGTTTGCACCCCTCCAACTGCTGCCAACCCTCAAGCTTTCAATGTATAATAACTAAGCGAGGTGGTTTTCTCCCAGAAAATAAGCAGATGTCAAGGTTACTGTTGATCTCGGGACGACAAGTCCCTGGTAATAAGCACTTTGCTCAGAGAGACGCACTCAGGAGTTTCTGCAGGAAATTTTAGCATTGTTGTGAGTCACAAAAGCTTTTGTTCTACCCGAGACAGCCGATCTCGGCGCCGTGTGATTTGCAGGGCACGGCACAGTTGGGCTGTAGTTTGTTCCAGGGGTTTGGGCTCGGGGCAGGTGAGGGGGCTGACTCGGCACAGTTTGTCATTTCCAACTCCCACCAGCTCCACAGTCTTTATTTGCTGCTTCCCTTTTTCTCTCGGCCCAGAAGTGCCCGGGCTGTGGTTTGGGGGCCATCCACGCGCACACCCAGAGCTGGGGAGGCATCCACCTCCTCCACGATGCAGGGGCGGGACAGCCACAATGCACTTCCCTCGGAGGAGCCTCCTGGCTGTCTCTCCACCTCTTCCCACACATTCACCCATGAGCTGCCTCCTCTCCGTGTCTTCTTCCCACTCACACTCCCAGCCCATACTGCTTGTCACGCCGTGTGTGTCTCCACTCCCACGCAGCCACAGCTGCCAGTGGCCCCATCCTGGCCTTCCTCCTGCCAGACACCAACCACGCAGCCCTCCACCCTCCCAGCACAGCGCTGCTTACGTACATCCCTTTAGTCGGGCTAGTTTGGAAGGGCTTTTTACTGATGTGGAACAAGCATTGTTTGGCTTCTTAGGAAACATTTACAAAACATTTTCCAGGGTTTGAAAACAAGCATTGAAGGAAGCACAGGTTGTTTGGGGATTTTTTGAATTAGATCCAGAAAAATCAGTAAAAACTATATTTGCAGGGGAAGGGGGAGGTGGTAGTAAGGAGCTAAAAAGATAGAGGATGTTCATCATTAAATAACTTTTAGATAATGCATTTCAGCCAGCGACAGCTTCATGTGTTTTTCCAGATTTGGATATGGAGCTATGACAGAAGAACAGGTTTTTAAAAGCCTCAACTGGGTATCATTGGAAAGCTAATTTTAGGAAAGTAGACAATTAGGTACAAACAGATACAGTACACACTGTTTTCTAACATGATTTGGCAAGTCAAGTGGAGTAGCTTTCTTTTTCTTTGGTATAACTACCCTGTAGGGGAGTGTCCACCTATAACTTCACTGCTAGATTCTTAGCTGGCCTGTAAATCCAGGAGAAAACCTGGAGGCAGTGGATGTGCTTTTGATGTAATCAGTGTGGTGGGAAGCTACTGGATTGTGTCAGAATAGGACAACTTGTCTCTGCCTCTTTCTGGTTCCTCTGAATATCCCTAAAACAAACCTTGAATCAAGATCCTCATTCCCATTTCCCTCGAACAGACTATCACAAAGAACCCCCATTTCTCTGTGACCTTTCCCTGTCACTGCAGACCACATCCTCCTTTTCTGAGCATGGGTTTGAGTGTCCCCTGTGCTTTGGGACACTCACAGTCCCTTTGGGCATCGTGGCACCTGCAAATCAAATAAACATCCTTGGTGTTCCACCGGCCCCCTCACTGGGAGGGCTTGTTGCTTAACATTGGTGAACCATCCCTGTGAAGGAAGTGGACAGCTGAGGACTGAAAAACAGCCAGGAGGCATGGCCTGTTGGGAAGGGGGTGCTGCAGATCCCTCAGGAACTGCATTGGTTTCCAGGAAATAACTCTCAAAAACCAGCCATTCGCTCATTGGCAGCAGTTTGCTGGAGCTGGACCTGTGGCAGGTGAACTGTGAGAAAACTGGATTAGAATTGCCCTTTAAAAGATAGTCAAATATCAGAGTTGTTATTCTCTGGGGAGTTAGGCGAGTCTGATTCTTTCTCCATTTTGACTGGAGGAAAAATGTAAGAATATGTATTGAATTTTCAGGTGGAAAGGTGAATTACTTTGTCTTTGCAGTCTCAGTTTATTAGGAGAGATTGTTATTGTTATTATTATTTCACCATTGTCTGATCTGAACATGGAGTTTTGGACTACTAAAGTGAATCAAACTGTTTAAGTGTAATTTATTATGAAATGATACCTTGGGGGGGGGGGGAAAAAATCTTTGTGAAACCCTGGTTTCAGTGGTGTGAGAGGTTACCAGCATGCTCTCAGATAATATCATAAAATGATTCTGAGCTGCTTCTGCTATTAAGGCAAGAAAATAACCTTGTGGTATAGCCCTGTTTTCCATACAGATGGATTTATGTGGTTGGGTACAAAATAGGTACCTTTTGAGAACAGGGCCTTTGGTTGGAAATCTTGAGACTATTAACAAAGTACAGATTTCTTTGGCTCTGGGTGTTTATGACATGAAAAAGCTGGATCCAAGCACTTCTTCCCCCCCTCCCCCTCCTTTTTTTTTGGTTTCTGTGATTCAGGCTTCAAAACAAAATTGATGAGAGAGAGAGCAGGTGAGCAACTGTCCTTGAGCCCAGCTTTGGAGCTCAAATTAACATCTGGTGGTATCTTTGTCTGCCGTGCCGCTCATGTGAGCCTGTGCCATCCACAGGGCCATTAGCAGGCAACGAGGCTGGGGAGCAGTAATTAGTTTGGCAGGACTGGCTTTGGGAAGGTTGGCTCCACAGGAAGCCTCCAGTGTGCCCAACGAGGAGCTGTGGCCCATTTTCCAGCTGCATTCACAACGTGCTGCCCCCGCTGTGTTCCTGTGCCCGAGAAGTGCCACCCTCAGCTTGGTTGCCTGGGAGCTCCCACTGCTTTGCTTTCCACGCTGGGGTGTGCATTGTGGGATAGTTGGGGACCAGTTTGTGGGTGACTGTTGCAACTGGGGAGCAAGAGCAGCCTTGAGAAATCCTTGGAGCCTTTGGCACTGTGGCACGCACCAACTATGTCCGCCTTTCAGAGGGCCCTGAGTGTTTCATACCTTCCTCTAGTGGATTATTTATTGTGCTGAGTTGACAGTAGGAGAACAATCAGTGTGGATGCTTTCTAGTTCAATTACCTTGGTAAAACTTTGTCTTGTTTAATAACGTTATACAACATAGTTTGCCCCCTTGTGCAGTGTTTTCCCTTCTGAACTGTGCTTTAGACTTCCCTGCTTCCAAGCAACCAAGAAAGTGTTAAATTGTTTCTGCCCCATGTGGAAATTAAACTTAATGCTCATCTACATCAAAAACACGAGGTACCTTCTCCTCTCAAGTGCAGTTTGTTTTGAAGTTGGCTAAGCCACAAGTTTGGGTGCAGTTGCATTTAATGTATTAGAGCTTTTCTGTGGTAATTCCAAAGTGTGCCAGTCTTGCTGATCTTCCTCTGCCGTGTAGGTTGTAAAGGATGTAAGTGTTATTTCCATTTGTGTTGCCTCATCATTGTGTTTTGTGGAAAATTTACATGAGTTAGGTTTGCAAAGCTGTTGGTTGTGTGCTTAAACCAAGAGAGATCTGTGAGCATTGAAATTGTGAAGCTTTACCCATAGAACACAGTACTGCAGCCAGTACCTTGACTGGGCCATCCTGGGACAGAAATGCCCCTGGAATTTTCACTGTCTGCCCACAGAGGGGGACATATGATGCATTTCAGGAGGCCAGACACAAAGAATTTGATTTTAAAATGTACTGGGGTGTGATTGCAAGTTGGAAGTAATGTTGTTGATTCATTTACACAGAGAGTAGAGACTTAAACTTACCCGCATTATCTGGTGAAGCAGAGAAGTAATCCTGGTTCCCACTCCAGATGGGAACACTGAGAGCATAAAAAGGTGTTGTCTGAATTTCCAAGGTTCTAAGGCGTTGATTTTCTGCGCTTTCAGCTTTTCTGAACAAAGCTTGAGATTTCTTGATGGGGCGACAGGGTTTCAAACCACGGTCTTCAGGTGATGCATGGAAAGACTGAAGCTGGAAAGCTCCATGACTCTGGTAAAGCCAGGCTTTCACTGCTGAGGGTTTGAAATGAGCTGAGGAGAGGTGCTGCATGTGGGGTGTACAGGGGGAACACGGGTGCTGTGTGCTCTTGGGAAAACTCCCTTAGGAGGCTGCAGTGGGGCCACCTCCCGTTGCTCTGCGGTGGAAAATAACCCTCCTGCTTCTCTGGTTTGTGACCTTCATAACAGTCCTGTCCATTTAGCCCCAGCTGAATTTTCTTATACTTTGAGCCATCTGTGACAGCGTTCCTATAGAAGTTTGGGGTTGTGTTTTTTTTTTCATTCCAGGAAAATTGAATTCCTGGAGAAGCCAGTAGGATGCAAGTGAGCAAAATGCAGAGATTTTGTGCAGTCCATTTAGTTCCTTATAGGTACTTTTATGAGTGACACCTAATGGGGTTGATTTTCTAAAGAACTGAGACCTGAAGGGCAGAAGTCAAGTTTCTGTGGCTGATCTATATTTAATGGAGAGGTTTGGGTCAGGTGTCTTTATCTGGCTGCCTCAACTGGGATGCTCAGCGTGACATTTCAGTGGGGCAGATTTAATACAAAAAATGTCATCAGTCTCTCCTCAGCAGTACAAAAGAACCATAGGAAAAACATAGTTAAAAAGAAAAGATCAGCCACTTACAGGGAGGGACCTCTCCCCTGGTCACACTCATTTGCTTGACGGGCAGAAGATGCATCCAAAGGCAGCAAAAAGCAATGCAACAACACGCACAGAGGCCGGGGTCGTGTATTTCGTGGTCAGAAGAGGCTGGAATAGCCCTGCAAGGGGGCAGACCAGGCCTCCTGTATCTTCAGAGTGCTTTGCCCATGGGAAAGGGTGTTGGACACGAGAGGGTCTGTGTGGCTGCCCCAGTGGGGCTGTCACACCAGCCCTGCCATTTGATGTCTCTCCCCAGTTCCCAGGTCTTATTTCTTCCAAAAGAAGCGTCAGAGCCACAGTGTAACTTTAAGTAACTTCAAAGAGTATTTTCAAGACTTTTTAATAACACAGTAGAACTTATTAATGCTCCAGTTATAGAGGAGTTACTATAATAAGAACTCTTCAAATGTGATTGTGTTCTGTGAAGTATCATCCCTCTTAAATAAGTGGTGTTATTATGGAAAAGGCTTGTTCATACGCCCGGTGCATTATTGAAAATTGCTTTTATAATTCAGGTTCCAAGTAAATCTACCAGTATGGAAGAAAATTATTACTAATTTCCTGATCATAAACATCAGAAAGCAGTACGGTTTAGATTTTTATGGCAAAATTGCACTCAGCTTGCCTGACTAGTTCTGTAGGAATCCATGGAATTACTTGGCAGGTAAACCGAATATGGTTTGCTATCAAGTCTTCGGTATTCTCTTAGAAATGACCAACTTGGCTGAGATTGTTATGTGGTTTAAAGTCTATTTCGGTGTTCTTCGTACACTAAGTAACATAGAGAGCCAGTTGCAATTTGTATTTACTTCCCAGATTGTAGAAAGCAGAGCACCCCGGATGTCTGTGTGTGCGTGTCTAGGTGCTCTGGTGCTTTCTGTGTGCTGCTTGTCCCTGCCTCCTGCCGAGGTGATGTGCCAGGATCTCAGCTGCTTTTGGTTTAGATGTGAGTACTCCTGTCTCTTTGGTGCCTCCTTCTCCAGACAGGCACACACCGCTTGCTGCAGTTCCCCTCTCCCACCCTGCCATGCCCTGCATCACAGCAAAGCCTGTGAGACCGTTTCCCATGTCTGTGTTCTCAGAAAGAAGGGAAGAAGACAAAAATAGGATGCCTTTGACAAAATCCCTGGCAGGAATTGAAAGACTCTCAGCCTACCAACAGCACTTGTCAGAGGAGCTCTGTTGTTTTATTGCTTTTTTTTTCCTGGTTTGAGAGATTGCTGTATCTCTTTCCTTCAAGAAATTGAGAGGTCAATAAAGCTGCCCTGATTTCAGCAGACTTGAGTGGCGCCCGTGCCAAGGCTGGCTGATGATCTGACACTGCTGGATGGCGTGCAGGAGCTGTGGAGCTGCACCCAAAGCTCCCTGAGCCTCCCAGAGGCAGGTACAGAGGAGCTGTTTGCCAGACAGAGCCCTGGGACACTCTGGCACAGCTCCCTGAACTGTCTTTTATCAGATGCCATCCCCGTTACATTTCCAATCATTTGATGAGACGGGCGAGAGTGGTTTCATTTCAGGATTTTAATTTGGCTGTCCTTCAGCTGCCTGTGATTTGGGGGGGTTGTAGTTTCATGTGCCTTCGGAGGTTCAACTTTTTAAGTATCCACTTAAGTAAGGCAAAGCCTAATACAAGCACTGCTGTGATCAGCACTTGGTGTTGTGATCTGGTGTTTTGGTTTATCTGGAAAATGATGAGGAGAAAGGCATCATCCATCCTCAAGCTTCACCAAGATAACTGTTAATCTTCATCTGAAGCTCATGAATAAATAAATGTATTTTGATGGTGTTGTGAGGAGCACAGAGGATTACTGGAGCAGTGATCTTAACTCAGAGGGCATTGTCATTTGTCAGTGCTGTGTGTTAGATGGGTGTTATCTGTTGTGAATTTTGTCAGCAGAGCTTTGCAGGCATTAAAAAGTCCATTTTTGTCAACAGCTGCCAGAAAGTGTCTGAAGGAAAAAAAAGAAATAGGTTTATGTAGGAGAGAAGCTGTGGAATTTTGTAGCTCCCATTATTCACAGAATTTACCAGAAACTGACTTATCATTACTTTTGGGATTCTTTCCCTGTTATAGTCAAAAATGCATCATGAAACAATCTATAGGTAAGGACAGGACCTGCTTGTCTGACTGGGACCAGCTTTGAGACCTGTGTTTGAGACACATTTCCTGCTCAAAAAACGTGCTAGGAAACTCCGGTTTCTACATGTTTGTTCCTTTGCCTTTGTGCTAACTTTGGCTGATAGAGCTAATTTACAGAAGAACTGAAAGTAAAGGTATGATCATATTTGTATAAAGATTGTTGTAGGTGATGTTGTTTAATAATAAGGCAAGTGTTGTTAATGGGCATCGCTGAAGGACTCAGATCCTACAAAACCAATCAGCTAAACCTAACCAGAACTAAACATACCCCTGTGCTCACCCTCCGCAGCGCCTCCCTCAGGCTGCCAGGTTGTCTTCCTTCAGGCCTCCCTTTGGCTGGAATGTCCTGCCAGGGCCTTACCCATCATGGAAAGGATGCATTTATTGGGACACTCGAAACCTGAGTGACCAAGAGCTTCTTCATGACACACGAATGAGAACTGCAAAGCCCCACGGTATCATAGACAGAGAGCTCTTTTGTACTGTGGTAATTGGAGTTTTCCTCCTCAGTATAGTCCTTTGCTCAATTTAATGTTCACCCAATGAGCTTAATGCATTTATAATTGAATCTTTGACTGCTTGGCTATGAATAAAGGATTAGGCCTGATGCAAAAGGGCACGCTGACCTTGAGAGCTATCAAGTTACAAGACATTTTAGCAATGGAGTAAACAATTTAAATATATCTTAGGAAGTAAAAAAATCCTAGTGATGGAGCCAAATATACAATCAAATGATACTTTGTTCTCCTAATAAAAAGTCTATCTTTTCCAGCTATGCTAATGCTGGATGATTTTTATGTACTCTCTGTCAACTTGACAACCCAGTTTATCAATTATAGCTATTTTTTCCCAGAAATTTCCATCGTGTTGAGTTTGCAAACACCAAAATACAAAGAATGAATTTTCCTCATCCCCTTCCTCAGCCACCAAAGGTGTTTTATCTGATGTAGCCTCAGCAGTAGCTTCTTTTACTGCAACAGGTCTCTGTAGCCTCAGATGGGTTCCACTGCCTGAAAAATGGCAAGAAGGAAAAAACCAAATAAACAAGGAGAAAGGGAAGTTCACTGGGAGATGTCCAAAAAGAAAAGAGGTGATTTTGTGTGCTGGATGTAGGAGATGATCTGTCTGGGTATCCTGTGAGAAGGGGTCAGCAGAATATGTGGGCTTGGTCCAGAAGCAGCAGGAAAAGAGGTAGATGAAGTGGTAGAGCAAAGTCAGAGCCCGCCAGGATGTTTTAGAAAAGTCTGAGATGCTTTAGAATGGCCCAGGGCGAAATACATGCATTGTTTATTGTTATTATTATTAGTTTGGACCCAGAATACCTGCAAATGGGAGAGCAGCTTCGTACCACGGTGTCTCTTGACACAGCAGGTCTATTCCAGGGGCTTAGGCTCTTGCTCCCCCTGTCCCGTTTGTTATGGTTTCTTTTATGAGCTTGCAGAGTAAGAAGAGACAGGAAGAGCAGCTGAAATCCTGACTGAAATTTGTTTGTTCTTGGCCTGGCACTATTTACAGGAGAAGTTGTGATGTTCCTCTCTGAATATTCTGGTAACTATTACCGTAAAGGATCACGGACCTCAATTAATATTTGCAAATCTCTGCTAGTAAGTAAAAATAGCCAAAAGATATTGCTGTCCTTGAAAAACAAGGTTATTGACGTCAATAAAACAGGTAATAACATTATGCAGGAGAAATATAATGTTCCACAGGCAGAATGTCAGTGGTGTGAGCAGGCACCACGTGTGAGTGGGAGTGTCTCTGGGCCCGTCTGTGTGCTAAGGGCAGCTTAAGCAGCCTCAGTGCATGTGCACCCACTAAATTAATTGCTGTAATAATAGTTATGGCCTGAACATCTATCAGGAAGAGGTGAAATGGGCTTAGAATTGTTGGAGCAGTTATATTTTTGGATGATTTTTACTTTTTATGCAGAAAAAGCTACATTTAAAAAAATATCTTAATGAAGTAAATAAATTTGTGCACTAAGAAAAGCTCTCATGAATGTCAGGCTGGCATAAGTAGAACTCATTCTTGTGGGAAATGAGGGCTTCCTTTTTGGTCCCAATGGCCAGATTTTCATGGTAGTTCCCTATAAATTTACTGACTTCTTTGCAGCTTTAAGGAAGACCTGGAATGCTTTTACATTTTTATGTTCCATTTTCAGTATGACTGGAACTGCTGTGTTTTTAGACACTTTCAAACATTTATTTCATTTTGTGTTTATTAAACTGTGGCAGTTTCTTTACCCTGATAGCTTAACTCCACCCTGTACATTGGAAGAATTCCTGACATTACTCTGTGTATGTAATTGGGATTTCATGGCACAGACTTTTACACTTTGCAAGTTCTCCTTCTTTGTTTGTTTTTTAGGGGAACAACTGTGTGGGTTGATGGTTGATGTTTAGTGCTAACAAGAGCATAATAGCCTTTCCCTTCATTCTTTTCCTTATTTTCAGCATTGTGTGCATTTTAATGGCTGTGCATCTCACAATGTAGATTTAACTCTTAATTCCAGCTGTTACACATTATAGTCAGCCTGCAAATAGTTTATGCCTCTTCAATATACAGACCTGTAAAGCATCCATCAATACAGAGTTTAGTTGCAGGGTCACTCAGGCAACTTCCTTCAGAAATAAGAGAAATAAGGGAAGGACCATTTGAGCCTCTGCTGCATTCCCCAAGTCGAGGGCACTGCTGTGAAGTTACCCCAGGGACATGTTTAACCGTGGAGATGTTCTTGGCTGAACCCCAAGAGATCTTTCTCCATGCAGCACCAAAGCACAGCGTGTGTCCTGAGTGCCACCTCTATCCCTTCGTGGCTGCAAGTGCTGCAACCAAATTTATAGCACCAGGCCCTTCAAATGTTTTTCTGCCATTCTGGACAAGGCCCATCAAGAAAAGAAAACCTCTGTGTGGCCATGGAGAAGGTCCAGCTGCTGTCAAAGCATAGCAGGAAATGGAGAATTTACCACTTCAGTTTGATACGGGAGCATCCCTTATCCTTGTGGGCTTTCATGGCCCAGCAGCAAGCTGAGGTTCCAAACGGGAATTCCTGTTTCACTTACCAGCAGCACAACTGCAGGCTGTCTCTGCTATTTAAACTCACATCACGAGCAGCATTTTGTTGCTAGGTGCCTGCCTGGCCCAGCGCTGCTTTCTAAGCGTGCTTTTATATTTAACTAACCCCTGCACAGCTTGCAAGGCATTTGGCCCCCATGAGTTCTAATTTTCCCTTCACTCTTTTCTGTATTGTTGGGTGAGGAAAAATCCTTCCTTCTCGTCATAAATTTAACGGAGATAATGTCTCCCAGCTAAATATAGCAGATTTACATTTCCTCCTTGGAACTGGGGAAATGGTGTGTGCAGAAGTGGTGCAGCTGGATTGGGGCTGCTGTCAGAAAAGGTTGTAAAAAAAAAAAATCAAATTAGGCTTTATTTATCTTTAGCTCTGTAATTTTTGGGCTTGCATCACCTGAAGAATTTAAAAAAAAAAAGAGCCTTTATCACTATTTGTTCTTAACTGTTGCAAAACTCCAAAGGATTTCAAGGGAAAATCGTGGTAGCAGAGGGGACACAAGTCTGGGTTTCCAGGAGCAGAGACCATCCCCCTTTCCATGTCTTTCAAATAGGCAGGAGTTAAATCAAAAGTTGCTTTCAGTTGTTTAACTAACCTTCCTAACAGGGGTGTCACTGCAGGGAGCTGTTAATTGGGAATGTCTCCGCCCAAGCAGATCCTGTGGGATGAATGGGGATGGAGAGCTGTGCCAGGGCAAGTCCAGCTCCCTCTGGGCACGCCAGGCTGGGCAGGAATACCACTTGTTCAGTTGCTTTTTCCTAGCAGAGGGGAAGGATGTTTCCTGAATTGCACATAAAGACACCCTGCTTACTCGGAAATAGCAGCAATTGAGAACTACAAACACACCATCCACACCTGTCAATTTTTCTCACAGAGGTCGAAGGAAAAGCAAAATTGAGGACAAAATGCTGACATACTACTCTGAAGCTTTTAAAGTTGTTCCAGCAGCTTGGATGTGTGACATCTAAAATGAAATTTTTCGGGTCCCTCTGGGCTTTATGGGCTGCCCTTGGAGTGTATCCGCAACACTGAACTGATCAGATGGGATTGCTGGGATG
The DNA here is from genome assembly GCA_035583185.1 of Anabacerthia variegaticeps. NCBI lineage: Eukaryota > Metazoa > Chordata > Aves > Passeriformes > Furnariidae > Anabacerthia > Anabacerthia variegaticeps. The sequence goes on along the minus strand of JAWWEW010000112.1, from coordinate 1,033,379 downwards.
TAATTGCTGATCAGAGGAATCCATTCATCTGGGGTATTATACTAAAAGCAGGGCCCTTTTATTGCTCTCTGTAAGGAAAGAATATTTTAACAAGGGAGAAGAAAATTTAGGGAGTGAGCTTCCCTATTTGGAATTATCATGAAAAGTTGGTTTGATTTCCCCCAACAGCACCAATAAAATCAGGATGAAAAGTCAATTGCTATTACTGCAGCAGGAACAGTCTGAGTAAATTGTTTTGCTAAAATTCTACTAAAATCATTTTAAGTAAACCCAGGTATTTGTTCTCTGGAGTTTGTCGTAGCGAGATTCTCATGTAAGGATAAAAAGTTCTGCAGTGGGGGATGAGATGGTGGATGTGAGGTACTCAGGAAATACTCACTGGAGTGAGTATTAATATCTATAACCCCAGCTATAAATGCTGCAGTTCTTGTTCATGCCTGTAATCTGTAATTGTAGTAATGTTGGAACAGAGACTGCCCTTTCCTCGCTCTGGTCCGGATCAGAGAGATCACATTGCAGTAACTGGGTAATTAAATGTGAGCACATGTTTAATTGGAATTTACCTTTTCTCCCCTGGTTTTGGTACCATGTGGAAGGCTGGTGTTGATTTTCCTGGTCACATTTCAGGGGTTTCCCTGACGGTTATGGAGACAGACTGATTTAAAGTAGCTCAAAGTGATCTTGGAAGATCAGCTGCTTGCATTGGCTGTTGAAAGCTTGTGCTTAGTCTTCCTCATTCTTCTATTATGGTATTTGTCAAACTTTAACTCTTTCTGAGGAAGTTGCAAGATATGCTGTGTGGTTACTGAGGGATGTAGTTCAGTGACATCTTCCATGCTGCTCTGCAGGAGGACTCTGCTCTTCAGAACAGGATACATAGTGCAGTAATTGTAATCCCTTTTCTCCTGTTCTTCTCGCTTCACTCTTGTTCCTCTTATATTTTAAGGTATGACCGTGCCTCTGTTACATGTCACTCATTTGAAATCAGAAATCGTGCGTGCAGGGACTCAGCTGTGAAATCTGGGCCTCACTGGTGCCAGCAACAGCGTTTTGTTGGCGTAGGCAGGACTGGGATTTGACCTCAACAGGCTGCTTGCTGCTGGTTCATTTGACCAGCCACTGTCAGATGAGCATTTTATGAGTTTACTTTCTCAGCTGAGCCAAAATCTGTGTGAAATACTCCATAAACATGAATGGGGAGTTAAGGAGGAAGAGGAAGCCTTCTTTTAAAATGCTGTGGCTTTTATAACTTGAATAAATTTTCTTTATTGGGACACTAATTATAACAGCTCCTTCCTTCCCCTGAGAAGGGCAGTATTTTTTCCAGGCTTTAACAGAAGTGTAGCCTTGAGTGTTCTGCCCGTGTTACCACTGGGAAATGTTCTGAGGCTGGGAATCCTTGGGAAGTGTGGATTTAGCTGGGAAGCTCCCAGGTTGTGCCCCAAGGCTTGTGCTGCTCAGGCATCTCCTCAGCCACGGTGGCAATGGTCTCGGCTGTGGGCCCTGCACCACGGAGCACTCGGGGCTGGACAAAGGAAGGCACTGAAAGGTTGTGCCTGCAGTCGCTCTTAAGAAGAGTCTGGAGCGCGTCTTGGAATGTCAGGGCATGGCAGTGTGCAGCCTCTGCTGATGTCAGAGCCGCGGTCCCTCGCTAAGGTTAAAACAGGGGCCGTGGAAGGCGAGAGAAAGCTTTCCGTGCGCCAGGTCCCTCGGCAGTATAAACACGGCTGCGATCAGCCAAGCTGCCTGTTACGAGCAGAGCACTTGGCTGGCTGCTCGGGGTTTCCCAAGGCCGGAGCTGCCGGCAGGAACTCACAATCCCGTTCTGTGCTGCGGCCCTCGCTCAGCTCCTGCTCATCGTGGAAGTGCTTCCCTCAGAAGGGCAAAGCCTGAGGTAACCTGGGCAAGGGCGAGTTGTTGTCTTCATCACAGAGTTCCTGGGGCACAGTCAGACACCTCCTGGCTCACCGTGCGCTAGTATGGTCACCAGGCACCATGGGCACAGGCACTTCCACTGGATTTAACTTAATTCTGCAAGAGGCCGTTTGAGTTTCAGATCTTGCCAAGTACAAGTGGATGTTTAGAGAGAACTGTCCCCCAGTAGGAAATGTTGCTGCTCCATCCTTACCTGGTCCTGACCATAGCCCTCCAAATACGTGGAGCAGGCACAAGGAAAAGTCTTTGATTTGCTGGAAGGGAGCAAGGCTGGGGTTTTTCTTCCTTTTTTCTCACCTCTCTGTGTATTTCAGAGGCTTTCTTGCTTTTCCTTTGGGAATTTCTTAGCCTGTTTTTGGGTCAAGCAGTGCAGTACTGTTATCTGGGCACACAGCAACAGAGACTGTGTAACAACTCAGAACACCTGTTAGTTTAGCAGGAGGTGCATCTGAACCCTGATTCCTCAATCCCAGGTACCTACTGCATCAATAATGCAGGGTACTTCCCAAATGGCATCACTCCTCCTTATTTAAACTGGAGAGAGGTTGGGGTTGAGACCAACAGTGATAGGAAAGGTTCTTCACTGTTGGTTGCTGCAGTGTGCTGGTACAGTGGTAGAATTGAGTTTCTCATGTTTCCCAAGACTCAGCTCATTCTGAAATTTATACCTGCATTAACTATTTGTAAAGTATTAGGAAGAATGAAAATTTACATTTAAGACAGCTTGGGCATAGAGAAGAGAAAGCATCATTTATTACAATAAGATAATGCTGAGCTTTAAGTCACTGTCAGAGCTGTTTTCACACGTGAAGTAAAGCCAAGATGATTTTCAGGCTCCCATTTCTTTCTATTCCAGTCCTGTGTGCTGCAAGTGTAGGTACAAGAGCTGCTCATGTCCACTCTGCTTGAGGCACCACATTTCAAACATCAACACTGAACTGACATTCTGTGCTGTGTGGTTCAGTGTGGGGCTTCACCCTCAGTCTCATCATGAATGTAAACATTTGTGTTGTATGAGATGCAAATAGAGAAAGATCAAGTGTACAGCTCAATTTGTAAGGGAGGGAGGTGCCCTTCCAGTGGGAATGGAAAAATAGTGTTTGTTGTGCCCACTGCTTTCCCTGAGCCAGTCGTAGGCAGGCAAACAGATCTCAGGGCTTATCAGAGGTAATGTTCATACCTGATTTGTGTGCGTGGTTCTGTCTCTCTGTCTTGATTATTTCAGTTCTGTTGCCCACAGATTGTTTCCACAGTCCCTTTAGTGATAAAACCAAAGTGCAGCTCTCATCATTGTTTAGTATGTTGCTGCACATTTTCTCGGGTAGGAGTCAAAGCAGTGCTAGGGTAGTTCGTTTGCAGTGGTGTGTGAGAGGTGACACAGGCTTTGAAGAACAACGTGGTTTTAATGAGACTTCATTTGACTCAGTCCATAGGAAACAGAAATGCCATCCACAGCAGAACAGGCAGAAGGCTGAGGTTTCAGCTCCCTTCAGAAGGCAGATTCTGCTGAATCTGTTCCACAGCTGCCTGCGCAGTTTTCAGTCCAGTAAGGCTCAGACATTTCCTTAGAAACATTCTGTGCACAGAAATGAGGTTCACTTGGATAGTGGAGAGCTCAGCTTGTACATTCAGCAAGACTGATCACCATTAAATATGTTTTATTCTCTTAAATTAGACACATGTAACACTTGCTACTACAACCTTCATCAAAATTAATAAACCTTGCATTGTATTTTTAAGCCATAACACTGCTGTGTTCACAGCATGATTTCTTCTTCCTTCCCCTCAGATGTTAAGCCATTAAAGGACTTCAAGATCTATTTTCTTGTATTCCTTCACACTTTTTAATACTTTTCTATGTACGTCTCTACAGCCAGGTAATTGGTCACAATTGCAAGATTACCCCTTAAAGAGGTATTAGTATTTCTTACTCGGCCAGAAGGATTACTGTCAAAGGGCCCCAAGCACTACGTGTGCCTGGAGAGCTGTCAGAGCTGCTTTAGATGCACCCTTGAACCCACAGCTGTTCAAAGAGCAGGTGGAGAATCAGGGAGAGATAGATGGTCCTGAAAGGCTGTTGAGATGCCAAACCAAATGAGAGCCACACATCCAGGTGGCCTTCATAAGTAGGTGCCTGTCAGAGTAGCAGCTTACTTTGCTTGTTTCTCTTCTGAGCTTGTGCCTAATCAAAATAAGATACAATTTTTTTGTTGGACTCTTGTTCTCTTTTCTGTGTGTGATGTGTCTTCAGCAGGAATACTCGTGTCACAAGTGACACACTGAGCTAGTTCAGCCCCAAGTCTTTTCTCTGCATGTGGGGGTAAAGCACACACCTTTGTGTGCTTGTGCAGGTGCATTGTGAGAGAGGGGACCAGATCTGAGCCTTTGTGCGGGCAGTCCTTGCCAAGGGGGTGTCCTTAAAAATGTTCAGTCTGTGGAACGAGATACTACTGATCATGCATCTGAATTTTCCAGCATTCCTCTAAGGTTTGCAGGCCTCTTACTGTCTCCTGAAAATCTCGTGCACTCTTCTTTGGCCGCTGTACACCCTCCACTGGGTTGTTTTTGCACAGTGTAAAGCTGTTGCTGTGTTTCTAACAGATGACACCTGGGCGAAGACCAGTCTAGACGCTCCTTAAAATCCTGTCTTGAGGAAAGAGTTTTTCAGCTTGAAATGAAATCTCAGTGGACACCAGGCTGTTTGTAGACTGGGCATATATTGGCCATTCAAAACAAACAGCAAACCTGTCCTATACTATGGAAGAGATTAAGCATGTGAAAAATCTAAACCTTTTGATTAGACTGTGATCCTAAATCAATCACCACTATTGGCTGTGTAAAGAGAGCTCCTTTTAGTGCAGATGCTTATTCCAGGTTGCCGTTGTTCATGATTTACTCTGGGAATCAGTAAATTAGGTTTTTCATTCAGTACTTGACTTTACTTAGGGAAGTTAAACACAGGAAGTGGTCTTAGGAGAAAACTTAGTATGCAAAAATCAATGCCTCAAAAGTGCAGGCAAGGCAGAACTAAGGTTGTCTGTGATATCCAAGCACGTAAAAGGCTGGGGGAGATGGACTGTGTAAGACCTGGTGTGAATCCTTTTAACTTGATCAGCAGGAAAGGGAACCTCAAGTAAACAGCACTGCTAAAACTGCCTGCACCTTGTTAGTAAGGGCAGACTGCTCTCACAAAGCTCTGGCTTTGCTGGAAAAGATACCAAAAGAGTTAAAAGGTGAACCCCACCAAAGTAGACCAAGACTAAAATCCCAACCCTTAACTGGGAAATGGAGTGGGTTTGAAATGATGTCACCAGTGATGTGTTCTTGGGAGGATCCCCAAACATGGCAAATCTGAGTTCAGGTTTGCTTGGGAAGGAGAAAATTGTTGTGCTCAGGAGATTTGGGGCACCTTTTCTCCTCCGCAATGCCTTCCTCCCACCTGAGCTCCCATTATGCCTCCTTGCCCTGACAGACAAAACTCTCGCTGAACCTCAGGCTCACACAATCTCCCACTCCTTTTAAAATTAGAAGATTGTTACCTCAGCAGGAGTTAAACCACCAGCAGCAAGGTACTTGTGAAGGCCCTGGTTTCATGCTTGGGTGCAGTTTCTTCCTCCATACGTCCTGCCCCTCCAGGGAGAAGCTGTGCTGGTTTAACAGGCACTGCTGGCAGAACATCGACCCGCTGAAGGCAAGAGCGTTTCTAGAGAGGCATAAATGGATTGCTGAACTGACAACCCCGATTGCAGTTCAGTATTTGGCTTTCAGAAAGGCAGAGAAAAATTGTCCAGAAAAGAAAAGATCCTTCATGTCCATCCAATCCCCTGATTCAGATCCCTTAGGAAGGTATCTGACAAAGCAAGTGTCAAGGTAATGCCTAGCAAATGTCTCACAGGAGAATTCTAAGCCATGGATTTGCTTTATTGCATGTAGAGTTGTAACTCCTTTTTAATCCACCATGGCTTTTCCTTGACTCCGGAGAAATCATATAAGCTTTGTATTTGGGCCATTCTTCCTCCTTTTCCTTACTGTCTTTCTGGGTCTCCTTGTTTTTTCATTGCGTGAGGATTTTCCCTCTAGGTGTGTTTATGTGGGAGCAGTGGAAGGACAGGTAGCACAAGTTGTCAGGGGGCTACCACGTTGTTTCTCCTGTTTCCTTCAGGTAGCATTGTGGGTTGTTCTTGTGTTTGGCTTAGTTGTGCCAGTAAACATTTGCAGATCAAAGTGGTGTTTATTCAGAAAAGAAGCTGAAGGTCTCAGACTTAAAACATGAATAAATGTGAGGTCAGTGTTCTTATGCTGAGCCACTGCTTTCAAATTCCTATGAATTATTCTGGATTTTTTTCCTACTTTAGGTGGCTTCAAATCTCTTCTTGAACATACCTATTCATCAGCATTGAATCAAAAGCTTGGCAGCTATTTCTTGATTAAATAATTATTCCCAAACTAATAAACATCACAGCAGGGTTTAATTAATATATGTCAGTCATATGGCTTTTTTCCCCCTCTCTTTTTTTTTCTTCCTAAAAATACCATGCTCTGAAATTAGTATCTGCAGAATAAAGGTGTGGGCTTTTTTCAGCAGTGAGCCATGGGAAAGACAATTAAGGAGTCTGTTGATTGCATCCACTTCTCTTGAGGCAGGGATGTCTCAGTTTCAAAAGTTTCCTGCTAGAAAAGCTGCAGAGCCTCACTAGGAGCCCTCCTTACCCCCGTAGGACTGTTGGAAAACTCTTCTAGTTCAGAAATATTAAACTTCAGAGTATTAGCGAGGTTGGTGTGTCCTATAGGCATGCTCTGGATGAGCTGCCTAAGGATGTCAAGCATTAGCTACATGGTTGTGATGGAGACATTGATATCTTTGACCCTAGATGAGTAACAGCAGTTAAGAAACACACTTGCTTATTTTTGTGTTTATTTTTTCTCTTTGGTGTTTTTGATAATGAATCTCTCTATATGCATGAGCTTCCAATTAACTTTAGCTGCTGGGTGAAAAGTGTGTTTTAATTTAGAAAGCCAGACAAAACTCCTTAAATTAGTCTAACAAAATATAACTGTTTAAATTAGTGGGTTTGAGTGTAGTTTTCATACCTGACAACCTGGTTTTCATGCTCACACTAAACACAGACTTACAGGGCAAGATATAGAAATCAGGCTTTCAAATGGGCAAGCAGTCCTTGGAGTGGATCTCACTGCTGACCTTGATGCAGTGAATATTTCTCCCGTGCTGCAGGGATGGATAATTACTACCATATTTTGCAAGAAGTGCAGGCTGCTTTGAAGTTGGCAGAATCCTTTCCTGGGGACTTTGTAGGATTAGCCTTTCTACATGAACGAAATTGCTTCCTTTAAGGAATGCGTTTCCAGATGGAGCGATACTCGGCTTGCGCACACTGAGCTGTAGAATGGCTTCAAACAACCATGAGATGTGATGAGAACTGATATTATTCATAGCCTCATCAGGAGTTGCATTCATGGAGATTATGGAATGACCCCATCTTTTATTCGGACAGTGTCTTGTGTTCTGCCTTCAACAGTGGCCTGTGTGAAACACTGGCTGAGCTGAGTCATTTATTTTCAATTTACAGCAAGACTTCCATTCCTAACTATTTTTAGTAAATAGTCCTTCATAAATACTTTAAGGCACATGCACTTAAATAATCTCTCTGAAGGCAATAGGAGACATTATTGGTTCATTTTGTCCAGGAAAAGAGTATTCACAAAGGTTTTTGGAGTTTAATCTTGTTCTACAGCTTCCTTGGTTACCGGGTCCTGCCTGCACTGCATCCTTTCTTCTGGTGGTTTTACATGTCTAATCTTTGAAGGAGGGCAAACTATTTTGCATTCTGTGTACATTTCACTTTATATAAATGATCTGTTTTGATATTTGCTGGGTTTATACTTAATTTGGTACTTAATTAATAGCAAATGTTCAGAAAAATTACAATGCTATCCGCAAAGAAAGTAGTCCCAGGCTTTTGAAGAAGGCTGACTCTTCCATCTCCTGTTGAATATGTATTTCGAAGCATGCCGAATGGTTGACTGATGTGTTTTTAAATGTGTACATATGCTTTATGACAATTAGACAAAATTTGATCAAAAATTTGCCAAACAAAGAGGGCAGTGAGAAAATCCCTGTGTTCCTGGTAAGAACTGGCTGCCAGCCGTCCCGTTGTGCCAGGAAAGCATCTGGTCTGCAATGCCGTGTGCCTTGGGACTGGTAGAGACCTTTGCACCTTCCCAGTGGAGGAGAGATTCCAGAGCAGGCATTGCTGGCCTAGAGTGTCCCCCGAGGGCTTCTGAGCCTCAGCCTTGGTTCTTGCACACATTCAGAGTCTCAGACAGATCCTTTCCTCTCCTGCTTTGTTTCGTTTTCCACCCATTGCCTTTTTCCTGTGTTTGGAATGGTGCTGTGAAGTGGATCACTTGATGGGACACCAGCTAAGTTTTGTGCCTCCTTATCAGGCCAGGAGGGGTGTCTGCCAGCACCACTCCCTGGTGGCACCAGGACTCAGGAAAGGGCACCACTCAACACCTGCTGCTGCAGATCACCAGCTGTGGGATGGACACTGCTGGCTGTCCCTTGGGAACGTGCAGGGCTGGTTTACATTGTCACAGCAAGGCACGCTGTGTCTTCTCCACCTCCAGTTTGTCTGGTGGGTTTTGGGGGCAAAACCAGGAGCCCAGTGTTAAGATAATCAACAACCAGCTTCTGTGGGGCTGTGCTGTGGAAGGTCCACCCTGGAGACTGGGAGACCTCTGGAGTGTATCTGCCAGGGTTGTACCTGCAAGGCCACTTGCAGGGGAAGCAAGCGGTTCTTGGCCAAGTGGGTGATCCTGTAGCTGTAACTCACAGCAGAGAAAGCCAGGAGGCCCTAGGAAGCACGAAATGAGGAAAAAAAGTGCATGAAATAAGTGCAGACACGAGGTAATGATGGCTCAGCTGAGGGGCTGCAGCTCGTGGATTGGCCCTGCTATGTGTTTGCAGGCAGGGCTGCACACAGCTGTTTGTATGAACTAGCTGCTTCCCAGGAGACAACATCTGAAGAGGCTGAGGTCTTGCTTAGCCCCAGTCCCTTCCCTCCCAGGAGAGGATCAACTCCACCCTGCTGAATGCAGCATTATTCTCCGTAAGGCCAAGCTTTATGGTAAACTTCACAGGACAGCTGACACTGAGCTGAGGACCAGGGACATCTGTAAGCCTATTGTTCCTGATCTGAACGCCTTGATAAAATGTCTCTTGGGTTTGCAATCCACAATTTTCAACATTGTTTTGCTGGCAGAGGGTGGGCTGAATTTCCCAAGTCCCTGAAGCTCTTTGCAGCTTGGTTCTGGGAGAGGGCTTTTACAGGCAGATCAAATGGTTGTCCTGGCAGCAGCGGCACAGGATATGAAAGCACATCTTGTCTCCCAGGATCATAGCTCTTGACTTGCTGAACAACCTCAGTCTCCTGCAGCTGAGTTGTGCCTGCAAGTAAGTTTGGATATTGTTCTGTGTTTCCCCTGCAGTGCTGTGGGTGACTCTGTCCCCAGCTGTGTTCAGTGCTGCTCGGTACCAGTCACTGCTTCTTGGTGTTAGGTGAAGGCCAGCCTGGCTTTCCGAAAGCAGTGTGGCACTGCTTTTCTTTTTGCTGCAGCCACTTTACTACATAATATTAGACAGAATTCTCCAGGGCACGGTGCGTTAAGGCAGCGTGAAACCCATTGAATCCCTTTCCTCAGAGAGGATAAAAATAGAGCCACTCTGCAAGCAGAGTGCTTTTCCTAGAGGAGGAAGAGGCAGATGCGAGAGAGCTCCACCGCAGAGTGTTTTGGACAGCCTTTAGTGACCAGCAGTCATTCTTGTGCTAATCTCTCCCTCTCGAGGAATATTTCCAGGTACTCTTGACTTGTGCAGATTCATTTTGGTTTTTTCCCCTCTGCTGTCAGGCCGTTGCTTAATATCAGCTGGCGGGTGAGAGCTGTCAGGGCTGGGAGGGAGCAGGAATGCCTATTCCAGCAGGAAGGGAGACAGATGTGTGACCACCACGGCCGGTTACAGAGGGCTGGGGAAGGAGGTGTCAGTTACCAAACACCAGTAACTTTGCAAGTGCTTTCTGCTCTCCAGATGAGTCCAGGTGTTTTCATTGCATATTAGACAAGGAATTGGGTCGGCTGTATAACATGGAACATTTGGGAATACTTGGAAACATTATCTGACAGAAGCATTTCCAAAAGAAGCCCAGATCCTAAGAGCACTCCTATGAGCCATTCTTCATTAAAACAAATAACATTTGCCTCTGTTCAGAGCCAGAGGACAGAACACTTTATTTTCTCTTTGCTGGTGGGGATTGTCTACTTTTCCCCGCTTGCATCTGTGCTGTAAAATTATGCCTTTTCTTTCAAAATCAGCACTGTTACAGTAGGTTATCCAAAAGAGTAATTGGCAAACTTTCCCTGTTCTAAGCCAAACTGTCAGTAAAATATGAAAGGGATGCGCTTTTAATATAATTTCCAGTTACTCTTTTATTAGGCATTTAAATTTTAGCATTAAGCTTTTTTTGTTGTATTTTATTATCAGAAATCTCACAGATTATCGTCTTAGAACAAAAGAGTAGATCTAAAACCTTAAGCCTAAGAAATACTGTGGGAATATTGGGCAAGTCATAGTAATGGTATACCATGTACTTTCTGGAGTTTGTAGATTAAAATATTAATGTGTATCTGCAATTTTTATTTTAAAAGAAGATTGTGGGGGCAAATTTGCTACACCCCATTTACACAAGTGCCTGTGGCAGTGACTGGATATGGCTAAATGTCCCTGCTGGGAACATCAACATCAAGAAGCTACTTTATATTCAGTTATGAAGCATGGCTTTTCTTAATTTCAGTGTTTGATGGCACTGACTGAAATAGATGCCTTATGTAATGCTGAAATAAGGGAGAAAGTTGAAGCAGAGTTGAGAATCCTGCCACCTCCACAACGTAGGTGTCTACGAGTCTGGGGTTGCATCTGAATCAGATGATCAGAGCCTCAGCTTTTCCAAAATGTCAGAAGTCCCAGTACCAAAATTAAATGCAGACACATAAAAAGGACTAGGCTGAACATATGGGGGAGGTGTGACCTTGGAAACTCCTTCAGCTTCTGTCCAATTTTGAGCTGGAAGAGGATCTGTGAAGGTATTTCAGTGCTGAAGGCAAGAGGTTCTTGCAGGAGTCCCTGTGGGCACCTGTGGGCAGGTACACGCTTTCGTAAAGTCACCAAAAGTCACTTTAGAAAATGTTATTTCTTTTATAAATTAGAAAGAATGTTCTGTATATGAAGCCTGTACATGATCTGTCTTCTGAATTTTAGTGCAAGAACCCACCTGAATTCAAAACAATAGCAAAAAGTGGTAAATAAAAGTATGTGATGCAATGGTGAGCATATAGAGCAAGGATTCCTTCTTCTGCTTGGGTCTTGTCTGGGGTTTGGTTTGCTTTCCTCCAGGTTGCTCTTTTTCTGTCTCTTAATTGCTATCCCACTCATGGAAGTGCATATACACAGAATGAAGATGTTTTACCAACAAGATTAATTAATTATCGAGGCAGCCAATTAATAGCACTGAGTAGCGTTGTTGAAGCCGAGCAGGAGACAGTGTCTGTGTGGGACTGGCCTGAAGTGCTGTGTCCCCAGCGAGGCACACGATGCAAAGCCTGGAGCCGGGTGGCCAGGCCTTTCCAGAGCAGAGGGGCACATGGGTGGGAGCAAACTCCTGAACACAGGTCCATCTTGGCAAGAGAAAAACCACGCTTCTTCGGTGCTGCATTTCCTTGTGCAGCTGCTTGTGGCTTCAGTCATGATTCTCTTCATCAAAGTACAAATTCTGTCAAGTATTGCTGTGGCTGCCTGACTGATGAAATGGGGCAAAGCCCTGCCTCAGAGCCATTCCCACTCTGTTCTTTGGGAGGCATTGGCTGCCTCCTCCTGTTGCCTGAATCCTGAGGTCTAAATCCTGCACGTTAGGTTAAGCCAGACTTAGAGGTTCTCTGGCTTGGGTTGCAGGGCTGGCAGTCTGAGGGCTCTCACTGCTCAGGTGGCTTTAGCACCTGACAGCAGTGAGGCTCACGCTGAGTGCTGCTGCTGGTGGAGCAGGCCTGGCCGTGTCCTCAGCTTGTTTCAAAGGTGCCAATTGCTCTGTGCCTCCCGTGCTGCTCAGGGCGTGGTGCAGGGGCTGAGCTCTGCACCTGCCATGGGGCTAATTTTCCTCTCACTGCAGTCTTCACGTGTTGCTGTTTAACTCCCAGCAGTTCCTGAGAGTGATTTCCAGCCAGCACTGCCATTTTACTCAGCCAGAAACTCCAGGATTACTTTATTTATGCTTTTCATGTGACTAAATATTGAACGACACTTTGCACATCACTCTGAGTTGCCATGGATGAGAATTACACCTCCAAATATAATCTCATATGCCAGAACAAATGGAAGTAGAACAAACAATTTTAAATAATTTAAGTGTGCAGAAAGTTCATTAGGAGTAAAAGCTCATTTTCAGTGTTGCAGAACAATCCAATGTCATTATTATGTTGTTGTTTATACATACTTGTGAACCTCCATCAAATATTTATATTGGCCTAATTTGGAGGTGACATTCAGAAGTCTTCGCTGATTTACAGTGATGAACCCAGGTAAATTATCCAAATCTAGTTGTCTGAAAATCCATTTCTGTAATTAAGTATCACTTTCCCTCAGAATTTTGCTCCAAACTGCAGCTTGGATTCCAGCCTCCTTTTGCTGTCTATTCCCTTTTCCAGGAAAAGTGGGGAGGCTGCTGTTGCCATGTACGTGTCCAGCACCAACTGTTTATAGTTACACTGTAATTTTAATTTCTCTCAGAAGCTCTGGGTGTGTCTACAAGCCCTGCAGGTATATTTTACAGGATGGAAGAAAAGCATTTTCCTTGGAGTGCCACCTAATAGAGATACAGCAGCCTCCACAGCGTGCCTGCCAGCTAGGAGTGGTAGCAGTTTGTATAGAAAGCCACATTATTAGGCTTTTAAATAGTTATATATGTAGTTCTGTTCCAAGTAAGACTGAAGTTTTGAGAAGGAAGTGGAAAGAGATTTGACAGATTGGATATTTGCTCTTTGAGCAACTCCTGGTTGCACTCAAAAAGCAAAAGCCTTTCTGTAGCCAGATCTAACCTGTGGGACTCAGGAGGAGGTCAGGGCTTTCCAGAGAGGACCAGAGACGCACCATCTTCACATCCTGCTTTTGCTGACCAGAAACCAAGGAGGGTGTGCAGGAAGGGAGTCACTGCTCTGTGCTGTTGGGAAGTCATGGCTCTGTGTCCTGTGGTGCAGGGACAGCCTGGGGGCCCTCCCAGCTCCCCTGGGTGCCCTCCACAGCTGCCCAGGCACCCAGGATGTGAAGGGCTGTGGGTTCCAGAGCTCCAGAGTGATTTTCTCTGAACTCAACATTGCTCCAGAGGGTCCATCAGCAGCAGCTACTGCGGACACAGGGCTGGAGCTGCTGGCTGAGCACAGTCCTCATTTTAGAGACTCCGAAATTTCGTGATTTGTTGATGTGCCTGTTAGTTGCGAAACACATCCCTCTGGTTTATCAGTTCCCTCGGGGATCTCTGCTGCTCCCATTTCTCTTCCAATATTAATTAATCTTTGTCAAGTGAAGCCACAAATTACTTGTCAGATCAATGATTGGATTTCTCCTGCTCTCCCTTGAGCTTTCAGTAAGAAAGGGCTTCACTTATTGTGGGTGGATTACCAGAGTGGGTTAAGACTGTTGTGGGTTCTGCCGCCATGAGTAAGAAAAACCTGATCTGACAGCTGCAGGTGGGCACACCCTTTGTATCCAGCTACACATCATGAGATCAGTCGCTAAAAGAGACCCCTCCTGAGGTAAACAGGAGCCTAAAAAGCACCTGAGGTTCCAGGTGCTGACCTGGACACTGTAGGTGTGCGGGATTCTAGAGGCAGGGAAGGTATGAAATGGCTATAAATATGTGTCTGTGGAGGTTGGGAGCACACGTTTCAGTCAGCTCTTCCAGAGCTGCTGCTGGAGGGGGCTTGTGCTGTCACCCTTGGAGGTAGGATGGGGTGTCGTGGAGCAGGACATTGCAGGAGCAGAATCCCTGTACTGCACGAGCTGCCTCATGTGTTTTCCTTTTCCCCTGGTTTCTCTCATTTTCCTCTGTGCATTTACATAAGTGCATATTCCCTTCCTTTATGATGATGTAATCCATTTTCACAGAGTCCTGTGAAGGAATTAAAACTGCCCAGCGCTGGTGTCAGGTGCTGAGGAGTGTCATGATGGTCATCAGTGCCTGGGAGAGAGAAACAGCTGTCAAGGGTATTCAGATGTGCCACTGACACAGTCCTGAAGGACTGGGGCCAGGGCATGAAAAGCCACACATTTACTTCTTTCATGGAGAACATGAGCAAGAGGAGGGTCGTAATTTAAACATCACTGAACAAAGATCGTGTTCCTGCTGTGTACCTTTTTAGGCATTTAGAATCAGTTGCATGTATTAAGGCTTGGTCAGGCTTGGGAAGTAGGTGCTCAGGATCTTCAGTTTATTAAATTGGAGCTTATTGAACTTCCTTTGAATTCTTTTGGTGATGTGATGTCACTATTGTGCTTATCATGTGTAGCTGGCTGGCTACGGGAGACTTGTGTGCAGCAGGGAATAAATACGTCACTGTGGTTTCGAGATGTTGTGAATACCTAGAGAAACTCCAGGATACTGATCCCAGTCCTGCTTTTTGGTTTCCCCAAGCTAGACTTGAAAGTCTGGATTTTAGGTCCGGAAATGTGACTGTGTTCAAAGTATTGCCCTTTTAAAAGCTCAGCCCCAGCCCTGGGTACCAGCTGATGTATCTTTGCCTTTTGACAGCATCTCAGGGAGCAATTAGGTGAGCCTGAGGCTGCAGGGAGAATTAAAGTCATGGTTGCTCCTTGCCACTTTTCTGACATTTGTAAACTGAAAAAAGGCCACTTTTGGTGGTCTTGGGGTAGATAGGAGAGTGGGCAGAGTGGCTGCAGCAATGGATTGATCTCTTGAGCCCTCTTGCTGCTGGCTGCCTCAATGGAAAAAGAAAGTTGTCCAAAAACACCACCAGGTTTTAGATTGGAACCTGAAACTTGCACTGGTACCCAGTCCAGGCTGGAATTCACCTGCTACCTAAACAGTCATCATCAGGAAGAGCCAAAGCACATCGAGTTAGAGCTTAGCTAAGAGTGAAGACCTGAATGGGGATGTGCAGAGGGTGTCCGAGGATGCTGGGTTTTTTCATGTTATTTTTAGCTCCCACACTCTTGCCCCACAGGAGGGTAACTTGGTTTGCTTGTGTTACTTCGAGAGCTTTGCCTGAAAGAATCAACAGGATTTTGGAAAACTCTGAAAGCTTTGTTGCTGTGGTTGACTTTAATCATTGCAGCATAAATGTGTAGCCCCTGGGGGAGAATTTCTGTGCGATATCTCTCTGTATTTATTACTAAAAAGAAAGATTCTTAAGTTACAGGTTATTAATTCTGTCTTAGGCACTCTCTGCAGGATGGAACTGGAACCTAGCAAAGTCTTGTCTTTCAAGTGTAATAAATGCATTTCTGCTGGATTTTATTAACCTTTCTCTGTAATCAAAAAAGTAACAACAGTGAGATCTGACAGTGAGGTTGGTTCAGGTAATTCACCTTTCTGACACACACCATTTAGGTAGTTTGGTTCTGGTTGGGTTTGAATTTCCCTACAGATACTTGTAGATTCCTCCTACTCTTTCTGGGTCTAACTAGATGTTTATTTATAAGGGCTCAAGGACAGACTCATTAGAGTTGCTTTTTTTTGGTCCTGTTTGTACATCTCTGCTGTGCCACACTCATCCTGGATTTCTCAAAAGATTTGCTCATGAAAATAAGTAAATTCCACTCATTTTCTTCATGCTGCCTCTTGAAGGTCTTGATAATTGCTAAGCCGGTGTGTTTATTTTGTAATGCCTTGGACTGGCATTACCACACTTTGCAGACTTTCCCCAGGAGCAGCTGAGTTGGGTGGCACAAGGTTGTAGCCCACAGGTTGTAGGAGCTGCTACAGCCTGTTTGGTTTGCTTAAAATGACTTCTGTTGACGTCAAATATTGGTACCAGTGGTTGTTACTGCCTCAGTTTAATCAGACAATATCTCCCGAAGGTCTGCTTGATTCCTCTCCCAGTCCAGAGAAGTTTCTGTTCCCAGTCGTAAGCTGGAGTTGAGATTTTATTTCCCCCAATAAAAATATAATACACATTTTGGAAGGAATTCAGAGGTTTCAAGATCTTTCAGTTTTCAAAGCCTGTTCCTTTTTGAATATTTAGAAGTTGCATCTGTGAGTGAGGGTCTTCCAAAGCACTGCTGTGCTACTAGCCACTGTTTGCTCTGTCAGGCAGCCATTCAGTGGAGCTGCATGCAGAGCAATTCCACCACTGAGTCTGAACTTCTTTGCTGCCTGTGCATTCTGGCAGCCCACAGTGTTACAAAAATACTATTAAATTTCAGTACAAATGTCTGTTTGAGAGAAGGCTCTCTTGCTTGTAGAAAGCAGTGATACTGTATTTTTTTTTCTATACGTTTTACCCTTTTTAAAAAACTTTTTGTCCTTGTACTCAGCAGCCACTTCTCGGGGAGGGGGCAGTTTGTTTGGTAACCATGGGGGCAACTGTGTGTGAACCGGGATTTATTCTGTGGGAGAGAAGGGAAGCAGAACAGAACATTAACCTGATTCTCCATGTGGGAAATGAGTCTGTGTGAAAACATCCTTACTGAGCGAGCCTTCCAGGTGGCCGTGGCTTTGGGAGCCTGGAGAGTGGCTGGGCAGAGCTGTGACAGCAGGATCGGGCCCACTGCAGGAAAAGTCTTTACAAACGAAACCCTTCATTTATAGGAGCAAGCTCTGCTTTGCTTTGGGGGGTTTCCCTTCACCACCACGATTTAAAGCTGCTGAGATGTGTAGAGCCCTGATCTCTGCAGCCCAGTGCCGAGGCTCTCTGTATCCTGGGATTTGGCTTGTGGATGGATCAGCACCCGAGCTCTCAGGAGCGCTCCCTGGGAGTGCAGGGTGAGCTGTGATCTCAGGTGGGGACCGCTCGGGGTGCTGCAGCCTCTGGTAGATCTCTAGGTTGGAGGGCTGGTTCCTGCTCTGCTCCTCAGTTCACAGGGCACACTGCAGCTCCCATTACACCTCTGGAGTCCTGCTTGAACTGCCTGCCCCATCCTATCCATCTCTGGAATTAGCTCCTTCTTAAAAAAGTATTAAAAAAAATAAATCCCTACTCACTCTGTGTGCCGAGGCACAACTGTCATATTGGTTTTCAGAAATAGCGCTCTAATGTTTTTATTGCTGTCTGTATTGCTTTAAAGTACTTATTTGTGACCACTGGACAGCTTTATTGCCTCCCGTGAGCTTTGTTTCTGAGGCAGGATGGTTTTCTGGGTTAATGGATACTGTTGATTTTGGGGAAGAACCTCCCTTGGATATTGTCCCAGTAAAAGAAAACGATCCCTTGAAAAACCGCAAGGGTCTTAACAGTTGACCTTTAAGATCAGGTGGCTGTGGGCACATCCTTCCCACACTGAGGGGCACAGGAGTCCCCTGCACTTGACCCACTGGGCAGTGCCATGCCAGGGAAATTCCAGCTCCGATCTGGAGGCGCTGAAGGCTCAGAGGAGCTTGTGAGAGTGGGATTGCCCAGGCTATGAGCTTTTTGTGCCTTTCTCATCTCAGCTTTGGATGTGGAGTCACTAAAGGCACAGGGAGCACCTTTTTGGTAGTTCAGATACTTCCAGTGTTCCAGTGTGGGTCTCCATCAGGCTGTAGCATTTCCACAGTGAACTGACAGCCAAACTGTGTTGGAAAAAGGTGAGTTATAAAGTGATCCATGACCAGGGATTAGTCAGGTCATGCATGGTGTCATGTCTGATTGTTGTTCCTCTGCATTAGTTGTCATTTCACTCACCTAAACCCTCGACAGCCAGACAGTTCTCCAGCCTGCCCAGGAGGCCCAAGTCTCTACAGAAAAGGGAGATGCAATCTTTTCTGTGTGACACCTAGGGAAACCTGGCTCCTGCCTGGTGCTGGTTACTGAGAAAACTGAACCTGGGGAGTTTCTCAAAGTCCATTTAAGCCTGTATATTTTGCAAGCACAGCTGAATAGGAGAGGTGTCTCTTCATGCACTTGTGGTGGTACAGCAGCATTAGTGCAAGTTGCAGTGACAATACCTGTCTGCTGGCTGTGTTACCTGGTATACACAAGTGTCTGTATTTAACTCAAGTGTCATTCTTTCTCTGGAGTTCTTAATGTTGAACTTTGAAAGGAATTTGCTGTAGAAATGTAAGAGCAGGATGGGGTATGTCTTTTACATCTGGCCTTTCACCTCTGTTAGTTTTATACCGAAACATCGTGATTATGGAGGGGCTTTTATACCTGCTGGAAAGCACCTTTAGTAGGGATCAGCCTCTGTGTGTTTGTGCTATTTACAATACACCTCGTTAGACCATGTTTAGAATTTAAATGAATTCATTTAGTGCAGTCAGCTCCTGTAATTGCAAGGGAGCAGCCCCAGTGTGGCTGCTTGTCATACCTGAGGATCAAGACACTGGGAAATTATCTCACACCCCTTTTCTCTGATAGCTTTAATTAGCTTGGAGTTTATATCCTGGGCTGAGCTCGCCGGGCTCCCAATTAGTAAACCCAGCAGAACGAAAAAACAGCTTGGCAATCTGATGAAGCAGAAAGTTTGGAGCCCTGAGCCTCACGTGTCGTGGGAACATCTTGCTACTGCTAAATCCGGGGCCAAAGCCTGGGCTATAAAAATCCTCATGAGGCAATTTCTGCCGTCGGTTAAAATGCCAGTGTGTTTGAGTGCGTTCTGCAGTGGGCGCCATCTCAGTGAGAGGAGCGTGCCGTCACCAAAATGTGAATGAAGTTACAAAGTCAAGATATGAGTGGCTTGGTGAACTTGGGACAAGCAGAAATGGAATAAACCCCACTGGGAATGAGAGGCAGTGTCAGGATTGTCACATTGATCTGCCCTGCCGCGAACGCCGCGTAGAAATGAAGATAATGTCTTAGAAGTGGGTTATTAGGAGGATATTTGGGAACCTTTGGCACCCCATGATGATCATCCAAGGGCAGAGGCAGTGTGTAGGGAGTTGCAGGTTATCTCTGGGGTTCCTGAAAGGATTGGCCATGGATTAGACTGGACTACTTCACAGAGGGAGAATCTGCCTGGTGTGTTAGCGTGATTTAATAGGAAAGGACTGAAATGATTCGCGAGAAAGGAAAATAACTGTAGGCTAATTGTGAATCTGAGTCTGCTTTTAACACCGAAGCCTCTTGTCTAGATCAGTGTCGGGTTATTTCAGGGGCTGCTGTGATTCAAAAAAGATGAGATTCTTTGATCAGAGATGTCCTTGTCATTTAAAATGTGATTAATATAATCATGGATTAGGATGCCACCCTGCAGTAAGAGAGTGGCATGACTTTTTAAAGTAAACAAAGCCACCAGAGACATTCTGAATTAAAACCTTCCACCCAGATATTGCACATTTACCTTGGTTTTCGCTGAGATCAGAAACTTTCAGATACTTGGTTGAAAAAAAAAACAGAATAACATGGTCTAGTTTTTCCAGTCCCCAGGAAGGTCCTACCAGCCATGACCATCCATGTTATCCATGGGGAAGGCCCTGGTAATCTCATCATTGCAACCCATGAACTACTGACACGTTTAAAAACAAAAGTGATTTCTTTGAGGAAATTGAGTTTCTGTTGTTGTTTTGTTGGGTTTTTTTTTGTTGCAGGTTTTTTGATGGTGAGGAGTTTATAAGTTGGAAGTTGAGGCAAAATCTTAGTTTGGGACATTTGTGACTCCGTGGATCAAAAAGGTGATGGTTTTGGTAGAGAATTCTCAGGGTTGTTAGTCAGAGGCTGCTGAACACACAACTGGCTCTGCATGTGTAGCCAAGAGAAGCCTTTGGGAAGCAGAAACACTGCAGATTTAAACAGTCCCAGGGAATCCAGAGAATTCCCAGTGCCAACAAACCTGGCGAGGCGGTGACCCCAGTGTTGGAGTCTGAGGTGCTCTCCAGCTTTGGGGGGAAACACTCCTGGTCTCTGCATTGCTTCAGGAAACAGTGACGAGGGTCATCCTTGCTAAACACTGCAGGAGAGAAAAAACCCAGCCAACAACAGACCAAAATAACACTATCTGATCCCATGGGCTTTTGGGACATTTCTATTTTCTAACAAAAGTGAGATTTTTAAATAGTTTGGTTTCATCCTGATTTCACCTCCCCCCTCCCCCCCCCCCCCCATTTCTCTT
>JAWWEW010000112.1:962919-1012786 GCA_035583185.1 Anabacerthia variegaticeps | reverse complement strand
AGCAATAGCAGGGCAGACTCTTTAGCATTTAAAAATTAGCAATCAACTGTGAGGGCATCCTGCCAAAGGGAAGGGAAAAAAACCCTTTTCCCCATTGAGCAGCTTAAATTTATTCTTGCAGTTTGATCTCAGGCTCCGTGGGCGTGCTGACACGAGAACAATGTTGTGTCCGTGGTAAATGTCCCTGCAGTGCTCACTGGAGCCTTTTGGCCGGCAAGAACACGAAGGCAGCTTCTGCTTACCTGTGAAAGAATAGCCCGTGCCGTGCCAGATGCTGCTGAGAAGTTAATCAGCTGTTTGCGTGGATATATTCATTGCTAAAGATAGAAGACCAGAGTACAATGGAGGTGTAACTGCTCTGCTGGGGAAGGAACCCTGAGAACTGCCCCTTTATAATCTGGTGCCAGGCCAGGCATTTTGAGGGACATATGGTTTACTGAATGAAAAGTTTTCTGGTCTTGTCCTTATGTTTTGGGTTGTCTAATGAGGAATTCCACTGCTTAGTTTAAATGCTGGTTCTCACACTGGAGTGACCTTTGAGAGATTAAATTTCTATGATTTATTATGTATTTGCTGTCACGCATATAGAAAAAGTAGCATTTCTGTAAGGTGTCAAAATCAACAGCAAAACAGACAGATTTTTGGGATGGATCCCCAAATGTGTCTATGCAGAATCTGAACAGCAAACCATTGCAGTAAAATTGCTGCCAAAAAAAATAATTTAAAAATAAAATTTAAAAAAAAAAAATTACGGTGTTCTCCTCCAAGCATTTTTTGCCTGACTCTTCCATGTTTGGTGTTCATTTGGTGCTCAGCGTTCTCAGTAAGCAGGGACAGAATTGTACAGGGATGTGCAATTTCTGATCTGCACACTGACCCTCCTGAGTCAACAGAGAGTTTGTGTCTCTGAGTTCCTCATCTGAGGTCATTCACTGTTTGGGCACCTCAGTTCTTCTCCTTTCACTCTCCTGAAAGGAAGTTCTATAATTTTGGCTGTCCAGCACTAAATACTGAGCCCAGGGTCATTATCCAGGCTCTTTCAGTACCAGCAATAACAATAATCATGTTTTATTGAAAGTGAGGTGACTCATGGCTTTTGACTGCTTGGGGTTGACAGTGTGGTGGATATGGAGCTACAGTATTAAACTAAGTGTAGTAATATTAAACAAAGGCTGAGGCACAGTAATGTGGGTAAATAATAGCAAATGGCATTCTAACGACTTGCTATACTTTAAAACTCCTATTCTCCTTTTTGGACTTCAGTAAATACACTAATTTAATCTGATAGTGACTGGGAGCACTAAGCTACTGAGCCCTTCTTGATTCCTCTTAATAGCTGTACAGAGAACTCCTCTGGCTTGTGTTTTTATGTGTTTCTGTTTCGCAGAGCTGAACAAACACTGCGTTGTTTTATCAAAAACAATTACAAGCCCATTAACAGCAAATAAAAGCCAAGCCATTATACCCAAACAGTCAGCATAAAGGAAAACTGGAGCATATGTAGGCTGATTAAATGGTGTATATTTAATTTTCCTTTCAACCAAAGAAACTCAAGGGTGTCAGCTGCTGAAATTCACAGAAGACAGGATATAGTGAGAGCCACAGTGATCCAGGGAAATTAAGCCTGTGGTGGCTCTTGAAAGAAATGTGAAAGAAAACAACTAAAATACAGCATTGAATAGAAAGTTCTTGAAGGGAGGGAGTGTAAAAGATGACTAGAAATCCCACCCTGAAAGCTGTAAATTGCTAATATTTATGTCTGTGATATCATGGATGGTGGTCTTATCTAAGATGCTGTCCTTTTCTTTCATAAAATCATTTTAAAATTCATACATTTTGGCAAATGTGACTTATATAAATACTGATACAGAGAGTAGGCTGATTGATTGATTGATTGAGAAAGAAGAAGGGGCAGAACAGGTCTGGAGAGACTGGGGAAGGCTCTCACATGGCCAGGTGGCCCCTGCTGCTTAGGGGGCTAAAGCTCTGATGAAATGTGATGGCTGCAGAGCAAAGGCTCCCCTTGGCTCCCCCTCTGGCTCAGAAACGGGTCCTGCCCTGCTAATCTCCCTGTTTCCCAAAGAGTCAGAGCTAATATTTCTATTCTGCAGCATGGAGACACAAAAGGGAGTGGATTAGGGACGAGGTTCAGACCCATGGCCCTTATGTTCTGAAAAACCCTCGGGGAGCATTCCTTATGCTCACTGCTGTCTTGACAGTAACCTTCTAAATATATTTATTTATATATAATTTTGTTACAGTCCCCAAAGTGTGCTGGACAAATTCTTGACCAGCAGTGCAGAAATTAGACCTTCTCCAATAACTGTTATTTCTTAATAATAGTTAACAAGGGTTAACAAGGGTTAACAGAAAACCGTTCTCTTAAGAAATCCTTCTTTCTTTGTGTCTGAACACATGGAGAGGCTTCTTGCTGCTTTCAAATCTGAATATTTAAAATAAGGCTTGGAACGGGAAAAGCAAGTGACATTGTCTTATAAATATCAAAGCCACTTGCTCGTTTCATCTACTGCCTGAAAAATAGTCAGTTTTCTTGGTATTTTGTACCTGAGCAATATAATTCTTCAAAGATTTTAAGGGCTTGTTTTCGGCTCCTTTTGAATCAGCACTCTCACAAAAATCTATACCCTTCTCTAAATAGCATTTCTTTATTCACAAGCCCATGATAAAATGTCACACCTTTGCAGAAGAAATATGTCAGAAACAGGTCCATTAAAGCAAGAAAGAAAAGGAACTGGTTTTCTTCATGTCAAAGTCTGTAATGTAAAATGTTCTTGAGTAATTGCAAACGTAACTGTAGTCCTTGACAGACCAAAATAAATGGGAAGTGAAGTTTCTTGTGCATCTGCAGCACAGTGATTTTAACGGGGCTGCTGCGGTGCTGCTTGGGGTGAGTGAGCCATGTTTTTGTGAGCTGGACACCCTGGTCACAGCTGGGGTGTGCACAGCTCCCACCTCCAGTGGGAGTTAGCCCAGAAATTCAGGGGGGAGCTGCATCAACCCATCGCACACAGCTCTCACCTGGGTCTGGACTCATTGCCTCTTCTGCAAAGCTCCCACTCCAGGGCACGAAAGGGATCAGCTCTGCTGAAGCCAGAGGAGGAAGGGCCAGTCGTTTTCCTCCTTCACGGCTTGATTCAGTGGCCCTAATGACTGTGGTGTGGTGGGAAGCCACACCCCGTGACTGGTGTATTCCAAGAGCATCACATTAAAGCAGCTCACACCTACCTCACTCTTCCTCTGTTCTCGGGGCATCTGCTCTCCTTTGTTGTCTTGGTCCTGTGTGGGACTTACTCCTGCAGCCTTTCATGTTGCAGTCAATGGGATTGTTCACAAAGCCAGCGGTCAAAGCAGTGTGTTCAGGGCACAGCTTCTGGAACAGTGCCAGCACAGTTCATCCCAAATGCTCTTTACTCTCCAAGTCCTGAAGGCCTGGGCACAGCCATTCCCTGTCCCTGGGCAGGATGGCACCGTGCTGGGCATGGAAACCACCTGCATGTCACTACAACTGGTGCCCCAAAGCCATGGCTGTTTTGAGGTCAGCTGGGCACTCCACAATACAGTGAAAATGAGGAGCAGACTGACCATGCAGGAGTGGGGAGAGCTCTGCTGAGCTCTGGCATCTCCTCTGTGCTCATGGCTGGGGGGTTTGGAGGGCAAGGTGAACTCCAGTCTGTCCTTTACCGAGTGCTGAACGTTTGTTGCTGCTTGAGCCACCCAGTGTTGAATATTTGTGACATTTGTGACACTCACAGAGTCAGCATATTCTGGGATTTGAGCTCCTTCTTGAACAAAGCTTAATTTTGCTGAATTATCTTGTAAATATTTTATCCCACCCTAGTCTCAACAGTAGAATGAAGCAGAAGAAGGTAGATGGACATGTTTTGCAGCATGGGCTGCTCACACACAGGCAGTCAGCCCGTCTCTAGGATGTGTTTCTGTGCTACTTCTTGCATAGTGTTTCCATTAATGGCATTAATTTAGTATTTGGAAGCTTTTTTAATCAATTTTCATAGAAACTTACTTAGGAAAGTCCTTGCTGTTTTGTTTTTCTCCCCTTCTTTTTTTTTGGTGTGTGGCTATGTTGTTTTTAAAGGCAAAAGAGAATTTTCCTGACAGTTGATCTAATAAAATATGCTCTGGTCAGGTATTTGCTCCACTGCTGCTGACACTTGACCTGAGGGGAAACAGCACGTTGAGCTGCTCTGAGCTGGAAAGAAATGGGAACTTGGTTTTCAGTAGACATTTGTTTTCCTTTGGAACAGCAAGGGAACTTCATTGTCTGGGAAGGGTCTCGGAGGAGGCCTCGAGAGAAGCAGCAGAAAGCTCATGGTGTTGCGTCCAAGCAGGTCTTTTTCTTTTTCCTTGTTTTTTAAGGTGTGAGATGTCAGCTTTTTCCCCATCACCAAGTCAGCTGAGATCATTCGGTTCATTGGTTTCTCTTCCTAGCTCATTTAGCCAGTGCACATCCTTCTCGAAGGGCTCGCTCATCCCAAAGGCAGATGAGTTTGTTGTGCTCCATGCTTTCCTTATCCAGCTGATTAATTAGTTAAGAGACCTGCTATTACACATCTGGGTTTCTGGAAGAAGGTGCGAAGTGTCCACATGTGGCAGCACGAGGGTCTGGTCTGAGCCAGACCTCCAGTGGGATGTCCAGGGAACTGAGGTCGTCAAGTGGTGTCATATAACACAAAATGATGGACCTGGGAGAGCCAGTCTTTGGAAACCTCTCTGGAATTACACCGTGTGGGTCCTGTTTGTGGGTAGGTGACATCCACTGGAGCCGCAAAGGTGCTGTCTCTGTAGGAGCTTTACACCTCAGCAGTAGCCTGGTTTGAAAAACAGATTAGAAACGTGATAAGCCAGAAACAAATTCCTCCTGGGAGTTCTGCCCAGGAGGTCGCTCAAGGACACTCCCATTCCCCACTTGTTTCAGCAGCACGGGTGTTTTTTCCAAGGGAAGAAGCTGTATGGCTGTACCTTTTTTCCTGCCCAAACTCTCTGTTTCCCAATGCTACATTTATCCCCTTCTCCAGTAGCTGAGCTTTGAGATGGGATTAAAAACCGAATCCAAATGGACATTTAGAAATTTCCTGGGACTTCACTCCCCGTTGTTACTTGTGCTCGCACAGTGAGTTGCCACTCTCGGCCACAGAAGGGGGCAAATGCCACCAGCATCACTACCATGTGTGAAGATTAAAGGCAGATCGTGGTGCTAATATAAATTATGTTACATAGATATAAAAAGGTATATATCTTATGGTATAGTTATACAAATAATGTACAGCATTCTCAAAGGGTTCTGGGTTACCAAAGACATGAATTTTAATCCTTTTTTCAAAAAAGCCCGCTGAGCAAATACAACAAACCCTGACCTATTTAAGTATCTAAATGGTGTGGGAAATACAGAAAAGGGGGAAAAATGGTTTGTAGGTGACTTTGGCCCTGTATTGCTCATTCTCTGTAGTCTCGGGCAGGTGCCAGCACGTGCCACGTGGCCTTGTATTGCTGCTGTTTTGGGGAATCATTAATTGAAGCATTCAGGCTGACTCCAGGCACTATTGATCTCTCTATTTATAATACCAATCCATTACAGTCGCGATTTTCATCTGTGGGGGTTTGGTTTGCTTTGTGTGGTAAGTTTATCTAGGGGTGTGTGTTGGGAGTCACTGCCATTCCAGCTAACCTCCTGGCAAAGCAGCTCCACAGCTCCCATTTCATAGACTTCAAAGTGCTGGTGACATTCAGTGTTCTATATTGTCTGCTTGAAAAGTGAAATGTAACAGGAAATTACAGAAAGCTTCCATGGACGTTTTGTAGTTATATATATATATATACATAAAAACACCAAACCCCAAGCCTTTCCTTGCCTGCTGTAAAGTAACAGGGTAATATTGAATATTGCATAAGCATTGCATACACATTGCAAAGCATAGAAAGGCAGTAGACCACCTTAGCTCTGAGGATCTAATTATGTGCAATAATACAGCCAGACCAGAGGGAATAAAGAAATAAATATATACGTTATAAATGGTCTGACACCACCTCGAGCTGCTTGGTGGGGGACAGCTGAACTGCAGCATCCCCTCTCTAACTCACTGAGATGAGGAGGCCTCTGATGTGGCCAGTGGGAAGCAGTGCCCTGCTGACAGAGTGATCAGCCACATGTATCTGGATGCTTTGAAATTCCAGGAGGGATAAATACATATAAAGGCTATGGCGCCAGTTTCTACTGCGAGATCTCCTCTGCTCTACTGCCAGCCAAGTATAGGGATGGTTCTCGTGGCTGTTCAAACAGCATCTCAGCTACATAATCCTGCAAGAGAGGGAAAGTCTCCACTCTGTTCCTACTAATGCAACGAGGTTATGTGCTTCGCCACTTCAGGGTCTATTTAGATGAGTAGGAAGCAGAGATTTATTCCTCTTTCTAAAAGTCATTCCAGGAAAAAAACCCCCAAACTTCTGCTGTGTTAACACTTTCAGTGAGGCAAGAGCTCTTGGTGGGAACACAGGAAAAACAAAATTCATAGACTTTCAGAGATGCAAAAGAGAGAAAAGCTCAATTTACAGAGCGAGGAAATGACACTAAAATTCAGGATTCTTGACCTCTGTTATCATGAGAGATGTCCAGGTTTTGTTTCCTTGTTTCCTCTTAAAGGATAGGGGAAAAAAGGAGGGGGAAGGGAAAGAACTCAAGAACTGCAAGGCAGTAATGCATCCTAATGTGTGCTGTAAAACAGAACCGTGTTGTAGAGCCGAGTTATGATTTACTGCTGGAGGTCAGGTCAAGTTGTCTCTGCTTGATCCCACAGCCTGTTGCGTAGAGCAGGAATTGTGTGTGTTTCCAGATAACCAATTTTAGCAAGTTGCAGCCTCAGGGATTTAATGTGCATCTCACTTCCTGGCTGTCTGATCCCAAACTCTTAAATCCTTCCAGCTTTAGACTAAACGCTGGCTCCATCAATCCTCCTGCAAGTGCTGCACCTCAGCCCATCTCCCTGTCTCCTGCTTCTTGCTGGCCACTGCTCACCTGGGCTTTTCACTGGGAAAACAACAGCTCCCCACTTTGGCTGGGGGGGCAGAGGGTGGTTTGGGGACACAGGGGCCACATTTCTCACTGCTGGGCATATTTAAATATCTCAGTCATCCGCAGACTGGTATTCGTGGTGTGAGGGAGGGTGGGGTGATGCTGCACCTCACTGATCCTGCCCCTCAGCGCAGTGTCCTGTCCAGAGGCCCGTTTGCCTTCACTGTGTGTTCTGTGGGCAGCTGCTTCTCAGGGCTTGGTGGGACTGATAAGCCTGAATTGAATAGAAAAACATGGCAAATTGCTGCATAAGCACCAGGCTGCTGTTCTGAAATACTCCAGCTCCAACCACAGAAAGAGGTTAGCGAAGCTATTAAATTGTGACTTGAATTACGTCTTAAGCTGTGTCTTTATGCAAAGTGTGTATTTAAAACCCAGTGTCAGATGGTGCTGTTCTGGGGGAGTGACATTTAGGATATTCTCATCCTTACAGAATATTCCTTTCCAGTTTCTGTGTGTTGTAAGTATTTGTTGTTCCAAGGATGCATTGGAAAGGATCCAACTGGATGAAGTGCCATAATCTTATGTGCACAAAATGTTTTTTAATTCCCTTTTCAAAAAACATTGGACTTCTTAACCTTTGAGAAATATCTTGGTCAGACCCTGAGAGTTCCTAGTTTTGCTCAGTCAAGTACTCCCCTGGGGATCCTTGGGAATTGCAGCAAAGGGGGAGCAAAAAGTGTGGCCTGGAGTGTGTGCAGGACTTTCTCTCCTGGTCTGCAGCCTCACTGCCAACCCTGGTCACTGGACTTCCCCCAGCTAAAATTTGAGTTTCAGAATTAACTGACTGCTTGGGTAGTTTAAACACATCAAAACGTGTTTTATTTTTCATTGCCTTGAAGGCTGTTTTATCCTTCAAGTTGGAAAGCCTCTTATCTAAATGAAACAGCCTTAAATCGTTGGATGTAGTTCATTAAATTCTTGGATAACTAGGAGTCTTTCTGGCACTTAGCAAGTGATATTAGGCAGAGAAGTGCTGATCCAGATTCTGAATATAAGAAATTTAATTCTTTGCAAGCCGCCATGCTTTGTACAAGGCACATTTAAAAACAATTAATAACTGTTAAACTTCCTCTACCAATTTTTACCCTTTCTCAACTCTTGTAAATCTAGGTTAACCTCTTTGAATTGAGGAGAGTTAAGATTGTGAGTTAGTGCAGAATTCTCATTATCTCTTGATTTCAGTGTGTCAGCTGATACTGGTACTTAGGCAAGGGCCAGGTGAGGTTTGGAGGTGACAAATCTGCTCTGGCTCCTGGCACTTTCCCAAGCGTTTATGCTGTGGATATCAAGGATACAGTTGTGTGTCTGCAGACAGAGGTGTTCACTGAGTAATGCCTGCTTTTTACAGAGCAACAGCTACTGTCCCTGTTGGTTTTCCTATGAATCATGACAAAAACTGATACAAATGGAGAAGCTGAGGGACCAAATCGGGTGTCGTTGTCTAAATCCTCTGAGTGTGCAGATGTGTAGGCAGAGAATGTATTTATGAATGAATTTTGGTTCCGTGACACAAGTGAAGAGTTCAGATGCCCAGGGTTGCACCAAATGTCTGCATCTGGATTTTGCGTCATGTAGACCTCATGCCATATGGACTGTTTTCCTTTTGGGACCATTTCCATCCCTTTCTTCTTGCACTGGTTTTTCCTCCTCCTTCTCTTGTTGTTCTGGCACTGTTTGGCTGCTCACAAGTGTGTAGTACTGGGGGTTTTCATCAGCACTGCTGTCTGAGTTATGTGCTGTGTTCCTCAAGTCTGATCTCAGATTGATCCAGCCACCCTTTTTATATTCCCTTCATCCATTAGTTCTCAAAACTGTAGACTGCAGAAAAACCCAGCTTAGAATACTGTCCGTGGCATCCCTTGAAGGATTCCTCTCTGCAGCTGCTTGCCAAAGACATTGGTGCTTGGGTGTTCTTTTCCTAGCAGTGATTGAATACGTTTCCTGTACTTTCACAGGTGGTAAAATTAATCTGTCATAAACCCACCCAAATCCAGTTTCTGCATTTATTCATTGTTTTCTCTGTCTCCTCAGCCAGAAAAACATATGTGTAGTTCTTACTCATACTCCTTGTAGATTTTACTTCTTTTTTTTCTTTTCAGTAGTTGTGTTGTCTTTTAAAACAGGAATCTATTTCTAGTCTCTTTTTCCTGTTAGATACTTATTTTAAAAGTTAAAATGTACCTAGGGAAAATCACCCTATCTGGAGTAAATTGGAGCCGGCCAACTTTTAAAAAGCAATCTCAAATAATTTCTTTTGACTGTGCTTTACTTCCTCTCTCTAAACTTTACCATGCAAAGCAGTGGCATCTGCTGTATGAGCTGCGCTGTCACCGTGAGCCAGGACAGCTCCACTGAGAGCTGCAGGGAAATAAGTTCCTCTGGGATGGCTGATTTGGCACCAGTTTTCAGTTGTCGAGTGTCTGAATGCATTTGTGCCTGTGAATGACTGTAACTGATACGCAGTAAGATGCAGTGAAGGTTTTGTGACAAGAGGCAGTGCAGGAGAGCTCGTGGTTTTAGATGTGCCATGAAGAGCCTGTAGTAAACTCGTGGTCTGACTGGCAGGAGTATCTGCTGCAGCCCAAGAAGGAAACAATTATGGCTCTTGTTGCATCATCACTGAAATGGTTTATTTTTCTTTGCTGTGCTGCAAATGAGCTTCCTAGAATTAAATACTTAAAGGTAATGGGAGCGGGGAGTGTTTACAATCATTGAAATCACGTAAATTGAAACCTTTAGCATCAAGCATCCCACGTGACTTTGTAATTGGAAAAAATTATACCAAAACACATCTTTCAGACAGGTAAGGTACAACAAAATATTGCTAGCACGGCAGTCTTCTTTTTTGGCTTGTTTTTTGTTCTGTGCTGATGAGTCTGAAACATTGCAATACCAAACAGCTCGTTAGTCAGATGTTTTCAATTACAGCTCTGGTGTTTCATCTGCTCTGTTTGCGCGGGGTGGGCAGTCGGTGCATTCTGCATTGCAGCCCGTCTGGACGTACATGTTTCCACCAGCTATAAAAATTAGGCATTAAAATGCAAGAGACTGTCCTCCAGCCCTCCTGGAGCACTCTAAAGCAGCGTGGTGGGCATTCTCACCGTGCCTCTCATTCAGCTCATTTCAGGCATCTCAGGTTTTTACAAATGCCATATAAATGAAGAGCCGATTGTAGCTCAACCTCTGAAGCAACCCTATTAAAATATCTCTACGCAGCAATCCAGAAGTGGAAGAACAATGCATACGAGATCAATAGATAAGTGAAAATTAAGCTGCTGCTCCAGCTCTTCCTGCCCTTGGGTCCCTTGCAACCTGCTGTAGAAATCTTTTCATTCATAGACCTTGTATAGGTTTTTCAATAGTCTCATACAGACCAGACAAAATGAGTTAATAAAAGTGGCATGAAAATGGGAGAAGTTTCTTTTCACTGCTATCTCTTCATCTCTTCTTGAAAATCGTGCTGAAGAAAATCTCATAGTATTTTGAGGAAGGAAAGCAGAGAGGGGAAGTGTGTGTGCTTAAAGGTCATTTCTGAAATAACGAGCCATCTGCAGCTGATAAAAATGGGTAAAAAATGCTCATGAGTTAGAAAGCATCTAGAAGAAGATTGTGCATGGTTGGAGCTTTTTGGTATTTTGCCTCCTTGTAATTGTCATATAAATTAAGATTTACACTGTGAGAGGTAAAGTTTTTTTGTGTTGATCACAACTGCATTGAAAAGGACTGAAAATACCACATTTGGTCTGATTCTACTTAGATGGTTTATACTGTCACTTGTTGTTTTTTTAGAGCAGTCTTGCAAACAATTTAAAACTTAAATGCCATGAACCTAGAAAAAAAAATCTTGAGAAATAGGAACATTAAGAAGGAGAACTAAACAAATATTCAGGCTGAATATTTGCTTAATGTTCTGTCCTGAGAGCATGAGAGTCCCAGGGAAGCTGGATTTGGATCACTTGAACTATGGGAAAGGTCAGAAAAAGAGGAAAGATGAGTTTTAAGCAGGCACATGTTCCCTCTTGCTCAAAAGCCGTACATCATAAAAAAGGAGTAGCTTTGCTATGCTTCATAACCTGTTCCTGGCAAACTTGATGTATTGATGTTCTTACCTCAAGCGTGGAATTGGATTGAGCTATTTTGGGAAAAGCAACTCTTACTCTGCAGTAGTTGCTTCCTAGAGAAGGTTAATCAGGATTGACTGTTTGATGTATGATTTATGGAATCCTTTCATGCCTGGTCATGGCTGTGGGAAGAACAGCCCTTGGGTTTAGTTGTGTCTGAGGCAGGGGGTGTTGCTGCATGTCCCAGGCAGGGTCTGCCGTGGGAGTCAGGGAGAGCTTTGGAGCTCCTTCTCCAGGGACTGACATTCTCCAAAGCATTTCTGCCTCCTTTTACCTCATACTGTGTTATGCTTCAGAGATATTCTGCTGTATTAACTGAGCAGATGGTCAAGTTGAGACCAGTTGAGATTATTGAGAGTATTTTTTAAAGAAACCTCCTCGTGTTTTGTACACACTGAGCCGGTTTGCACAGAAAGCATGTCTTGATGACTTGGGTGTTTAAACAAGACACCGGCTCTATTTCTGTGCATAGGTAGCTATGGTGATACCACGACAAATTTGGAATCCATTCTGAAATCCTAGAAAGGAGAAGAAATTTCAAAGGAGAAGCATTTGCAAGGGTTTTGATCTGAGACACTTCTGGGAAATGGGTGAAGGCATTATTTCTATTAAAACCATAATGCAGTGTCTGTCTTTATTAAGCTCAATGTGTTTCTGGTTTAATGGCAATGAGCTTGGTAAGAACAACTTGATATAAATGAATCCGTTTAAGTATCAAACTTCCTGTGTATTCTGTGTAATGAAAGAAAAGAGAGTTTGGAGATCACTGTTTTGAATATCTTTGATGTAGTAATTTGAGTTTATTCATTTCACATGACTGTCATTAAGACAGACAGACAAAATCCTGTCGTTGAGTTTTGTAGGTGTGATTCCCATGTATGGACATTCTCCTTCATCAGTGAAAGCGATTGCTGAAAGACAGACTTGATGGTTTTGACTTTGGTCTCAACAAAGGAAGGTGAGAGAGGAGAAAGATGCATTTCTTTGAAGGATGAGTCTGTCAATCCACTGGATGGGAAATTCTTAGCCCTCTACTGTGCTAAGTGTGACAGAAAGAGTATTTGAGCCAGCCTCGAGCTCTGTGTGGAGGTGGTACCAGCGAATGTGAACCACTTGGCAAGAACATCTCGCCAGGGGTCCCACTGGTGCAGTGCAGCTTCCACAGCTGGGAAAGAAGCAGTGCAGAGTGATGGCCCCTTTGCTGGCAGAGCTCTGGGCTGGCACACCCAGCAGTCACACATCACATCTCCTGTGCCCCCTTCACTGCCGGACAGATGGGGCTGCCAGGTGGGGCAGTCAGCCCTGTGTGCCACGGGGACTGCCCTGGGGAGGGGCTGCACCTCTGGCCTGGCTGTGGGTGCAGAGGGAGCGGCTGCACAGGAGGTGCAAAGGTGAGGAGCAGCTCTTGGGGGTCATCATGGACACAAGAAGCCTTGCAGCCCAGAGCCGTGTGCTTTGCCTACCACAGGTGGTACAAAACCAGTTTAACAGTCTTAGAAAGCCATTCCTGTTGCTGGACAGCACAGGAGTTCAGTGGGATCTCTTCAGCGGAGCTGGGACATGGCAGGTCTGCTCAAGTCCTTTGTTTGGCATGGGGATGAGTGGGCTGATTTTGAGAGTCACTTAGTGTTTATTTATAGTGCCCCCCAAACTGCAACTCTCCCGGTGCTTAAAGTGTTAAGAGCTGCTGTTTTGAAATCTGTATCAAATGTATGGTATATACATGCCATATATGAATGTATATCCATTCTTGTTGATAAACAGTCTGTGATAAGGCATTCTTGGAGATAAGACATTGTTCTATTCAAAGAAAATCTGTGGGAATTTTGCTTCTAACGGAGTTAGAATGTAAGGTCCTATTTTAGGAAGGTTCTTCATTTAATTGAAGCTCAAACTTGAGTGTTTCCTGGAAGACTCTTTGCATATGTAGCTATCAAATTACACTTCTTTCCCCTCTATGTTCCCTCTCCTGGCATATCCAGAGCTAGAAAAATAGAAATGCAGTTTTGAACGTTTAGAAATCTTACTCTGATGAGCAGGAAACTAAGATGAAAGTCTGTAGCCTTTCTTATTTCAACTCTCTCCTGAAATTATCAGGACATAAATACAACAATTTGGGATTATGGTGTAGAGTCTAGGGAATTTTGAAGTACCCTTATAGCTATCAGTGTAAGTTAGAAATCTACAGCAGAATGTGTTATTCTGTCCCGACCCTGCTTTACTAAAAGAAAATGTTGCTTCATTACATACAGTGTTTTGAAGCAAGGGGTGTGACGTGTGTTTAGTACCAGAAACAGAAAACACTTGGGCACTGCCAGTCAGGCTGACAGAAGTAATGGAAGTAGCTGGGGAATGCTGAGTTTGTGCAGAGGGTTTGCTGGGAGGGGTTGTGGGTTTCCGAGATATCTGTTATTTGGAGGCTTTGGGACCCCCTTTGTGCCTTCAGCTTCAGTAGAACTCGGGTGTTTCATGGACTTCTTAAAGAGGATGTGTTGCTGCATGAGGTGTGTGAGCAATTAATTTTGGTGGGTAGCTGCTGGGGCAGTTTGTTTGCACAGCCGCGAATGCTGTGTGGGGTCACAGAGTGGTTTGGGTTGGAGGGGACATGAAATATCACCTGGTTCCACCCCGTGCCATGGGCAGGGACACCTTCCACTAGCCCAGGTTGCTCAGAGCCCCACCCAAACTCGAACTCTTCCAGGGATGGGGCAGCCACAGCTTCTCTGGGCAGCCTGTGCCAGGCCTGCCCACCCTCCCAGGGAAGAATTTCCTCCTGTATCTCACCTAACCCTACTCTCTGCCAGTTTGAAGCCATTCCCCCTTGTCCTGTCCCTCATAACCTTACCACAAGTCCCTCTCCAGCTCTCTTGTAGCTCCTTTAGGCACTGGAAGGGGCTGTAAGGTCTCCAAGGAGCCTTCTCTTCTCCAGCATGAGCCACCTCAATTTTCTCAGTCTGTCTCCATATGAGAGGTTCACATCACATAGTGCACACTGTATGTAGTCTATACATGTAGTGTAGTCTATAATGACTCCTCTAGATTTCTTTGCATTGTAAATTAATGTCTTCACCAAAAATTTAATTGCACAACTCTTCTAGCAACCCAGAAGTGCTGGCTGATTCTTTTCATAATCGCTCAGTTTGCCTATCACACTGTAACTATTAAACCCCAAGGAAAATGTTGAGCATCAGCCAGATTCTTTTCCCCTTTGATACAAGTGTGGGATCAACCGTGGCTGACCTGCTGCTCCTTGGTGTGTTGGGGTCGCTGTTGGACTGTCCCTTTCATGAGTGTGCCCAGTGGTGGATTGCAAACCACGCAGTGTTCACACACAGAAGGTGTGTTACAGGTTTGCAGGGGCAAAGAAAGGTTCAAAGAGCTGGTGACGCTGTGAAAAGGTGTTCTGGCAGTTACTGTGCTGTGCAGGGCAGACGCTAATTGGGATTCCGGGGTGAAGAGCCACACTTCAATAGCACCAACCCCCGAGGAAAGAGGTCCTCACACAGGCTGTCAGGAGTGCAGCTGAGCTGCCTCTTCAGATTTACATTATTCTGATGATTTCCAGCAAAACGCAACAGGAGAAAGTTTGGGAAGTCTGATTGGAATGTATTTTTATGTGTCTGTCTACAGAACCCTGGTTTCTACATTGCAGGAATTCCATAAGCTTTTTTATATTAATTTATTTTATGTTTCTGGTTAATTTTTTTCCTATTTTCTGGTTTTGCTTCAGATTGATTTAAGGGGTATTTTCTTTGATAATTTTCTCAAGACAACAGAATTAAATAGGGAAGGTTTTTTTACCAAATGAGCAGATAGTCCTGACCAACTGTAGCCTCCATTTGACATGACTAATCTGATTTTTAATGGGCTTTAAGGATCTTTGGCTGCCAGTGCCACCCTTATCACCTCCTCTGTGTTTGTCTGCTCCCAGGTTCCATCTCTGGGAATCTGCCATCCCTTTGGGCACAGAAGTGTCCCATCCAAGCCTTTCCTGACCTGCTTGCAGGGCACGTCTTCAGCTCAGCCTCAAGCTGGAGCTCCTGCTAGACCTCAGTGGAAGGGAAGAAACAAGCTGACCCTTGCACCTTTTGACTGAAAGAGTCAAAAAGATGCTCCTTTGTGAGGAAAGATCACAATTTTGTGGTGTTTAATGTCAAAAATTGTTGCCCTACAAAGTGAACTTTGGTGAGTCCACTCACGAGCCAACCTATCAAAAGCAGCTCCAAAGAGGAGCAGACTCTCACTCTCATTCCTCGAAATGGAATTATCAAAATCAAAATAATCCCATTTATGGAAAAGAAGCTAAATTCGGTCTTGCTGCTTGGTTTTTGCTTTCCATGTGCTTTGCTATCATCACCCCAGGAAAACTCGCTGACATTTTGAAAAGGGCTTTGATTCATCGAGCTTTGATAGTCTTCAAGATGGTGATAAAGGATGTTTTGCTCGTCTCCTTAGTAGTGTTTGCAGCTAATTGTGGTAATAAGGGAGCAGGAGCTGTTCGTGTGCCGAGATGACAGGGTGCTTTGGGATCTAACTTGGAGAACTTCAGATCTAAGGACTCAATAAAATGACCTGACTCGTCAGCTAAGGGCTAAGATGTTACTGACAAGTGCATCTGACACCCTGAAAGGGCAAATACACCCATGGCACGGTCAGAAGGGCTGTGAACCGTGTTAGTGTCTAAATTATTCTCCCTCACTGAACTTCAAAATACAAAATTTAAAAAAAAAATATTAAAAGTATCTACTAGAAATACCTATTTTAAGTCTGTGGAGCACACAGCAGGTTACACAGAGAGCCCAGGACACAGCGTGTGCCCTTTATTAGCAGGGTCTGATATGACAGGGTGATGTACTGCTGTAAGGGACTGTGTGCTTCAAACTGTGGTTAGGCAAGTCTGAAACACTACAGAGAAACTCAACACTTTATTCAGCCAAACCCAGCAGCCCGAAGAGGGTGGTCTAATTTCTTGCCTTTAAAACCTGGAGAAAAATTCTTTGATTTGGAAAACCAAATTCATACCCACGTTGCTTGATTTGCCACTTACTCTGCACTTCTGAAGACCTTCCTGAGTCGGTCCCAAATAACTCCTCTTTTGATGAATTTTCTTTGAAAAAGCATCCCGTTTCAAATACTTTCTTTTTCCACGCTGTGCTGCGTGGCTAATGGGTATCTCAGTCTAACTAGAGGGTGATTCATCACTGAGACGTCCTATGGTTGACTGTAAATACGAAAGAAAAAGGTTATCTGCTTTCTTCTTTTGTTGGTATGATTGCAGTTCATCATG
The DNA here is from genome assembly GCA_035583185.1 of Anabacerthia variegaticeps. NCBI lineage: Eukaryota > Metazoa > Chordata > Aves > Passeriformes > Furnariidae > Anabacerthia > Anabacerthia variegaticeps. The sequence continues at coordinate 996,270 of JAWWEW010000112.1, read as the reverse complement.
AGGAGTGAAACTGTGAGCAAGAGGTTCAGCCAGGGAGAGGAACGGAGGAATGACAATTATGTGGAAGGGAATGAAACCAGAGGGACAATCCTGCTCAGTTTGAGCTCAGAAAGAATGATGCTGTTCCCAGACAGGCCCTTGAGCAGAGGCATTTATCTGTCTGATTTGGGGTGGAAATGGTACAGAGTAAAAAGCAGATGAATTCTCCTCTCCCACAGACATAAAACAAAGCTTTGTAACATCCAGCCTGTAAATAATAGAGAAAGTAACCCATCTAGTAATACACCCGCACGAACTTAGCAACTTCAGGGCATTTCTGCAGCTCCTCTCCCAGATCTAAATGATACCATTCTTTTGTCTCCTCATCTCTGCAACGCAGCTACTCTTTTTATATCCCTCTTCTATTTCACTCTTACGTGAAAGCCTGTGATTAACTTGTTTACCCATGAAACCGTCTTTGTCTTGGAGCACAATCATATTCCTTCTTCGCAGAGCCCTTAAATAGGATTATTCTGTCTGTTTGCCTGCAACACTTGCCATAATACCCAGTATTTGAAGAGACTCAGCATTATATGATAGACAGCCTTGTGCTTTCTTTCCAGTTCATCCATCATCCTTCAAAATGCTTTCCTAAACCTGGTGTTAGGTGAGCACACACTTAACTCCTTTGCCCACAAGCAGACATGATAGCAGTCAGGAGATACCCTTTAGAGGAGGTCTGGTGGATGCAGGATTTCCTGCAAGATCTGTGAAAAATGGCCCTTCTTATCATCTTAAGCTTGTCCTCTTATATTAAATTTAATTTGTATCAGTTGGCAGAAATTTAGATGCTTATTCAAAAAGTTATTAAATAGTAAGAAGTCCCATAAATGCTAAACATATGCAGCCAGTGGGGGAAAGGGACTCTCGGGAGAGCGAAATTTAAACTGCAGGATATTTTTTGTGTCAGTTTTGAAATAATTTGATCTCTACCCAGAATCTCTCTTCCCGTGGAGATTCTACTTGCAGGCCATTTTTTAGTATTTGTACCAGACTGAAAAATCTTGCCTTTTAGGAAAACTGAGCTTTCAAATATCCTGGCCCTTTTCAAGGGTTTGAATCGAGTCATGCAGGGCATCTTTTCATCCGTCTTTGCCTTCATAAACTTCACCATGAGGCCAAGGACCACTCGCAGTTTGAAAAACACTAAGTGCTTTTCTTGGAAAAGCTGCAGCCCTGTAAGAAACAGAAATGAGCAGAGTCACAAAATTACCGGAGATTTTTACTCACACACTCATGTTGCCAGCGAAGCTGAGGTGATAAAAATCATTGCCTTTATCTTCCCTCCACAGACAGGTTGTGTAGTCGTTTCTGTAGCAAGTGCTGGGACAGGGTGCCCCGGGGAGGGGCTGAGTCACCATCCTCTTGGTGGTGGGCGTGGCAGTGCTGGGACTCCACGCTCTGAAAGGTCTTTTGCAACCTAAATGATTCTATATTAGATGTAAAATGGGAAAAAAAATACTAAACCCTGAATCTGAATGGAATATATCGAGTGTTTTAAATAACACATGACCTTTTGAACATGAGAAAGAATGAGGAGGTCACTCAAAAACCTCAATTTTTCATTTTGTAGTGTTTAAAACAGTCAGTTGCAGAAGTCCTCTTCATTCCTTAGGTAAAACTAAGTTCTCATCTTTAGTTTTATCTAAAATCCATTGATATCACAGAGAATCTCTCTGCTGGGGCCAGTAGCCTTTGGAGAGATGGTGTTGCTCTGACAAGCAGCACAGTTTACTTGTGCCTGACTTTGGAGGTACAAGAACTGAAAACAGGAATGTGCAGCCATGAACTGGACAGCCCTTGGTCTATGCAGTACCAATCCAGAGCTCAGAGGCTTGGAGGGATTGACATCAGTGATTTTCTTTTTATTCTGGGTTGATAACTTTAAATATTTTAATGACTAGTTAACTGGATCAGAAGCGTTTTAACCATCACGTTAAAAACACTCACAACAAGACAAGTTTTCGGAATTGAAGTATTTGCAAAAGTAATCACCTCTGTCGGTGTGAGTATGTGCCCGAGATTTTGGATGATTCCATGCTGTATTTGCCTGCAGGACCCCAAGCTGCGCGAGCTGTTGGATGCTGGGAACGCGGGAGGTCGGCTGGAGAATCGGATGATAACTGTTGTCTACGGTCCAGACCTGGTCAATATATCGTACCTGAACCTGGTGGCGTTCCAGGAGGACATAGCAAAGGTAATGCACGTCCATCTGGCATACACAGTTAAGGTTTGAGATACGAGTGCATGAGATGGAAGTGGAAATCGCTATGAAATGAGCCCCAGCGCTGTTCCAGGCTGGTGCTGCTCAGTTCCCAAGAAGAAATGTGCCACCAGTTTTCTTTTCAAGGAGTTTATTCACTGAAGTTCAGGTCCCAATACGTGTGCTCCCCTTCTGAATGTTGCTTGTGAAGCCCAAATAGCCACTGTGAAAATAATGGTGCACACAGATTATTACTCAGATGGAGGATGTTACCCTGTGACTCTCCAAATACACGTATTTCAGTCATCACCACCCTTTTGTGCCTGTACTAAGTGTGTGCAGATTATGGATGTAAGAACAGAGTTTGTAAATGGTTTCTTTTTGGAGGTTGGCCTGTATCAGAGTGGTGGGAATGTGCAACTCTACCTTGTTACTCAGGAGTGTTTCTCTTTGTTTATCCATGTTTATCTTTGAACACAGTTTTAGGCATCACATTTTGCCTACTGATGGCCCTTGATAAGAACTGTGAGTCAACGTCATTACCTTAGCAAAGGGTATTTTTGCCATGCAGGCATCCAGTTCCTTCATTTCTGTCCAACACACAACATAAAACACAGCTGTGTGTGTGCCAAGCAAGTTACAATTGATATTAGCACATGTTTTGGGGGTTGTTTTTTCATCCTTCCACTTTCTATATGACTTCGTTCCGTTTAATGAAGTGGGAGCTCTTTGCTTTATCCGTTTCAAACTGGCCTTCAAAAGCTGCTTGCATTCGTATGTGTGCACTCTGACGCCAGTCTCCAGGTAGCCATGCACAGAACACATTTCCATACATGCCTTTTCGCAGCCCCACTTCACTAGGCTGTGCTAAAAAGAAGGATTCTCTGTAGCCTGCTGTGATTTAACAGCACTAAGGGGTTATTTTGTCACCTCACAGGCAAACAAGGGTTGTTAGACCAGGTGCAAAAGGTCATAATGTCAAAGCCTTCAGCTAGGGGGGATATTTTTGCTTGCCAAGCTTCTGTGTCTGCTCGTCTTCTTTAGCCAGTCTTCAGCTTGGCAAACCCACAATTTTCAGTCCTTTTTTGATAGGGAAGAGTAGAAGCAAAATGAGTTTGTGGTGGTCCGTGGGCAGCTGAGTGGGAAGGGCTGTCCTCAGACTGAAAAAGGCACAGCTCTGCTCTGCAGGGGTGGGGAAGGAGTCGCAGCACTGCAGAAATGGAGGTGATTGAAGCAACTCTGCAGGGGGAGAAAAAAAAAAAGGGAGATGAATTTTTGATGGGAAAGGAAAAGTTATGCTAAAGCTTCCCCCACAGAAATTGTTAGCCCTTATCAAGGAGCAGGGAAAATCACTCAAATCAGAAGTGTATGTCCTCCTTCTGCACCTTCCTGTCTAGCCAGCAGTCAGTGAACCATAATCTGCTTGCTAAAACATCACCGAAATGGGTGTTTTAGGGCTATTTTCTGTTTGATAATGGAACCTTAAAATACAGTAGAGAAAAGCACATTTTGTAAAAGCTTGGCTGCTCTAAATCTTGAGTAACTGCTAAAAGTCCAAGTGTTCCTTTTTCTTCGTAAACGCAAGAGAGCAAGTAAATGAATATTTGAACCGGTGGGCGCCGTGGCCTGGGGATGCAGCTTTCAAAGCATTGCAGATTAGCTGTGCTTGCTTTGAGGTCATGTTCAATATCCTGATTGTTTGAATGAAAACAGTTTTGATCACAGTTGAATGCATCTAAAAATTCCTCTTTTTTAAACCTGTTTTCCAACTTTAGATGAACCAACCACAGAATCTGGTCCTTATTGTCTCCAAGACCCATGTAGGGACTCAGAGAAGCTGTAATAAATAAGCACATCAGGCTCAAATCATCCCTTCAGGGAGCTCTGGGAAGGAATGTCAGTACAAGATGTTTTCAATGCCACACATCAGATTTTGACCCTTCCTCCTTCTGATGTTCCAGGGAAAGCTAGTGCCAGTGGAAATTTCCCCCACTTTTCCTTTTCAGTGCATGAATAGTGTTTTTTTTTGTTAATCCTGCCTTTGTGATACCTTAGTTTTCAAGTTGTATGGCCAGTGTTGACCAGTCCTCCCTTAAGGAGAAAGGCAAAGTGAACTGTAGTGGTCTTAAGTGAGGCAACTAAAATTACTCAGTTACAGGTTTTTTTTCCTTTGCAGAAGGCTTTCTTTTTTACTACAAACTCAGTTTGCCACATCCACTGGCCAGGTTATGGGAAAATTAGGAAAATAGGAGTCCAGGGCTGTTCAGCTTCCCTCAGGTGCACTAGATAGCTAGAAACGACAGTGTACTGGGATAGGGTTTGTTTGGGAGCATCCACACAGTTCTGCAGAAGCCAGGATAAAGAAACAGATTTATTCTCAAATCCTGTTCTGAGCAAATGCTCTTCTTCTCTGTCTCCATTCCCAACCTGTCAACCTCTGTCTGCTCTACAGTGCACTGGATTCTCTTCCCAAATCCAGTAGCTTTTTTCTCATTTCCCCCATCTCTTTCCTCTCGCTCTCTTTGGTGCCTCTCATGCCAACTCTGTTCTTGCTGCACGGCCAGTCCTGGCCATGCAGGCCCCTCTCCAGAGCCCAGGGAAATCTGTTTCTCCTCACTTTGATACGCTTTGGATAAAATCCATCACTAGGAGCTGATGAATTCCTCCGTAAGTAAAACAGTGTCATCAGAGATGATTCACCATTCATGCTATACTGTGCTTTCCAGCATACATCTTTATTTTTCTACCTTTCCCAGAGCTTGGTCAGGATAATAAAATGCTGAAGCCAACCATATCAATTCACATCCATTTGATATGGGTTTTTTTAAAAATAAGATTCATAAGGAAGGGAAGCTGTAGAATTTCAGCAGCTTGCTTTGTTAACCTCCCACCAGGAAGAAATGTGCGAGGAACATTGCCGTCACACACAGTCACTTCTCATTTGAAGGAGCTGTTTGCAAGACTCTGTGCAGTCTTTGCTAATGAAGAAGGTCTGCTCTCTTTCGTTGTGATACGTGTCTTGGTCGGTATCCTTATGCATGCAGTGGAAGAGAGAAATCACAACACAACACATTTCCGAGAGAAGTGCTGCCGATTGTGCTACCTGCCAAGGCACGACTGCTCAGCAGCTCCTTAGTAAAGCTCTCAGGAATGATACCAAGGGGATTAGTAGAGCCGAGAGGACATCAGGTTCAGGAAGCTCTTTCTTAGCTGTTGGATGTGACTTGCTTGGAGCTGAGTACCAGAAGGTTGGGTTCTTCCGAGCCTGGCTTTGTCGGCACTGCTGCAGTCCTGTTTAAAACATCCGGATTTATCTGTGCCTTTTCTGTTTTATCTGCCCGGGGGGCTGCAGCCCCCGCAGCGATGCGCAGGCTGCGAGAACCGGTCTGCTTTGGGCTGCTTCCTGCCCACACGAGAGCCCTTGAGGCGCTGTCCCCGAGTGCTGCCGCCTGGAGCATCCAGGGAGAGCATCCTTGCCGGGGCACAGGGTGGGCACCAGGACCGGCAGAACGCAGCCACTGGGTAGCTAAAGCTGCAGGACACGGCTGGGCTCACAGCTTCATCCGAGCCCAGCAGTCAGCCCCAAGCACCGCCTTGATTCTCCGCGTCTGTGCTCCAGGCTGTTGTTTCCCCTCCTGCCGGCCATTCGCCGGGCAGCTGATGTGGTCCTTGGCACATTTGGCTGAGCTTGGCCTTCTGGCCGCGGCTGGAATGAAGACCCTGGAGTGGGAGAGACAACGAGCGAGTGCTGCTTGTGACTTGAGGACTTGGCTCCCGCAGTGCTAGAAATGGCCCAGCCTGCAGGTAGCCCTTAGAGTATTGGGGAAGAGCCTTGTGATTGCTTTGGAGAGCCAGGAAGAGCTAGGAAAGGAACATGGCAGGGCTGTTTATATAAAAAATGCATGTGACAGGCACATAATAAGCAAGTTCCTTGTACATTCCTGTCAACAAGCATTCGGACAATGAGAAGGAAGAGCTGGGCCGTGGGATACTCCTGAAGTGCCCTACTGTTTTCTGCAAAGTATTTCAGTTTTAAGCCCAGTAGAACCAGTGAGATCAAAACAAAGTCTATCAAGATCTGTTAAAAGCCAACATATTTTCAATTTCCAAATCCTGTTTTGTGTTGCCATTAATCTCTGCAGCCGTTAGTGTCATAGGGAGAAGTTTGAGCTGCTATTATTAGTGCCTAAACAAAGCAGTGTTTACAAGATGAGCCTATTTTGAGCTTGGAAAAATGAGTTGCCAAGAAGAAAAACAGATGCTGCACTTAATATGCTTTCTGTTCCAAGAGTCACGGCAAAGCAGTTGTGTTGCTAACAGACCAGACTCCTCCTCCTCTGCCTCCTTACACCCCTGACTGTTTCAAATTGGGCCTAAGAAGGGAAAACAATTGAAGAAGAAAATGGAAGTGGTCACGCAAAGGTGGGGGGTCGGACCGTCTCAGCAACACAGAACAGGTCTGTGTCCGAGGAAAGGTTTCTCTACCAGAAACACCACCAGACATGTGCTGTTGTCTCCACTGCTGAGGGGTGACGTGGTGAGTGGGCAGGACCTCAGGGCATGAGAGCTGGAGGATGGCAAAGGCCATTCTGGCACTGGCATGTGGACAGCCTTGTCTGTTCCACCTTGGGAGTGACTGTGCGAGACCAGGTTCAGGAATAAGATCTGATACCTTCAGGGAAGGTGTATTTTAGCACATAAAAGGAACGGACAAAATGCCCAAACTTCAGAGCCTCTCCTACATCAATCACCTAGTTGTGTGGAAACACAAGGCTTTTTAGGTAAAACAAGCTCATGAGCTCCAAAGTGATGTAGGAATATTTCTGTCATTGGAAGTCAGTGGTACTTCTCATCATTATCCATTTTCGTCAGTATGAAATCCCCCTTTTTCTTTCAGTTTTCCTCAAGAAAAGCAAGCAGAAGGCAATACCTCCCAAAGAGTATGCATCTGAGAGGCTGTGTGGCAATGAGAATTTTGGATTTGGGCTTTTATGAAAGGAAATGCAATTTTGGTTTCAAAGAAAACTCAGGAAAACTTCATTAAGTAAAAACAGTGTTTGCAAAGGCATTGCTTGTTTTCATCCCTTTATTTTAGAGGGGTGAAACGAAACTGATCCAAAACCACAGTTGTGATTAAAGATTGTAAATATGGCCTGAGTTAGCCAGGAGAAACGTGCTGAAGCTGTCAATGAAAAGCTGCAGGAGAGACCTGCAAGGGAGGAGAGCGGCAGGACAGACGGCGAGAGTCTAAACTTCAGATTATAGCCATGGATCAGCCATGCTGGGAACCCGGGAAAGGTCAGGGACCTGAGGGAAGCACTTCAGCAATGTGGCTAGAAATGAGAAAAATAAGTCAGGAAAAGAAAGGGAGGGAGAGCCATGGGAAGAGCAGAGCCTGCAGGCAGAGAAGGGAAGTTTCTCATGAGCAGCTGGAGGACAGATGATCAAAGGGCTGGAACACAGAGACAGGCTGAGAGAGTTGGAGTTGTTCAACCTGGAGGAGGGAAGGCTCCAGGTGAGACCTTCTGGCACCTTCCAGTACCTTAAAGGGGCTCTAAGAGACCTGGAGAGGGACTTTGGACAAGGGTGGGTAGGGACAGGACACGGGGGAATGGCTTCAAACGGACAGAGTAGGGTTAGATTAGATACTAAGAAGAAATTGTTCCCTGTGAGGGTGGGCATGCCCTGGCACAGGTTGCCCAGGGAAGCTGTGGCTGCCCCATCCCTGGATGTGTCCCAGGCCAGCTTGGATGGGGCTTGGAGCAACCTGGTGTGTCCCTGTCCATGGCAGGGGGTTAGAACAAGGTGCTCTTGGAGGTCCCTTCCAACCCAACCTATTCTGTGATTCTGTGACATTTGTTCCCTACAACAGGGTAGCGATAGGGGAAAATACTGGAGTGAGGGATGGGACTGCTGTGTAAGGATGTACAGTAGGGGGGGAAGGAGCTGTTCTGCTTGGAGTTGCATCTTCCCTGTACCTCAGAGTAATTCTAAAGTATTCCAATATACTTCTGCTGGTTGGGGTCTTCTTAACCTTGTTTTCTTATGTTGGCTGGTGAGATCTTGGATAGAATTAGCACATTCATTTGTAACAGTCCCCATGTTTTTTGCAGCATGAGAAAATCAGGTCTCTCAGATGAGGAGGGAAGCTGTAATTGGAAAAATCAAGTTCAGACTTTTAATTAAGCATTTCTCCCCAACAGTATAATTTTCAAAATTATTTTGCATTGTGTAAGTAAACAGCTAAACTAAGCCTCACTTACTCACGTTTTCCCTTTGTAGGAATGGTCAGATGAAGTGTTCAGCCTGGCAACAAATCTGCTGGCACAGAACATGTCAAGGGATGCGTTTCTGGAAAAAGCGTAAGTGGCCGTGGCCGTTCGGCCCGTGGGTGTTGCTCTTTTCCCTGCGTCATTTTCCTCCTTGCTTGGTAGTCATGTTGTCGTCTATTGTTTCTGCTTTGATGCCTTGTCACTTCTGTAAACACAGGCCCTCCGTTCTTAGGGTTTCAAAAAGCCTCTTATCTAGAAGTCATTTAAATAGAAATCTTGTTGGGGTTCGTGTTGCAAATGACTAAATCATCGCAGGAAAAACAGAGTTAAATGCTGTCTTCCTTCCCCTTGTATACCAAACTTGTAGCTTCAGCCGTAGCCTGAAGCTCTCCATTTAAAATGAAAGAATATTCTGGACAGACTTGATTCTGATTTGTTTTCCTTTTTTTCTGCTATTGATTAAAAAACCTGAGAAGTGCCAGAAGGGCGTTTTCCTCAGCCTGGCCCCTCTGGTTTTGGTGTGATTCAGAGGGATTGCTTGGCAGAGCGGGCACATTCGGAGCTGTGTCCGACGAAGCAGCAAAGCTGCTTGTGAGACTGTTTGGGGTGAAACACAGGTCTGAAAGGGAAGACAACTGACCTGAGCTTAGCGGTTCTCAACTGGTAAGCGCACAGGCTGAGGGAGTTTTGTGTAAGTGATGGCTTTGAGAGCAATTGGCAAAGCCTGCCAGGAAGTGATGGGGTGAACTGGGGTACCCTCTGCCCTTTGGGGGCTCTAAAAGGGGAGCTGCCCCCTCCCCAGCCTGTGAGTTGGCTGGTTAAAGTCAGTTTAGTGCCTGCCCCAAACACCTTCTAATTTCTGCTTGCAGGCAGAGACTGGATGCAGTTAAATACTGTGCTGGGGTTTAGGTTCCTAAAACTGCCTCCGTCCAAAAAGCAAGGTAACCCATCCTTTTCCTGGACTTTCCAGGGCTGTGCAGGGTTAATTTCATAGTCAGAAGGTTCCCAATTGCTTAACTTCAGTCCCATGTATTCATTCATAGGTGCCTGTTCTGGAAGGAGGGATGTGCGTGTGTGTATGTGTGTTTCCTTCTTATAATGTTCCTTGTGGTGCAGCTGAAGTCAGCAGAAATTCTTGAGGGAACTTTGAAGGCTGGATGTTGCTGGAACTACAGCTTTGTGTCTTGTAACACTGTCAGACAATGGTACATTAGGCAAACAAAACATAAATGGATGGAAACACTGCTCGTTTCCTTTTGGCTCTGCGTGTTGACAATGGGGACTGTGTTAATCTGAGCAGGTGACTGCCTTCAGCTCCACAGGTTGTAGATTGTGGGTGGATTTTGAGAGAGATTTTATACTATTTCCCTGCCTCTTACCACTCAAGTGCCCAGGTGGCCAGTGGGCTCTGCTGACAGGTCTGTAGTGGGGAGGACTGTGGCTGCTCCCAACGGGCCTTTTCCTATCCAGTCCAGAGAAGGAGTGGGTTATCCCACAGTACAGTAGAGCCAGTCTCATCTGGAGCTATTTTTTGGCAGCTCTTCAAGCAATATTAATTAAAGATGAAGCCACTGGACACATTGCATAGATTCAGTAGCAGGCAAGCATGGCATTCCTGTGTCATTTTCCACTAATTAATAAATCACTTAGAAACCATAAGGTTTCCCAGGTCCTCTGCACAGATGCCAAATCAGTCACTTAAGAAATCTGTGACTTTGAAGATTAAATTATTTCCCCATTATAATTATTGTACTAAGCAAAAGGTTGGTTGCAGTCCTATCAGAACCCTTTTATTGAAATAGAAAAGCAAATTGCATTAGAGCAGAATTAAGTTTTTTTTATTTATGGCATTCAGCCCCTTGGAGCATTGGAGGTGCAGTAATACACAGTGTGAGCAGCTTTGCTGTGGGTTGGTCAGAAGAGACAAGCAGGGTTAATTGGAGAGGAGGAGTGGTTAATGCAAACTGCCATTTGGGGTATAGTGAGCACATTCCTGTGTTGTGTGGGCTGTATTTAGTGCTGGGGTGCAGACATGGGTGAGGAGTGCTGTGTGTTGCAAAGAATTTGAGGGGGGAAAGGTGGCAGGTATTGGTAGGTGTTTGACTGTTCTTCAGGCACATATTTTTAGTTTGCTTTAACTGAAGTTCAGTGGTTTTTTACATTCCCTCCCCATTTTCTGTTATTTCTGGCTTCCTGGACGGTAGAGGAAAACACTGAAGGTGACCAGAACGTAGTCAAATTTTTCAGAAAATAGAAGGCAAAATGAAAAAAAAAAGAAAACAACTCCTTTTTTCCACCTTCTTTTTTCCCCCCAACTGTTGTGATTTTTTTTTTTGTTTTTAATCTAGCGCAGTAGTGGGAAATGGGGCAGAGAGAATAATATTTGTGTTTGGTGACACAGTAGCACGAAACACTTCAGTTTCCAAAAGATGCCCGTGGGGAGTCAGGGATTTGTGAAAATGTTGCTGTCCTAGTTAGGGGTATTAGCACACACTTTGTTTCTGAAGTGGTTGCTAATGGCATTTTCTGTTGTGAAGAAAAGGAAAGTTTATTGGAACCATGCAGTTTCTTCTTCTGGTGGACCAGTGGGTAAAGTGAAAAACTGGGGGTTTGTAACACACGAAAAGAAATCCTCTTAAATATTTAAGTGTTGCCACATTTTTCACCAGACCACGTGACTGCAAAAAATTCATTTATGGTTTTAATTCTATTCAAGGGAGAGGTGAAACTCTCCAAAAGTTGTGCTCGTCACAGGCTGATGGTAGTTCAGTAGTCCTTGCATCAGGAAGTGGGTTTAGGCCCCACTGTTTCTCCTTAACTTCACTGGGTGACTCCTGTTCCAACTGATTCAAAGCTTGCTGAAGAATTTGGGCAAAGGTAGGTCCATCCTCATCCTGCCACCTTAATGAGATGGGAGAGAAGGAGAAGGGGTTTCCTCACTGATGAAGTCCCAGCAGGTTTTCATGTTGGGCAGAAGAGCCAAGTGGCATGTGCCACATGGACAGAGCCCTGGCACTGAGCTAGAGGGGTGGTGGAGAGGCTCTGGCAGATATTGTGCAACTGAACTGGGGTGCTTTTGTCTCCACAGCTACACAAAACTGAAGCTGCAGGTGACTCCAGAGGGCCGCATTCCTCTTAAGAAGTAAGTGCTGTGCCCTTCCTTACCACGAGTTCTGAGTGTGGCTGCGTGTTTGGGATGGGCGTGGGACCCCTGTGTCTAGAATGATCATGTTTTCATCTATCCATGAGGTGTATCACAGCAAAGAGTGGCCAGTGGTACTCAGGAGGTCTCTGCTCAAATACCCTTTGGGCATGGATTGCCTTTGGGATCTTGAGCAAGACATTCCACTTCTCTGCCCTTGCTCATTGCACTTGTGAAAATAAAAAAGGAACTATAATTTCTTTACCTCAGAGACATGCCATGAGGATAAATAGATTGAAATTGCACGTCACTGGGGTAATGTGAAGGGAGCAGTAGTGGCTTTCTCAAATATCTATCTGCTGTGATAGGGGCTGGAGCAGGGTATAGTTAACCTCACCTTTGTTACTGAGCGGCCAGCAAGTGGAAATAAAGAGCTAAAGATGTGATGGAGTGGTGAGAGATACTCTGTCTTTAAGCTACACGGGCTGTCGAGGTATGTCTTTCAGCCAATTCTCTCTGTTTTGTCTTCACTTTGCAGCATATACCGCTTGTTTTCCTCTGACAGAAAACGGGTGGAGACGGCATTAGAAGCCTGTAATCTTCCATCTTCCAGGGTGAGCATGTGCATTCATTCAGATAAGCATTGCCTGTGTTTGCTGGTGTTTACTCCCTGGTCATGCTGTGCTGGCTCTGCTGCTGGGTAGGTCCTCGGGAGCGGGTTCCTGATACCCATCTGCAAATCTGAGTACCTTTGATCTGAAGTTGTGCGGGCACACAGAGCTCCTGGGAGGGCTATGACTGGATTCAAAGAAGGGGCAGAGGTTGTGTGACCTGTCCTGGAGAAATTGTGTGAGGATATTTTAAGAGTCAGTGTCTGTTGCACGGTTCTGAAGGCATGGTTTCAGAGCAGTGTTGGCTCGAGGTGTAGCTGATGGTGTAATCTGTAGCCTGGGCTAAAACAGGCTGAACTCCTGGAGCTTATTTAAAAGGTGCATGAAGTAAGTGTTGAAATGCTCTGGTGTGAAAGCTGGCAGTGCTGTGGGGAGGCAGCCCTCGTATCCTGCTAATCCAGGAGCACTCTTCAGCCCAGAGCGTTTGAATGATACCTCAACAAGGCTCTTCTGTTTTCAAAAAGAATGAGCTGGAGCTGGTGATTCCAGTTCATGCTGGAGTGAAGGTGTCCTTAGTCACAGAGTCACAGAATGGATAAGGTTAGAAAGGACCACAGCAGGCCATCTGGTCCTGCCTCCCTGTTCCAGGAGGGTTTTCCTCCAGGCAGCTCTGTGCAGGGTATTTCCTACGTTCAGAGGTCCAAGAGGTGGGGCAGGTCTGGTCTGTAGCAGAGCAGAACCTGCATCTCCTGATCCCCTGCTCTTGCACAAAGCTCTGTGCTGTGATGTGTCCTTGACATTTGCTCCCTCAGTGGTTGAATAAAGGCAATCCCTACAGCTCCAGAAGAACAATGGAACAAAGTCTTCACAAGCCAAACCTCGGATACCCCTTACAATGAGACCTTCCTTCATATGTCTGGGAGCTTAATTCCATAAAATTCAAGGAGTGTTTGTAAAGTAGGTATAAAAGATTATAATAATGTTCTCTAAAGTTAGGTTGTGAGGTTAGAACCATGGAAGGGATAATTTTAAAGATGGGTTTTCATTTAATTGTTCACAAACAAGAGACATGAGATATGCGAAGAAACCTCTGAGGCGCTGCTTTTAAATCAGTTATTACTTCTGTTTATTGCATACTTCTAAAAAGAAAATCTAAATATCACTGGAGGCCTTGAAAGAAACTGCAGCCTTTTTCTGCTGTTTATTTAAGTAGAGCCAATTTTACATACACATTGCTGGGTACTCGTTGCTGGGATACCATCTCGAAAATTATTCATAGTATAAAGTAGATCTTTTCTGTGGTTGGGACAAAAGAGGAATACTCTGCATGCACCAAAGAAAACTGTGTTGATCATCTTTGAAAAATATTGTAGAAGTGTGAAGCTGAATCTCATGGAGGTGATGGAATAGGAGAAAATCAGAACTTTAGCTCTTTTCCTTTGTGTTCCTGTTTATTTGAACAAGTAAAGTTCTTCGCTTTGACTTCCAGCTTTTCTGCCTCATTGTAATCATACCATAAAGCTTGGAAAAGCAGTGGACTCCAGCAGCATGCAAGATGTGGATATCAGGGAGTTTTGCTCAGCAAAATAACACCAAACTATTCAGGGAATACACGAAAGTGTCTCGTGGACATTAACAGCTTGGGCTCTTCGGTTTTTCATAGTCATGCCCTGTGAAGATCCCTCTGAAGATTTTCTCCCAGTGTTTCCTTGCCTCTCACTGTTGTGGGAAGATACGGGGCTCGTTGGCCCTGAGTTTCACACGGTGTTTTGCTGCACCCCTTGGAACTTGGGAATGAATCTTCCCAATTTCCTGGCTTTAAGCCTGGGGCAGTCCCTCATCCACCTTGTGCAGTGACCTGGGCACTGCAGGGGCGTGGTGTCCCTGCAAGGACTCGTCTGTGGCAGGGCAAATGTCAGCATCCCCCAGCCCCTCTCCTCAGGGCATTTCCTGGGATGTCTTACGGGAGACCTTGACACGTAGGGACTGAATTTGGTGCCAGAGGAGGAAGAGTTCTCATTGTCTAGGTAATTGTTTTCCTCCGGGGGTCAAAGAACAGCACCAGAAGGGCTGGAAATAAACCCTGTATTTCACACTGAAGGACCTCAGGAAGGGATGGATTCCCTGCAGAGCTGAGCACTCCAGCCCCGAGTCGGCCGAGCAGCAGAGCCTGGCCACTGTGGGGTGACCCGTGGGCTCAAGTCAAGCACGTTTTCAAAGCATGGCTTGATTTATTTCTCTGTTCCTGGGTTGGAACTGACCTGTGTGGAGTCTTGCAGGACCAAGCCCTGTGTAATCTGATTTTTAGCAGCATTCATCATCCAGCAGATCTGAAAGCAGAGGAATGTTTAAATAAATGTTCAAACAAAGCTTTAAAATACACCAGTGAATTTTTGGGTTTGGCATCTGATTCCCCCAGGATGCGTTTTAAAATCCTGGCTACTTTTTGGGAAGGGGATTGCTTCTTGTTATTGTTGGATGTTTTTGTTTGTTTTGGGTGAAAGTGCCTTAAATAGAATTTGAGGAGCTTCGTTTTAGCTGCCTTTTTGGCTGTGAACACTGGTTTCTGCCTCCCAGTTAATGTAGAGGTTCACAATGAAGCACCAGTGAGCTTGACTGTTAAAATGAAATAACCAGCCACTGAGTCCTGTCTGTGCAAATAATCTGAATTAGCTCTCACACTGCCAAACATGTAACAGCCTGGATACAGATGTTATAAAAGCAGGCAGGTTACCAGGCGAATCATAAATCAACAGTGCTTGAAATGAGGAGAGAGTTTTAATCACAGAAAAAAACTGAATGTAAAGCTGGAAGCGAGGGTTACTCCTGTGTGGTGCTGAAAGTTTTTGTGCTTTGTTCGTTGGTCTCGAACAAGAGATGAGCACATAAGGTGTGTGGGTGGTTCTGCTGAAGTGTGGATGGCTCAGACCAGGCTGAGGAAGGGCACAGTGTCTTTTAATCCCATCAGCAGCCGAGCTTTTGGAACCCAAATGTGGGTGTCTGAGCTTGTGCCTGGGGTGGCAAATGCT
The DNA here is from genome assembly GCA_035583185.1 of Anabacerthia variegaticeps. Taxonomy (NCBI): domain Eukaryota; kingdom Metazoa; phylum Chordata; class Aves; order Passeriformes; family Furnariidae; genus Anabacerthia; species Anabacerthia variegaticeps. The sequence continues at coordinate 980,974 of JAWWEW010000112.1, read as the reverse complement.
TGTGTTGAGGCTCTCGTCTCCCTTCTAGGTCTGTGTTTTGTAGCCCACCCATCACGTTACTGGTAGGAAATAGTTATTGAAGGCATCTGTGCTTATGCCTGAAGACTTGGGCTGGGTTTCCTCTTTGTTGCTGGTGTTTGAAGATACGGGGAGGGAAACTGAGGGGCATTTTCTTCATTGGAACAGAGTGGCAAATCAAAGCCTGGATCACAGGCTATTGGAAGAGACCCACACTTGTTCACTGAGCACCTTCAAATCCCCTGTAAAGGAAAACATAGAGAAGGTCAATGGGAGACTAGTTCTGTGGTAGTTAGAGAATGAATGTCTAAAATTCCCTGGCTGAGGGGTTATAGGCAGAGAGAACAGGGGAGAGCAGGGTGCCAGCTTTAACAAGAAAACACACAGGCTTTGGGAATCCTGGCCTTTAGGAAAACACAGGTCTCAGCAGTCCAGCTCTCAGCCCAAAGCACCGCGGCTCAAACTCATCAGTGTGGTGAGTGCAGGTTCACACAGAGCTCAGCATGGGAAAGGAGGGATTTCCATCCTCTCACTTCGGGTTCCCAACTCCCCCGTCTCCCCTGCACACGTTGAGCAGTTGTGCTGTGGGTGAGTTACCTGGCTCAGTGAGCTGATCCCGTGGTTAAATGCACAGGGTGGGCTTTGAACAGGTTCACCCTTCAGCCACCTGCAGTCTGTGAGAAAGGGAAGGCCCCAGGTCTGGTGACTGATCCTAGAATGCTGGAGCCTGGAGGTGGCATCAGGCTGAGCCCTGCTCAGTCGGAGCGTGAGCTGGGTCAGGTTCAGTCTGCCCTTGAGGCCCGGAGCACTGAGTGATGGGCACGGGACAAAACCCTCTGGAGCCTCTGCGGATTTCACAGATGAAAGGAGACAAAGCGACGCCTGTGCCATTCAGTTATTTATTTAACCCAAAGCAGGAAAAATTTGGAGAAGTTTCCTTCCGTCTGACAAAGGCTCGAGTCGGTGCTTCCGGTTCCCCTGGCAACCGTGTCAAACAGGCAGAATAACTAAAGGCACCGATTTCCCCAAGAGCAGCCTCTGAGACAACCAGGGGGGTGTAAAGCAGGCAGCTTTGTGTCCAAGTCACGGGTTGCCTTCTCCAGTCCATCCGGGCTGGGCATTATTTTGGAGCTGTGCAGAGGCATCCTGTGGGCCCGTGGTGCTCTCCAGAGACTACACATCATAGCTTTGGACTAAGGAACTCAAGCCTCATGCAAAAGACTTACCAAATCCAGCACTTCTCTCCAGTTAATAACAATAATTCAATTTCTTTCAGGGAAAAGTATAATGAGGATGATCAAAGTGTCGTTTAGAAGCAGGACTAAATTGAAATTGTTCTAAATGATAGAAAATGTAAGGAAGAAAATACTGCTATGTTATCCATAGGAGAACATTTTTATTGATTCCTGTATAACAAATCTAGCTGCTGAGCGTGTCACACTGAGAGTTTAGGACAAAGATGTATGGAAAAGCTATGCTGTGTGAGCCTTCCCCAGCACCGTGGGGTGTTGAACACGTGCATTAGTCAGAACTCAGTAGCCTCAGGTGTTTCCCAGCCCTGAAAGCCTTGGAAGGATGAGTGATGCCCTCTGTGAGGCTGCTGCTGTGCTTGCTGGGGGAGCTCCACGTGGGGCCAGCACCGCTGCCCAGCCACCTCACTCTTCATCAGGACTGACACGGTTGTTCATGCCACAGAGAGGGGGTCACATGGGGAGCTGTCCCTTCTTCCCCCACCACAGGTGCTCAGACAGAGGGATAGCTGTGCCTTGGGGAAGCTCATAGATGTGTTCATATGTTTTTTAAAAATTGTACTCCTTAAGCTGCTCTGTTATTCAGGGGGGTTTCTTATTCTGCAGTATCTGAGCTCCTTTTGATTTCTTTCCTGCAACCTAGAGAAGCCAAGTAGTGAGGGATCTGTTTACCAGGAATGTATAAAAGTGCTGTATCTCTCTTTCACTGTTTTTTTCCCCCCATTTCACAGAATGATTCAATCCCTCAAGACGACTTCACGCCAGAAGTGTACAGAGTGTTCTTAAACAACCTCTGCCCTCGGCCTGAGATCGACCACATCTTTTCTGAGTTGTAAGAAAAGACACTCATTTATTTATTTGTTTGTTTGTTTGTTTACTTTTTTCTCCCATTCACAGATTTTCTGGGCTGGGGATGGTAAAGTAGGTTATTTAGACTATGGCAGCATGTAGTGCTTGCCAATAACCGATTTCATTGTCAAGCAGGGCTGTTACTTAACCTTGGGTTCCCAAGCTTTTGCCTCCATTTCTAACAGCTCAGGTTGAAAAGGAGTTTGTTCTTAGAGCAGCAGAACTGCCAGGTCTTGCTTTTTTGTGGTTTTTTTTTATGGACCAGGATAGTTTAGGCTTCCAAGAAAGTAAAGGAAGAACAGTAATAAGCAGGGCAATAGGCACGAGAATGTGTATAATCACCCCCAAAAGCTTAATTAGGAGTTGCAAAAAAAAGCAGTAACTTTTAGGATTTGTGTATCATGAATTCACACCGTGAAATTAAATTAGCAGCTGGTTACAGCTGATTTCCTACATTCTGCTACAAGCTCTGTACCTCGTGGTGCTTCCAGCCCTTGCAGCAATTCGTGCACTTCCCAGTTTCAGCAGAGCCTGATCAATGGAGCCAGAACATGAGAGAAAAGCAATTTCCAGAATGCATCCCAAGACCACCAAAGCAATTAGTGAATGTGCTTTTGCAAGACTGCCATCCTCACATCCTGCTTTTGGGCTGGTTTTCTCTGCAGTTGAGGTTTCAGAGGAACACAGCCTTGTCCCAGTTTGCTCCTGCTGAACCCGGGGCAGGCTCTCTGTTCCTCCCTGGCAGAGCACAAACTGGCCAGCCCTGGGTGCTGCAGACAACCCTGGGCACATCACCTGGCTGGGAGGCTTCCTGGGCCCCCCTCTGGGTACAGCGTGTGCCCAGCTCTGCTCTTCTACTGACTCTCCAAACAGGCATCTCTTTGTTTGGTTTCCAAAGGGCCTCACTATTTTCAGCAGGTTTGTAATAAAAAAGACCCAAGCAAATACTGGAATAATGAAATCAGGGCTGCTGTTATTCAGCACTAAACCCAAACAATTGGGCCAGGAAAGCCAGTAGAGTGTTTGTAGCAGGCTTGGGTTTGAATCCCGTGTTGTTTTCTCTTTTACTTTTTTAAATAGCTTAATTCCAGGAATTCAGAGGAATGAAAGGCTTTTAGCATTGCTTTAAGTCTTCCTATTGATGTCAGTGATGTTGAAGGTTTTTAAAGGCCTTCCTCCTAGAGGTTTGATGGAGGGTCTCTGCTGTTACACGCTGGCAAAGGAAATTAGGCCAGAGACACACAGCGGGACAATGTTTCTGTTGTTTGAGGGTTTGAAACTTGTTTTGGTTTCCCTGGGAAGTTTCAGAACATTAACAAGATTTTAAGGAAATGTATTTTGATGACTTTGCTGTTGCTTTAATGTTTCTGCAGCGGTGCCAAGAGCAAGCCATACCTTACTGTTGATCAGATGATGGACTTTATAAATTTGAAGCAACGTGACCCACGATTAAATGAAATCCTTTATCCACCCCTAAAACAAGAACAAGTTCAGGTGCTGATTGAGAAATATGAACCCAACAGCAACCTGGCAAAGAAAGGTCAGTGGTTTTTACTCTTGCTGTACTTGCTTTCTGATTCCAAACAGTAACCCAGTTACCCTACAGCACATGCTACAGGAGGATTTGGTTCAAAATCAAATTGTGTTTCCAGCTTTTTGGATCATACAAGCCTGGGAGACATCGTGTGGTGCGTTTTGAAGTGTGTTTGGTTGGCTTCAGATTAGGAAGGATGGGGCTGGTTTCAGTATTTGTTTTTCAGTGAGTGTAATTGAAAGGACAGTTGCTCTGATATGTGAACTTCAGCAGAAACCTCACTGGCACAATGGCTGTTTACCAGAATCTGAAATGTGAAAGTGAAAGAAAAAATCAGGGACAATGAAACTAAGAGCATGATATTTCTCTCACTGAATGATACTGTGGAGTCTAGCCCTCTGCTTTGGGATGCAGTGGTGTACAAAGTAAGATGTGAGATCAGCTCAGTGTATTTCGTGCTATAATTCCCTCTTGAACATCTCAGGTGTTGTCAGGGCTTACCCTGGGCGTTTTGCCAAAACCAGGGAGAACTCCTGCTCAAATCTCTGCACGTTTTTGCTACCACCACAAGCCTTACAATGGCTTTCAGTTTGTGTCTGCATCCTGTTTTACTCCAGTCCACGTATCCTAATGGTTACCCCAGCTTTTAATGTGGTTTCACCTGCCAAATTTTAATGCCTGGGAATATCCTGCACAAGGGGTCCAATATGAAAAAATGGTTTGCTCCAGGGACTGTGGGTCCAGAGACCACACAAAGATATCTATCCCAAAAGTGCAGAGTGAACTGAAGGCCCTCCTGCCCCTCTCTCTGGAAGCGTTCTGACCTTGACGTCTTCCTGAAGGAAACTCCCAGCTCTCCATGCCACGGTCAGTGCTGCCTCTCAGGCACTTCTCACTTTTCTCAGAAGGCTTCTTTTTTTTTCTAGCGCAGTCAAATTTAGTGTTCCCAGAGGTTTTGCTGGAGGGTTAAATCCTGCTTCTTTTTCATATTTATGTGAGCTGCCTTTTGACGTCAGTAGGAGTACAAGTAAATGAAAACACGTTGTGACCTCCTTTCTCATCTGTGCAAATATTAGAATAGCCCTCTGTACTTACCTGATTTCACATCAGCCACAGGAAATTCTGTTACCTAAAAGATCATTCTTCTTACCCAAATATTGGCATGTCATATAAACCAAACAAAGGATTTATTAGAAGGAGGTGCGCTAGCAGAACACCGGAGTCGAAAAGGAATCACCTTCTGACTAGCAATGAGGAGGAGGCATGAAACAAACCTCGGGAAGAAAGGTGCTGTGGTGGTGTTTGCACCCTCCATGCAGGGTCTGTGGGACACCTCCAGCTTGGCCTTACTTAACCTTGGTGCTCACATTTGGTGCAGGCACTTGCTGTTCCATGGGTGCTCTGAAAGAATCAGTTCTCGCTGGAAATGCTGACTGTAACAAGGGAGAGGCAGCTCGGAGAGGGTTAATTCCTTTTGTGGGATTCTGGGAGGCTTTTCCCTCTTCAGACCCCTGCACTGAGGTCCAGCTGGCACAGCCTGAGAGCCACCTCTGTGCTGAAGATGCCACCTCATGTCACACCCTGTCTGGCAGCTGAGCTGTAGCAATTGGCACATGCTCCAGTGCAAATCCCAAGCTTACTGTGTTAAAATGACAGGAATTGGCTAATCAGGAATGACATGGGAACACAATATTTTCTGTGCATCTGCTCCGAGTTGGGAATGCAATTCACTGTATATTAAATGAAGTGTAGGTGTGCACTCAATCCTGCACTCATAGAATAATTGCCAAAAAATGCTTTAAGTCTATAAAATGTCACCAAAATGTAACTGGATATTTAAAATAATTGTTTAACCTCTTAGTATGGTATTCTGTGAAAGGGATTGCCTTTCACGCTCAGGCTTTCTGCTGTCAGAAGGGTCAATTCCCAGGGCTGTTGAAGTGAGGTTTCCAGGTGGTTCTTGGCCAGAACCACGAACCTGCCAGAACCTGGGCAGCTTGGGAGAGTGTGACGGCTGTGCTTCTTAGCAAAGAAAATTTTATGCATGGGAGAGTTCTTTTCAATGAAATGAGGGATTTTTCCTTGAGAAGAGAATTCCGAATTCATAAAATGGAAGCTCTGCACCTGACTCCCTGCTGCCAGCACCCTCTTTGGGCAGTTCTAAACGTTCACTCCTCTGATGATTGTTCCTTCCAATTTCCTGTCTGAGTTCATTATCTGCGCACAACTGCTGTACAGCAATATTCTCTATTAATTATTCTCTCATAGCTAATTAAATGAATTTCTCTCAGCTTTCACAGCACTATTCAAGTGCTTTTGACATCTCACCATTTCCCTGATTACCACTGTAGCCCTTTTGTTGTACCTGTTGCTGCTCAAGTGCAATATTTTGAACACAGCAAGCAGGAGCTGTCCATAATATTTTAAATTTTTGCAGCTGCCTCCTCGGGTACCTGGTAAAACCAGATTGCAGAGTTCTGAGTAAAAAGGCTGCCCGTGTTCCTGCTCGTCACTGACGTATTTTTAGGTGTATTTATTGCTGGGATACAAATGAGCTTTTGCAAAATCAGCAGATCCGTGAGCTTGGCACCTGCCTGGGTGGAGCATCTGGAGTGGTGTTTTACTGTGGCTGAATGAAGCAGGCTGCTGTGATTAGTGCTTTGTGTGGTCCAGCAGAGGAGATGAATTCCCTGGGCATGGCTTGTTCCCTTCTCAGGTGGAAGCAGGAGGAAGTCCCTGGAACTGCTGAGCAGCCTCTCACTGTCAGCAGAAATGTCCTGGGGGGGGCTCTTGGGACTGGTGAAGTTGTAGTTTGGCTGTAAAGACTTGCAGTGGGTGGATGGAATAGCTGCTACAGGTGTTCTCTTTCATGTTACCATGTTAATAATAGGATGTGTGCCAATAAATCAATTGCCAGGGGATTTATTGGGAGTTTCCTTATTTGCTTTTATTCATTTATTTTATTTATTTTTATTAAAAGGCTTGTATCAACGTAAATGGTTATGGATAGGAGAGGGCACACTGATGCAGACTTTCAGATGTCACTGCTCGCAGGGTCCAGGCTCCTGGGAGAAATAGTCCTGGTTTCTAGAACTGTGGAAATTTACCATATGGATTTGCTCCACATTCTGCAGAAACGTGCTGGTTCTTCCTCACTTAATGATGCATTTCATTTGTAAGAGTTCAAAAGGAGCCCGGTGCTTTGAGAGCTCAGATCCCAGTGTCTGAGCTGAAAGCTTTCCTTGGGAAAGCAGTGCAGTGCTTTGAGAAGCGCTGAGCCGCAGCCTTGGCTCCGGGGACATCCTGTGTCTCTGCAAGACTCTGAGCCTGCAGGAAGGGCTGTACCCATGGACCAGACTAGCAGTGAAGAACATGAAACCAAGCTCTGCTGTGGAGAGGAGGTGTGAAAAAGCTGCACATGAAAAGATAGAAAAGCTTCCCACCATCGTCCTTGGTGGGATCAAGACAAGGGTTAGGTTGTTATCAGCCATTATTTTTAGAGTGGGTTTTATGGCACAAGCTTTAAAAATAGAGTCTGGAAGCACTTGAAGATCTTTTCCTGGGCAGTGGGTCTATACACCAGATTGTACTTACCTTTGAGATAAATAATGGCATTAAAGTTACTAATTTTTTTTAATCTTAGGGGTGCATTCTCTTAAATACCATCCCTGCTTGTTTAAGGGGTCAAAGCTTTAGATCTGCACTGAGGAAGAGAATTTTGCTCTTATGTTTCACAGTGTTTCTCTCTCCAGATTTTCTCCACTGTACCTACTTGTTCTGTCCAGTTTTGGTTAGACGTATTTAGAAGGATTTGGGGTAGTTCCACAGCTCTCTTTGAATTCCAGTATTAATTCTGCTTTGCACTGCACATTTATCAGCAGTTCTTGTGTGGAGTTTTTCTTAGGTAATAAAAATAAACTAAGCAATCAACATTAGATTAAGATATAATTTTATAAAGCATTTGCTATATGTATTTTTCCCACGGCAGCCTTAACACCAGGCAGTATTCACTTCAGCACAAATGTGTTTTTCCTCCCTTAAACATGAATACAATTTAAGCATTTTCATCCCACTGCATTAAATTTACCTTTTACTAACTGCTTAAGAATAATTGCACATTGGAATCTTTTAATGGCAAAGGGGGTCATTTCCTAGGCAACGGATTTTAATGGGAAAAACAAGTACCATGCAACCATGGCTATACTTTTAAGACATACTTCATAATATTTAAAGGATAAAGTCTGATGTGTAAATCATTTAGGCACATGGTAGGGGTTTCTGGCATGAAACATTTGTAGGAAGTGTTACAAAACAGCTGAAATTCTTTGGCTTCCTAACTGCAACGCTGCAAATTAAGAATACTTACCAAAAACCCCATTCACTTTGGGATTTTCAGTGTTTTCCAGCATTTCAGTTGTACAAGAGAATAGCTCTCAGCATTGTTTCTCAATCTCAAATGCTGACAGAACAGTAGATCCCAGTCATGATTTATTACTCCTTAAAACGCTTAAGCCACGCCAAAGTCGTAGTCTGTCCCATGCTGTCAGCTCCCAGGGCTACGGTAGGTAGCTTACCAGAAGGCTTTTCTTTAAGATTATTTTCAAACAGATATTTGTGTAGGAAAGGTTAGTGTGGATAATGTGTCAGCATAAATAATTTTGGCTATACTTGTCAAAATGAATTTGCAAAATATGTTTCTGTGATGCGCTATTTTCTTTTGAGGAGCTTAGGTTTTAGTTACTAGTGAAGCTGTAGAATTCATTACAGGTCTTGCAGTGGTTTGGAATGCTTTATCTCAAGTTGTTGTGAAAATCTTTTAGAATGTAAAGTCCTCTGTTATGAGGATTTTTTGCATCTTCTTTATAGGTAAAGTGTGTCATCTTTTTGACTGTAACAGCGTGGTAACAAGATGAATCAGTGATGATGTGGACTAATAAGAATGGGTTTTGCAACAATGAACACAGACATGGAGTCTCTGACTGAGTAAAATAGCAAAAGTTTTAACCTTTTATTCTTCAGTTGCATTTTAAAAGGGTAGGAACTGGCTTGGGTCCCAGACCCACGTGCGTACGCAAAGAGTTGGGTTTTGCTGTTGGCAGTAAGGAAAATATCAACAAAATATTTAGGGTTCCAGGGAGGACAAATTTCCTGATCTTGTGTGTGTGATGGAGATACCTTGAAAGAAGGGTGAGCTTTGCAGAAATGCATTGTGGGCCTGTTGTGGTCCCAGGAGCAGCTGCCCTGATCCCATTGGAGCGGTGCTGAGTGTCCCATGGTCACACTGACTGTGGAACCCGTGTCTGCAGGGCTGAGGGCATAAACTAGTCCTGATAATGGAAGTTCAGCAGCCAGATCAGGCCTGGGCTATCCCATATGGAAGCTGACCATACCAGCAACTCTTGTCCCACAGCCTGGAATCCAGAGAGACCCCCTCATGGACTCAAACCCTACAGGCAGACTTGAACCCTGTGGCCTAACAGTGAAAAGGGATGAAAGAACCTGGGGTGACAGGACCATAAAGCAAACATGAGTAGAGGTTTTGGGGTCTATGCAGGGCCTGCATCGTTCCCTTCAGCTGGAGCTTTTGCTCACAGGTAAGGAGCTTTTTTGTCAATACTGCGTTTCAGGGGTTATGGAGACCCATATTTTGCTGCTGCTGCTGCTGCTGCCTGTATTGTGTTTGACTTGGCCTCAGACTATCAGAGCCCATAAATAGAAAACTTAGTCTAAACGTAAAACTGTTTCTTCTGTGCTTGTTGCTGGTTTACTGTCTTTTCTTTGGAACACGGGGAGGTATTCAATTTTAGCAGCAGGATTTATTATTTGAAGATGAGTATCAGATAAAGTTTACTTCTGCAGACATAAAGCAGCGTGGACTCAAGGGCTGAAGGAAACAAGTGTAGATAAACTTTGATCAAACACTGCGGGGTTGGACTCTGTGCCTCGTACAAATGCAGTGCTTTCAGCTGCCAAGGGCCCGTGGGGACACAGGGGGTGACGACTGCTGTCATCCAGTGGGGGACATCTACAGCTGGTAGCACAGGAAGGGTATCACAGGAAGCACAGTTGCCCTGGCTCTGCCATGGATGAGCTCACTGCCATTTGGCCATCCCATTTTATGTCGTTTTTGAGGTTTGCCTCATTCTTTGGTGGGCTTGACTAAACAGTCAGTAGGTCTGTGCTTTGAGGAGCCAGAAGTGACCTTGTTAGTCTGTTGGGGTGTGTGGTGTCTGTCAGCACAGGACTCTTCACATGCCTGGAGTGTGTGCACTGCTGTGGGACAGCAGCCAGAGGAGGCAGTTCCCCTTAGAATGTCAGATGGAATCATCTAACAATATCCTTTAGCTGGAGCAGGGCTGCTGCCTATAAATACACCAGGGTTAAACGCTGGGGAGGCAGAAAGAAGTGGTAAACTGAGGGACAGTGTTGGCAGAAGAACACAGAGGGATCAAGTGGCCTTGAATAAATTTAGGCTGGAAATTAAGAGAACTTTCCTAACAACATGGTCTTGGCACAGTCTACCAGAGGTAGTAAAGAGGGCAAAAAAAGCAATTGTTATGGAGATAGAGCATGGTTTGTTTATGAAAGGGATTGTCCACTTCAGTGCCCGCAGCTGCAGACCGAGTTTAAAGAAAAGGAAGACCCTTGAAAGGGACTGAAATGCCTTCTCTTCAGTTTATTTGCACTGTCTTTGCAGTGCCACACCTTTATTCTTTTCCACTTCAGTTTAATATTAATCTTTTCTTCAGCTGCAGGACTTTTTGGAAGTAAAAATACTAGCCATGCCTTTTTTGGTTTTGGATTTTTTTCACTACCTACTTTATACTCCTGTCTCTTCCCACTATACTACAGGACAGTCTTTTTGACAAGTGCATTAATAGCTTAGGTAGAGAAGTATCGCTTAAGAGAAAAAAAATATGTGTTTTTAGATGTCTTAATGCAACTTAGCAATTGGAAGTAAGCCAACATTTAACATTATTCCATCTCCCAGATTGTTCCAAGGCATTCTGCAGAGGGTGTTTCTCAAAGGTTTGGGAAGGCAGTGACATGTTCCAGTAGTGTCCCCCTTTCAAGTCTGTCAGAAATAACTGTACTATTGCTGGGAGTAATGGTATTTTTATCTGTCTGATTGAAAATCTTTCCACTTAGCTGATTGTCTGCCTTAGAAATCTGCCGTGTTGAAAAGTGCTCCTTCCACTAGGAAGTGGTGTGAAGGTGGTTTTGTGGTGTTTTTAAAGATTTGCGTGAATCTAAGCTACCTGTCCTGTCTCATCCTGCAAGGGATATCCTGTCAGCAGCAGTTCCTGCCGCATCTCTGCTGAGCAGTCAAGGGCAGCTGGAGAGGGGGCTCGTGTTTGTAAAACGCTGTGAGGCCACAGGCGTTTTGCGCCCACAGTGAGTTCTTTAAATGGCTGCAGCTTGGGCTCAAAGTGTCCAGCAGGAGCAAGTGGAAGATGCCTGCTGGGACACCTGGGGTAGCTCCCTGTACCTGGCTGACTGGCCCTCCTGCAGTCAATGAGAGCTGCCTGGGGTGCTGGGCCTCAGCACCCCCTCCTGGCTCAGCTCTAGAGCGCCGCTCAAGTCCAGAGCAGCAGCTGGGTTTGCTCCTGGACGCTGGCTGTGGGAGCAGGAAGGGTTCCCTGGCACTGCACGGGCATCACTTGCAGGGCTGGGTTGCTCTGCATTGTTTTGCAGTGTCAGCTGACACCAGCAGGATGTGCATTCCGTGGGGGGTTTTAATAGGCAAGGCCCTGCTCTTGGATGAGGACCTGGAAGACAGCACAGCAGCTGAGACTAATGTAAAGCTTGCACAAACCAGGCCAGCCCTTTTACGCAAAGTTGAATTTGGACAGGGAACAGAAAAGCAAAAGCAGGAAAAGCCTGCCAAGGGCTAAGCTGCAGTCCAGTGTGGTTCTCTGGCTGGCCTGGAGCATTTCTTCACAGACCAGCTCAGAGATGAAGCTGCTCACCCTGCTTCAGTCTAGAGAATTTGGAGAGGTTGGTTGCTTGTCTGCACAAGAGTGGGCTTTCCCCACACCTGAGCAATTACTCATTATTCAAATTTGTGTATATCTGTCTGCTAAAGTTTTTTGATAAACTGTTTCACAACTTGTTTTCCTTAACACAGAGCCTCTGCTTACCAGACTCTCTGATCTGTGACCATACTTTGGAGCAGTAGAGGTTTTAAAAGCTGCTGCAGACATTTAAAGGATCAATGTCCAGTAAAATAAATGTGTTTCCAACATACAAATTTCGAGGAAGAGAAAATATTGTTTAAAATCTTCCCTGCTTAGGTGTGTGTTTTGCAGTTTTCTAGCACTACCAGAGAAAAATACATGCATTTCACAGGCTGTAGCCCCTGCAGGTTAGAGCCCCTTCTTCTTGGGAGTTTGAAAAGGGCTGAAAAAGCCTGTGACTTCTAATAAAATAAGTAAATAAAGAGCATGCTCAACATTGCATAGTGGCTTTAAGATCTTGTTAAACCAAATGGCTCATGTCTGCAGGCACAAGTGAGGTTTGGAAGCATGTGTTTCTTCTCAAGTGACACTTCTTCCTTTCCCTTGGGAGGTGGCAGTGTCCTTGAAATGTTCCCCAAGTTTTAATTCTGATTGAAGTACGAGAGGTGCTATTTGGTGTGGCTTGCCTGGAAGCTTATAGGAAATATTTCCTCCCTGGAGTGAACTGTCTTGGGCCGCAGTACCTCATCTGATAGTTCAGGAGTGTGGTTTTCCATCTGCAAATGTTTTCCTGCCAAAAATCCCCTCAAAAATGTACCCACTGTTAGTTTTCTCTGTGCAGATGATAAAATGGATACGACAGCTTCATTAGAATGACAAGCATTCCTGATGCACACATCTTGAACTCTGCTTTGCTTGCTTGAGGATCCTTCCTCTGCAAAATACTCTGGATCTCGGTGTCCTTGGGCTTGCAAGATTTCCACATGGATTACCTGAGACTGAGCAAGCTCTTTTATGTAGGCTAGTTAAGCACAACATGTTTACCTTCCCGTGTTTTCCCTCTCTGACTGCCTGTCATTGAGTAAGTATTTACTTCTGATCTGGAATTGGAGTTCCCATTCTCTGTTTGTAACCACATTTCCCTGTGTCTTGTCACAGTAGACCCATTCAGGGGTAGAGCAAGGAATCTTGCTCTGTTCCTTTCTTTTTGAGTGAGCTTTCCATTTCTTTTTCAAGAACATGTTACCAAAGACAGCGTGTTTTGGTTTGTGGCCAGGTAACTGTCTAATTACAGAAAGCATTTGAGAGAGTGTGACTGAGGGCAGGATTGGATCCATTATGTTTTCCTTTAAGTTTAGAGAACGGAAATGAGATTTGAACATAACAGGATGTTGTCCTGCTTTGATTTTAAAGGATTTAAGAAATGAGACAACCAATAAATCTACTGCAAGACTGTTACCTAGCACAGTCAGTTTTAGCACTGCCAAGCTTTTTCAGACACTCTCCCCAAGTTTTCTGTTGCTCGCTCTGATCTCGTTACCTGTTTCTGCCTTTGGGCGCTGCAACTGTCCCTCCTCATGCTTATTTTTTGCGCTTAAAACATTTGTTGACAAATATGTTATTGCCACTTCAGCTTTAAATGTTTGATTTTTTTTGTTATTGTGACATATTCATAACAGTTCTCTAGATAACCTTCTGTTTACAGACACATTTCTGATACTAAGTAGTCAAAAACCAGTCATGAGACTGGGGGCAGTGTCAGTGGTCCCATTTGAGACCCTTGATATTGTTGGTAGTTAAGTAATTTAAGCATAATTTCTGCCCATTGAATCTGTAGGATTGATTGTTTGGTTAGGTTTAGTTATGGATACCATTGTTGATACATTTGATGTCATGCATGTTTAACTCTTCCATTGATGACTTGAAAATAAAATGTCCTGCCAATCAATTACTTTTTTTTAATCACCTTTTTTGGTGCAGCTGCGTATACAGATGCATTGCTGTTCCCTGCATCTCATCTGCCTTTCAGGGTGACAGATTTCTAGGCATCTTCTTCCCGTTCAGCTCTGTGTTTTGGATTTTTCTTTGCTCTAGTGATCAGTTACATGGCTTGAATTATTATTTGTGTGTTCTTGTTTGGTTTGTGTCCCATTTACCTGGTTCATTACGGCTTTACGCCCTTGTTTTGCTAACAGCTACCAGAGAACTGTCTGTTCCTTAAACCCTGTGTTGCTTATTCTCCTTTTTCACTTCATTGAAAGACTTTATGAAACCAGACCTACTGCTGATCAGTGTGTCAGCCTCTGGACTTTTTGTGCAGTTCAGCTTTCAAATTCAAAGAAGCCCTGATCTTCTAGTATGACCTCAGTTTATTTCTATCTGTGTCTTTTACAGATTAGCTTTTTTGAACACGAAAAGATTCCAATTTAGACAACTTCATTAAACGCTTCACTAATATCCAGGTACAGCAATTCAGTTGTATTGCTGTTCCTCTACTTACTAATTTGATAAGGCTGACTAGTATGAATTTTTGCCTTAACTGGTCATTGAGAAAAGTGCTAAAATGGAGGAGTTCCTGCCCATTTCTGCACATGGTGTGTAAATGATGGTTGGTACGTAATACTTTGATACATCTGCAGATCCTGACCCGAGGCCTGAGAGTCTTTACCTCCTCAGTGTTTTTGCCAAAACAAAGCAGCTCTGACATTCCTGGGGTCAAGTCCAGTATCTCAGTTGTAGGGTTGAGGCATTTTCAGTCTGAGCGGAGCTTGCACCATATTCTCTCCTTGTGATGACTTTGCCATGAAGAGGATGTCATTTGGACTATGCAACAGGACAGTCCTGTCCTGCTCTCCTTCACAACACTGAGTATGGACAGAAGTTTCACTGACACCGTAGCAATATAGTAATAGCAGACTGTATTGCTATCGGGAAGCATCACTTCCCGAATCACTTGGCTGCAAATGCTGCAAATGTCATCAGAGTGGCTCTGGCACATCGTGTCCCACACAGTGTGGCTTTTATGTAAATTCATCCCTGTGAACTTCTCTGCTGGCTCACAAAGCTGGGAAGCAGAGAGTAGCTAATGTGTGCCCAGTGTCAAGAGACACACCAGGGGTATGTGCATCCTACTCAACACTGTGCATGAAATTTTAATACCTAATGAGCTGTAAATTGCAGTGCTGGTTTGTGAGATAGAATTCCCAATGGGGCACCTTGTACTGATCTCTTGCAGGATTATCAAGGATCTGCTTTACTTGTAGGATTCTAATCTTTGAGTTGACTGCTCAGTTGTGTGGGATTACAGTAAATGTGATTAATGCTACAGATTGCACTGGAATAGACCTAATTTCGCTGTCAGACAAAATAGTATTGTAATTCTGTGTTGGTGACTGGGAGATACGAGGCACCAGTTAATTGTCCCTCTTCCTTTTCTGTTTGTTTGCTTTTTTGCATTAATAACATCTCCTGGCACAATTGTAGTTTCCAGTTACATTCTTACTGAGTGGATAACAGCACGGGTGTAAACAAATGGAAAGCACTATAGAGTTTGCAAAGGATAGGGAAAGAAACATTTAGGATCCATGCGGCCAATCATACCGAGTGTGTACAAGCAAATGCACATTTTAATTGTCACAGAAAACATCCACAGATTTTAAAGGACAAGCAAAGGCTCTTTGATGTTAAAGCTGCAAGACTAACGTGTAAAGAAAAGTGTGCAGATAAGTGGTCTTTTCTACTGTCACTTGTGCTTCCCTTGTTTTCTGTCCCAAGATTGCCCAGAGGACTGGAAGGGAGCAGATTGGGCAGGGAAAATGAAGTAGCTGCACATCCAGTAGCTGACAAAATAAGGAGACAGAGTTGGGTGAGAGGTTTGCAGGGTTAGCTGCACTTCTATATTGCCCCCAGACTACTACACTGATGGGGTTTTGGTCTTTATCCTGGGCCTCTGCACAGGGCACTGAACTGGTGAAGTCCTTCTGGAAGCTCGGCCCTCCTCTGAACCCTCATGTCTTTTATCTTGTGCTTGGCACAGTGCTGTGTGAGCAGGGCTTTGTTTATGTCCTGCAGTCGATGAGCTGGCAAGCTCCCAGGGACACACAAGCATTTCAACACCCAGAACAATATGCTGGTGATGCTGGCACCCTAAAGGGGTCGGGAAAGCAGGATCTTGTGGAGTTACCTATGTCTCATTAAGCAGCAGCAGAAAGATTGCTGTGGCAAAAGCAGCCTGTGCTTTTGCCAGCCCTAGAAATTGCATGAGAAGGGTTTTACATGAGACTCTGGTCTGTGTCCGTGCTGGGAATGCACAGTGCCCTGGCCCTGCACAGGGACTGGCACAGGCCCTGATGAGAGGAATGTGCTGGGCTCTCTGGATCTAGTCAAACAGAATTATGAAGAGACAGTAAGTCTTCAGGAGGAGCCTCTGAGCAGTACATTCACAAAGTACAGGTTATTCTATCAACCATTTCAGCTGGCTGGCTGGAATTCCTGTGTGAGCACTGTCTCCCAGGAATAGGGGTATTCCAGATCTCATAAACTGCAGAAGAAAACACTTGGATTTATGAATGTTGACAAGATCTAAGGACCACAGAGAAGAGGTTTATGCCTGTAAATTTTGTGAATTCTCAATAGATTGTTTGCCAGCAGTGTGTCACCTGCCTGAAGACAGCCTCCAAGGAAAAGGACCTGGGATAACACAAGTGATTTCTGCTATCTTTAGGGCTGGCAAATGTTGGCCAAAAAAGAGCCTTGATACTTACAAAGTAACAGTGACATTTTTATGTGGTTTTCTTTAAACTGCCATGCAGGAACATTTGTGTGTTTGATCCAGTGTAATAGATCTTGGAAGGTATGGGATTACGTAGCTGAAGCTAATACGAAAATATTGTGAAATGCTTAGAACTTGCCACTTCATTTGTGCTCTTGGGTTTTTTCTCCCTTTTTCTCTCCTACTTTGGAGCAGTCAGTTGGAGCCAGGGATGCAGCAAAAGATCAAGCTGCTGCACAAACACTTCCCATGTTTCCTATAATGAAGCTGATCAGTCAGGAAATTCAATAGAATCTCTCAGCATACTCTTCTTCTAGTAGGAAATTACTTCTCCTTCCTTCCAAATTTTAGGGAAAAAATGTCAGATTTGGTTGACTTCACTTGATTGTCAGTCTGGTGGTTCTTTTTTTGTCTCTGTGTGAATTTCGCTACGCTGAAGGTCGACTGGAGCAGCAGTTTGAGGTGTCCTGTGGAACCACTTGCCGAGAAGCTGCTTCAGGCTCTGCTGCAGGTGAAACACTGCTGGGGACGTTTTTGGAATCCCCTCTGTGGGCTTCCTCGTCCTTTCTGCAGAAGCGGTGTTTGCATGCAGCAGGTGGGACTATCACGGACCAGCTCTCCACCAAGCAGCTGGAGGGTAAAGCTGAGCTTCCAGATGCCAAGTGCAGGGTAGAAAGAGGGTTTTGTGCACCTAGGGAAGGGCTGCTGGCACGGGCGGCCACAGCACAAACACAGCTTAAATCCTCAGCACAGAGGTAGTACAGGGCTAAAGCCAGGCCTGCTTTGGGCAGGTCTGTGTGAGCTCGGGCTGGATTTGTCCTTTGGAGTGGTGGCAGGGGAACTTGGTACTGTGAGTAAGTGTCTGCACGGGCAGGTGGGCAGTGCTGATAGCAAGGGCACCGTGCCCTGCATTTCACACCTAGAAACGGGTACAAGGTTCAGAATACAGGGAGAAATAAAGGTCTCTTTCTTTTAAGAGCCTCCTTCTCAATTGGAGAATGGGCTTTGGAAGGTATGTATGTATATAAATACAGACAGAAGGATATAGAGACATTTTCAGACTTCCCAGAGCCTCTAGCGCTTCAAAGTTATTAGTTCAGGTACATTTTTAGAGTTGCATCAAAGTTTATATAATCTTTACACCAGTGTTCAGCCACACATTTCTAATTTTGAGGTACTGGGAATGTCTGTGACTAGGAATACATTAGACGCTTTTGTATTTCTCCTCACTACCTGTTCTTATATTTTCCAGACCTGTTCCAGTGCAGAATTAAAACATTAAAATTGATCTGTTATTTATTTGGCTGGCACCAGACTTTATCTGGCCACTTATTCATGCTTTGACGATCAGATACTGTGTAGCTGACATTGCTCACAGATTCCCTCAGTCCACTGAGGCCAGAGCACAAGAAACATCCACGTTAATCATCAGACAGCATAGCTGAGCCCTGTGGGGGCTGCGGGTTCTGACTGACGCTGCCCTTCATCCGCGAGAGAGGAGTGTGAGGGGAGGGAGGGCAAATGTGGGGGAACTAACGGGAAATGGGAGGGGAGTACTGGGAAATGGGAGGGGAGTAATGGGAAATGTGAGGGGAAAGTGAGGGGAGTAATGGGAAATGGGAGGGGAAAGTGAGGGGAGTAATGGGAAATGTGAGGGGAAAGTGAGGGGAGTAAT
>JAWWEW010000112.1:838465-962819 GCA_035583185.1 Anabacerthia variegaticeps | reverse complement strand
TAATGGGAAATGGGTGGGGGAACGTGAGGGGAGTAATGGGAAATGGGAGGGGAGTACTGGGAAGTGTGAGGGGAGTAATGGGAAATGTGAGGGAAGCAATGGGAAATGTGTGGGGCAGAGTGTGAGGGGAGTAATTGGAAATGTGAGGGGGAAAGGGCAAAGCGTGAGGGCGGAAAGTGCAAAATGTGAAGGAAAAGCATGAGGGAAGTAATGGGAAATGTGAGGGGAGACAGTGCGAAGTATGAGGGGGAGAAAGTTCAAAGTGTTAGGGGAAAAATGGCAGAGTGGGAGGGGAGAAAGTGACAGGTTTGAGGAGGGAAACATGGAAAGTGAGGGGGAAAAGTGCCAAAGTATGAGGGGGGAAATGCAAAATATGACGGAAAAGGGCAAAGTGTGAGGGAAAAAGTGCAGAGTATGAGGGGAGAAAGTGAAAAGTGTGAGGGGAAAAATTTCAGAGGATGAGGGGAAAAGTGCAAGGAGCAGCCTTGGAGGGAGAGGAGGAAGAATACAAGAATGTTCAGGGTGAAGCATCCCAGTGGCACCGGGAAAAAGAGTTAAGTCTGCAACATTAAAATTAGCCAGACACCATGGGGAAAAAGGAGGTATTTTTGTGTTTGTGTTCTTCAAGTGTTTTAATAAAGCACTACCAAGTGACCCCAGAGGGAGGGAAATTCTAATTAACCCAATAAATTAGGGAAGGTATATTTGAAGGGGGGGGAATAAAATATAAATTCCGTGTGCTGGCAAACTCCAAAGTGCAGAGGGAAGGATCTCGCTGAGGGCTGCAGTGCTGCTGTGGCCTTCGCCATGGTCACACCTGTGTGTGCTCTGCTCCCTGTGGCTCTTCCAGCACGGCTGGACTCTGGTCCTTTCCTGCATTGCACTCGGGGATCTGCAGGGAGATCTGCAACCCAGCCAACCCAGCATTACTGGAGGTGGTCGTGGTGTTTTATGAACACCAGTGAGTTTCGGGGTTGCCCCTGTGCTGGGAAGAGACATTGGATCAAATCTGGCATAGCAATGATGGGTGAAAAAGTCAAGCCGGTTAACTCCACAAATTTAAGTATATAAAGCACACTGGATATTTTTGAAGTTTCATTGGAGTTTTGGAGCTCAGATAATTTTAACACAAAAAGCCAAAAAAAGAAAAAGGGAAAAAAATGTGAATCTGTCATGTTCTCTGTGTCTGCATTATGTGTCTCATCTCTCTAACTTCTTAGATCTAATTAAATCTTTCTAATACTTATCTGAAGGTAAAAGGTGACAGCCATAATGGAAAGAACTGATCCCATATTATTCTCTTCTTGGCAATGTTTGTGGCAAATTTGTAATATGCTTAATGGAAACAGAGAGCAAACCTTACCAGTAAATTGAGGCTACTTTGTTTTGCGTGATTGTCCTCACTGCAGTTGGCTTCAGAATATCACTGACAGTGGTCCCCAAACAATGGGCTCTTTAATTTCCAGGTTACAAACCCCCTTTGACATCTGCCATCTCCATTCCACGGAGAAACTCTCACTGGTGCAATATTGGCTGTAATTGAACTTGCAAATTGCTTCACTTTCTGAAATGCTGACTGCTTAATTATGATGGGGAAATAGCATTGTACAGCCATAAGCTCAGGCAACTGTGTAACCCAGAAAATACCTCATTATACATGTGAATAATACTTACTGTGATTGATGGTAATACCAGCAGCAAGACACAGAAGGACCACTCTGCAGACCTTATCTTACTTGGGTGTGAAAGAAGCAGGGTGAACCACAAAATAGAGGGAAGGGAGGAAGTGTAGGCCTGGGCTTTTGCTTCCTCTTATT
Organism: Anabacerthia variegaticeps; assembly: GCA_035583185.1. NCBI lineage: Eukaryota > Metazoa > Chordata > Aves > Passeriformes > Furnariidae > Anabacerthia > Anabacerthia variegaticeps. Next base: position 961,002 of record JAWWEW010000112.1, on the reverse strand, counting down.
CCAGAGGTGCTCAAGTTCACCCAAACAGACTTTAAGAAACTCTGCGGTTCAACTTCCAGCTTAACCCACAGGTTTTCCATGGGATTTTGTCTGGTCTGTTGATTTATTCTCGGTTTCAGGTCCCCCTCTGAAAAGCAAGGATTGCAAGGACCCTGGTTGTCAGGTACACTCTGAGAATTAAACACAGAGATCACTTTGAGAACCTTGAAAACTATGTCTACCTGAAGCAACCTGACTACCCATATAACAAAGTGGAAGCCTTTTTTTCTGAATACTGTGGTTGTGATGCCACGGGTTTTTTTAGGAATTGTGTGTATGAAAACTACTACATTTCATTTTAACCTTGAGCAAGAATGACAGGAAAAACCTCCTGGTCTGGCTGAAGGGACACAGAACAGCAGAGATCCTGAAGATGACTGTGGATGAGCTGTGTCAAACATCGGGAACCACAACTCACTGTAATGTGATATGGCTTTGCTGGGTCCCTGCATAGCAGCTATCCCCTTTGGATCTCAGCTCTTTCTCCCTGTGTGATGTCGCTGGTGTGGGATGAATGCACTCCACAGACCCTGTCCGTATCCCAGTGAACTTGGTGCAGAATGTTTCTCTGAGGTGGTCAAGTTAACTCTGTGATAGCACCTGCTACTCTTGGTACTCCTAATGTTTCTCTGGTAGTTTCATGCAGCAGAAACGTTGCTCCTCAATGTTTAGTTTTGTGAAATACCTCAGTGGTGGGTTTTTCTCCGGATTTGCACCATATAAATTGGTTTTTTGTTTTGTTTTTTTTTTAAAAAGAAAGTACGTTAGCCCCTCTCTGTGGGTGATTAGTTATTCCATAACAAAGCAGCTGTGCAGCCTGACAAGATTGCACTCAGATTACAGCCTTAAAGTAGTGGATGGACTCCATGTTTTGCTTTTCTAACCATCTTAAAATTGTTGTTACAAGAATTAATGATAATTGCATTGCTCTGTTTTGTCACTACCTTTCTTTTCATTTGAATAAGTTCATTTAGTGCCACCCATCTTGTGTTTTTATGAAAATGGGGATGTGCACGTAAGGTTGTCACATCTTCTCCTCTCTGATCAAGAGCCAAATCCTCAGGTCCAAGCGGTTTTTAAATAAATGCTTCACATACTGTATTTGCATTGTGTGTATTTACATCAAGTTTTATAAAAAAACCTGATGCAGGCTTGCCTGTTACTTTTTCATGTGCTGCAAAAATATGTGTAAGCATACATTATCAGGATAAAAAGAGATTGACCCTAAAAGGAGAGAGCAGCAGAGTCAGGAGTGGAACTGAGGTCTTACATTTTTTAATGCCATAGTCAGCTGACTGAGGGGGTGTTTTAATAGGTGTGTTATGCAGAAAATTTTGTGTTGGGAACAAGAGGTAAGAAATTCTCCTTGCTGGGAGTCACCAGGCACGTTGCTGCTTCGAGGATCTCTCCTACTGTTGGCAGGAGCTGAATGAAGTAAAGCTATGTGGTTGAGTAAATCAACAGATGAAATCTGGACAAAATAACAAAAACACCAGGCAAAGAAAAATATCTCTAATTTGTTCATTTAAGCATTAATCTTCAAATGTATACTAGTAGATTTTAGGTTTTTTTTTTTAGTCTAAATGTAAAAATTGACACCCTAACAACAACTTTATCCAGAAGGCTTGACAGTAAAATTCATCCTGGTGCAGTCAGCACAGCTCCAATGAGATCAGTGGTGATATTTAAGCTGAGGATAAGACTCAGTTTTCTCATTTTCCAGCAGCATATGAAATTATCATTTGTGCTGGCTCTCCAGTGAAATATGAATTAGAGGACAAATATAAAAATTACAAAGCAAAGCTTAGTTCCCACTTGAAAGGTGGTTCATTTAGTTTGTTTTGCTTTGCTTCGCAGTTCCATTGCATTCATACACACACACTGAACCAAACTCAAAAGAGGTCCAAGTTACCTGTGTCTGTGGCTCTCTGTGGGTTTCTTGCTTTCCTCTGGAAAATGTGCTTTATTTTGTCCCCAAAAGACCCCTTTCCTTTGTAGGATTAGATGTATTTTCTCTGTTCTTAGAGCCCTCTGTAACTCTGATTCCCCTGTGCCTTGATTTTCTGTAAGCACTGCCTGTGAAATGTTTTATCTTTGGTACAGCTGAAGGGATGTGTGTTACCTGCACACACAAATATGTGTGGCTGAAAATGAGGTAGTAGCAACAAAAGAATTTATGGATAACTAAGTGATGGCCAGTCTGATGGTTTATATGGTCTCTTGTGTTTTATGCTAAAACTTACCATCTAAGTATTTGTTTTGACAGCTTTGTCTAAGTGTATATTGAACTTAACATGTGCATGCCTCAAAATCTGTACTTGAAATTAACTGGTGCTTTCCCTGGATCTCTCTTTCTCTCAGGACAGATATCAGTAGATGGATTTATGCGATACCTGAGCGGAGAAGAAAACGGCGTTGTTCCACCTGAGAAACTGGATTTAAATGAAGATATGTCTCAACCACTGTCACACTATTTCATCAATTCCTCACACAACACCTACCTCACAGGTACAGTGCTGAAGAGATCTGATTTCTTACCTTACAAAAATGCTGAGTATGTTTTCAGTGGTACCATCAAGTGCACTAAAACCATCAGCAGGAAATGATGATGGAGTTTAGTCTTCAGGGAGGCAGGGGTGGCACTTGATTGTTGTTCTGGCCTCTGCACGACTACATCATGTATGCAAAACTGCATCAAATATACTTTTATGAACAGGTGAACTGCAATTGTGTTGCTCAGATAAAGCCTGGTCATAAACCCAATGAAATCCCTGGAAATTTCCCCTCAGTTTAGATAGGATTCCAGATTAAGGTCCGTATTTGGGGAGAAGAATGAATGCTATACTTCTTATGACACCAAAGGAGAGCTAAACAAGTATGCAGAACTGAATCTGGGAAGCATCTCTGTAGCTAATAAATTTGCCCCAAACATTAAATCTGGCAGTTTGTTAAGCTCCATGAAATTAGCTGTAATTCAGAAATTAGGGAGGTTCCAACATGGCACATAACTTTCTGACAGTCCGTATATGTAAGGAGTGGAATTCTGCTCCCTGGCTCTATCTAATATCTGAGCTGAAATTTTTAGGTGCTGTCTTGTGTTTTAAGAGACCAGAAGGTCCTGTTAATTTGAGTTACAGTCTGAACTGTATTGTTTGCACAGCAAAGTCAACAATACTTTCAGATGCAGAAGAAACTAAGACAGTCCAGGAATTCCACTTTTGGCAATCATTTTCTAGTCTAACATACCGTTAACTTGTGAGAAAATAATTGTAGATTTACTATTTTAGTTTAGTTTATATAGGAACAAACATTTCTGACACGCAGATGTGCACAGGGAGTTCTCTCTCTCCTGTTTGATTTGATGTTTGTTTTGTCTTGTCCTGTTTGCTGGTGACTTAGCGTCATGTCAAATAAAAAAAATAATGCTGCACTAAGTGCTAAAAATGTGACTTATGCACAACGTAGGCTTTTTAGTGTTATTAACAGAATGGCCTTAACTGACCGAGTTCTTCAGAATGCCAAAACATAAACAAACCCATGCAGTGGTGATGCCCAGTTTAAACAGACCTCGTGAGAGTTCTTTTTGTCTGGGTTATGTTTGTTGTAGCACTCTCTACAGCACCTTCTCGTGCTTTCGTAAAGTGAATGAACTGTCATTCTTTCCTTCAGATGCCATTTTTCAAAGGTTTATATCTTGGCTCTAAAATGTGGTTTGTGCTAAAACTTGTCACGTAAGTGTTTTGTTTGACAGCTATTTTGTTTGTCTGGATTAAAAGAAGCGAAAATCAGTGTGGCCCCTTTTAATTTATGATTCCAATATGCAGAAATTTATGCTCCTTGGAAGAGTGCAGACACGGCCAAAGCAAAAGCGATTTTTAACTATGATATTTTGCAGGCCTCTTACCTCCAGCATGGACTTTGTTCTGTCAGTGAGGATTAGGACCCACATAAGCCAAATGCTGCAGCTTTATACAGATTTTCTGGGAGAAAACAGTAAAGCTGCTTTGCCAATGTGAGAAGCACAGGCCCATGGGGAGGTTTAACGACCATGCAGTTTAAAGTTGATCTGAAGAGATAAAATACTGCTCTCTCTGTCAGCATGAGTTTATAGCCAGTGCCACAGCACAGATTTTTATCAGGGTTGCTCAGGACAGAGGCGTCTTCCAGAGGTCTAGAGGCACAGAAGCCAAAGAACAAAGAATTAAGGATGGGAATTCATGATTAATCCAACCCATTCTAGATTTTTTAACTGCTCTGCAAGTGACGACACGTTTAATTATTTATCTTGACACTTGCTAAATTTGCTTTGACTTGTATGTGAAAGTCTGCAAATCACCTCAGATTGCCTCTACAGGTTCCTTTGCCTGCATTTCTAAGGAACTTCAGAAGTTACATCTGGAAATCTTCAGTCTTAATTTACTGTAATATTCCTGGCATAGTAAACTGGGGGAGTAAATCAGAGTAAACTCAGGATAGTGCAAAAGAAGTTTGAAACTCTTTCAAATTCCTTTTCAGAGTGTCTCTTTTCACGTTTACAGGCACAAAACAGAAGCCCTTCCCTTTTGGTGGGTTCATTATGTTCAGTAAATGTGTGGCAGCTGGTCGACAATGGGATTAATGATTTGATATTTATCTGTGTGTTACAAAAACTGACAGCCTTAGATTTTGCTTTGAGGCTAGACCAGATATAGCAATCACATTCCCATTTGCTTTCTTCCAACGAGAAAGTAAAATTAATAAAATTAATGGTGGCAGACTATTCTTTTTCCCAAGAAGAGTTTGAAGGATCTGCTCAAGTGCTCATGGCTTTGGAAGGGAAGCACCTTTGCCCTCTTTGAAGCCATGAAATAGCAACTAGTCATGTAATAATTATTAGGACAATAAGAAAACCATTCAGTCTGGCAATACTTTATGATTACTGTGCTTAATGCCCTCCCATTTATCTCTCCCTTTGTTAGTTTTTTTAACCCAGAAAAAGCATGCACAAAGAAACAATGTTATAACATAAAAAGAAACGTGCACACTCTGAATTTATTTTTAATTGCACTGATCATTTTCCTAGCCTTTAGTAGAAACCCTTGGCAGTACATCAAGTCCTGATTATTTATTTAGGAGTGTTACTGCTTTCTTTTTCTTAGGGAAATTTGATTTTTCAAGAACAAAGGTAAAAATCCATGAAGAAAGAAATGATTTGCAGTGAACCTAGGCTCACTTAAAGAAATGCCATGTTTTGGAAACTTTTTCTTTCTGTCATCTCTTGGTATCATATTTACATCTTTTCTCCTTTTAACCCTTAAAGTGCAACTCTGATTTTTTCGGGTGTCTCACCTCAAGTCCCTACTGTTGTCACAGTGGGGAGTGACTTTTCAGCACTTCTTTCAGCAGCACCCACAGTCAAAGACAGATGATGACATGCCATGCTCAGCATTGCACACTGTGCTGGCTGTGCCACTTGCTGTTGCACATAGGAAATGCAAAATACAGGAGTCAGAAGCCTTTAATTCATATTTTGGCTAAGAGGAAAATGAATAACTCTAGTAGGTTGCAGAGCTATCATTGAGCACATGTAGCCACTGTGGAACTATGCCATTCACCCTCAGCATCTGCTTCCCTGCTTACAGCCTGGTCCTGTCAGTTGTTTCTAGAAAAATGTCACAAGAGGGGCATGTTCTCTTCTGTATCACTGCTGTGACCTCTCCTCTACCATCCTCCAACTTTGCTGTTCTCAGCAGTTCCTCAGTCCTGACTGGTGCTGCTTATTATCTACAGTCAACACTTGCTCAAAACCTTCTTCACCTCCAAAAGAGTGTCTTTGCATTTCCAAGCTTCCCTTCCAGAAGGGAAGGAAGGCTGCGTGATGCCTCTCTGAGCATGAGTTCGTCATGCCACCTACAGCAGTTTTTGGCTGGCCACTGTGTTGAGCTCAGAAAGGTCTGGCAGGGCCCAGGGCTCTGTTCTCTCCCAGCCCCACCACATCGTGATGGAAACCCAAGGTACAGAGAGCCAGCAGCACAGGAAGTGCTCCCTAAGTAGGGGCTGGTGGATCCCACTCCCTCACTGGTGCTGGAGACATTCAGTTGGTCGGGCAGTGTGTGTTTCTCAAGTGATTCCCACAGCCAGGACAAGGTTACCCCGTGGTGTCTGTCTCTCCTGGCACACTCAAGTGGTGCATCTTCTGCTTGGGTGAGCCTGAATCAGTGCTCACAGCCAGTGTCTTCCTGCTGCTGGCCAGAGCCAGCCTGGCCACACACATTCTGCTTTGGCCCCATGTGGAGCGTTAAAAACAACAGCCAAGGGTGAGAGCCTTATTTTGATTTACATACACGGGGTAGCAGAACACGTCACAACGTGGGGTCTAACTCACTTGTCCTGTGCAAGGCAAAGTAGCTTGGGAGGGAAATAAATTCAGATAAAGGTACTGTGTCTACAAACCCTTAGCTGCCAGCACCTTCTGCTGCTGCTGCTGGAGTCAAGAGCCAGCTCTATCAGCACAGGGCTCTGGGTTTGCACACTGAAACCACAGCATATGATCCAGAGCACCGATTGCTATTCCGGGGCTTGCCTGGAGAGAGGAGGTTCAGCAACTCCTGTTTGTGCAAAGGGAGGATACAGGCTGGGAGAAGGGGGTGCTGTGGGTGGGCAAGGGGGCCAAAGCAGTCTCTGTTTCCAGAGTAGTGAAGAGTCAGGTAGTTCCAAATACCTGGATCCAAATATGCCCCAGTGTGGGGAAGAAACGTATCTTAAAATGGCAACCACATTCTAAGTCATGTACCACAAATAACTTTCACTTGCGAAAGCAGAGGTGAATGAACCCAACAAGGATGCTCTTGCCGAGAAATGAGCAGCTGAATGTTACAGGAGTGTGGAACTGCTGTGGGTGTGGGCAAACACGGGTCATGTTCTCAGCTCATATCAGTCAGCACTGGTTCGTTTTGCATTATGTCCTGTCAGGTGTGATTCAGCCAATTATGTTTTTCAGAAAAGTGAGTTTTTGTCAAAATGCGTTTCTCCTTAGTCCATACAGGGCGATGGGATGCAAATGTTATGGTATTACTGTAGATGCTGTTTGTATTATAGCAGGGAATAGATAATGCTTTCAATTTTCAGTATTAAAAAATTAATCTGTACTCCGGCTATTAAAAATATTCTGGAAGTGTTCCCTTTAGTGTCTGTGTGATTACATTTTAGAATGCAAAAGGGATATTTTGGAATAAATGCAAACAGAGACTCACAAAACAGTAATTTCTAAATAATATATGCAAAACACATTTGAGGGAACATTCCTCATATTCTGTATTTCAGATAAAGAAGCTATTGAGACTGTTAAAATGTGTGCTAGCATTTTATACTCTGACTGGGAGTCTTTCTGAAGATTGTGTGGTTTGGAGGTTGAATATCCTCTTATCCTTTGCAGGAATCCTTCCAAAACGTCTGAGCCTTATTAATAAGGTAGCATAGAGAAGTGTCATATGGCAAGTGATGCATGTCATGATTTACTTCAGTACTTTTGAAGGTTAAGGATCTTGTAGTCCAAAACACTTAGCAATGATAGTGACCAGTCGTCTCTCAGGATGTAGTTTGTTAATCATAGAATAGTTTCTTAATCCCAGTTCAAGATGCCCTGAAAGAAAAGAAGGACAATATTGGAACAGTTTTCTAAGTGAACACAGTTCAGTGGATCCATGTCATGAGAGCCAAGTTTTCATAAGCAGATGCCTAGGGATGAGCACACGGAAACATGTGCTGGTTTACCCTCATCCATCCTTGTTTGCGTTAGCCACTACCTAACCCTGACACTGGAATGGCACCAAAAAGGCTTTTGTATGAGTAAAGATAATCTGCCATAATCAAAGGGGAAACACAGGAAAAAGCTAAGTTCAGAAGAAAAAGAGACACGTTGTGGCTTGCTGACTCCATTTGGATTTTCAGAGCTTTCCAGCACTGGCCAATTTTTTCTGTTAGTGACAGATATTTCCCATTGGTTCCAGCAGGAGCGGAGAATTCTTAGGGGTTTTCACAAGAGTAATGTTAATACCTTGTGGAGTATTTATGATTGCTGCTGCTCATGTATCAGACAGAAACAGTAAACAGGAATTTGCAAATAGAAGGGGGTTTGTTACAGTTTTTAGTAGAAGCCAAAAACAGAGCAAAAGCAGACAATGCCATTTTGTGAAGCAAATCCCAAAACTTGTGTTTCCCAGCAGAAAACCTAAACGCAGAACCACAGAGACAATAAAATGAGGATTAATCTGCGTTATATTATATGCCAGTCTAGATTAAGTGTTCATATGTCCCCCATCAACAAAGAATCTTTATGTGAATGAACTCACTGTCTCCTTAAAGAGAAAATTAATTCCCTTCAAGAAATCCAGGAAGATCATCTCAGGAACTGTGCTACAAAGCAGGAAACTGCATCCATTTTCTTCACATCTAAAAGAAGCACTAAGCCATTTTTCCATTACCTCCCTGCTGCAAGAAATTTGTATCTGTGTGACTGAAATCAAACCTGCTGCAGCAATTGAAGACACCCTGACTGGATATCCTTTCCTGAATCCAACTGGACTTCTATGGTGGTTTGGGTTGGGGTTTCTTTTTGTGTGTTTTTTTTTTATTTATTTATTTTTTAAATAGTACCAGAGTTTGGGGTAATATGAGTTTTTCTTGTGTAGATTTATGTTATCTCATTGTTTGGAACTGTGAGTTTAATGAAATTTCTCCCTACATAATGCGGTGTCACACCAGGAAATTTAACTGATAACTCAATGCAGTGGTTAGTGTGTTAAATATTGATTTGAGACCTAATAATGCTACCATTAATGAGTGTAGGAGGTTTGTTTCATCTTGTGCTAAACTGTACTGCATGTTGTGAGAAACTGTGATCTTGGTGTCTTGAGTTGCCTCCAGATTTCACATTGCTTGTCAAAGGATAACAAACTCTTGTCCAACTAAGCCTTTTAAATTATTATTCTCTTAGTTCATGCATTTGATGGTTTCTATAAGGAGTTTTGTGCTGTATTCAGTTGGATTATTTATTCTCATTGATATCTGACTGAGGGCAGAATCCAAACTGTGACACTGACTCTGCCAAAGTTTTTTCCATTGCGTTCTTATGCTCTTCCCATGCCTTGAATGTTATTCCTCTCAGCCAAGGGTAAAAGATGCTGTTAACTCTAATTATTGTCAGCTTGTTTGTATTTACTCCCGAGGCCCCAAATGACTTGCCTTTTCTCGTGTTCTTGTGCTGTCACAGCTGGACAGCTGGCTGGCAACTCCTCGGTGGAGATGTATCGGCAAGTGCTCCTGTCAGGCTGCCGCTGTGTGGAGCTGGACTGCTGGAAAGGGAGGACAGCGGAGGAGGAGCCCGTCATCACACATGGCTTCACTATGACAACTGAAATATCCTTCAAGGTACACAGTGCAGCACGCTGCTGGGAGTTGGCTTTGGCTGGGGCAGGGACTGTCAGGTGAAACCACCACAAATACAGTGCTAGGACATCACTGCAGAGGTGGAAGGGATGGAAACGTGAGGGCAAGAAGATGCTTGAAGAGGAGGCTTCAGAGCATATGCAGAAACACTGGAAGAGAAGAGTTGTAGCTTTTGGATCTGGTGCAGGAAGAGGTTCCTGGTGATGATGGCAGTGGGAGGAAAAGGCATTATGTGCTGTGGTAGGAGTGCCATCTGGGGACTGGGCTCAGTGCCCGTGGCCATGCTCCTGTGCACGTCCCTGCAGCACATCTCAGAGGGAGAGACACAAGACAAACCACAGCAGGGCTGAAGGAGCAGGCATTGCACCACCCCTGGGCTTACCGTGTCACATAGGCCAGCAAAGGCACTGGGAGGGACGACTGGTTTGGGTTACAGCGCCACAGCACACATTGGGGAGGAGAATGGGCAGGAACAGCAGTACCAGGGTATCAGTTCACTCTTTCTCTCTTCTCTGCCTGGTAACTGGGAATGGCAGACAGAAGTGCTGAGCTGAGGCAGGAAATAGCAGCTATCAGGGAAATCTCTACAATTTGCTAAGCCTTGAAATTCCTGTGGGCTGCTCATGCCCAGATGGGCAGGTTCCATCCACAGGGTCCAGACACTCAGCATCATAGTCACAATTTAAAAAAATGAACAGCAGTGTGTGCGATTACCCTAATTCCTGGTACCTGGGATCAGATCCAAAGCACTGGAGGTTAAAAAAGAAAAATTAGTATCTTTTGAGATTGTGAGGGGGTATTTGTGCCATTCAGACCCGAGACACGTCATCTGTATTACTGAATTTCATCTCCCATTTCCTTTCTCTGTAATAGAAGGCAGATACTATACCCTCAGCAATAGCCTTAAATTGTTATCTTGTTATTCTTAAAGATGTTTTTGATCCAAGGTGTTAGAGGAGCACGATGGAGGTATTTTCCTTTAGTATTAAGACTGGTAGTCAGCACAGCTTATAATGATATATCAGGGTATCATTTTTGAAGTGTGAAGAAATAATTCTTCTTCATCTCAGACACTAACTCACCATGGAAATGCATTTCTAGACTTAGCTGTGTGCAGGAATATGTGGGAAAATGTTCATTACTGACTTTGGTTATGTTACAGGGATTAAGTGTGGCTTCTGTGCTGACTACAGCTCTGAGACATCTCCCACACTTAAAGCATGAGCTGTTGGAGTGGGGGTTTTCGTCTCCTAGTGCCTTCCTTTAGGGAAAAAAACCCAAACAATACTCCCACACGGACAGAACACCAAATTCCACTTGCACAAGCACACTCCTTTTTTTCAATTTGTTTTCTCTAATTCTCCACTGATTAAGTTAATCACAGGAAAATGTGAAACAACCTTCTTGCACGTTTGTTATTAGCTTTCTACTTGTGTTTATGTGAAGCCAATTATGTTTAAAGGCATAGGGTTTGATTGCTGGAAGTCCTTTAATTAAGGAAGATAGCTCTCAACTGCTTTGGTCATGAGCAGGAATTTAAAATAAAGTTAATCTGATCCTTGAAAGGATCATTAGCAGGAACGAGGATTATCCCTGGATATTCAGATGTTGAACCCTAGGCATTGTGTTTGCAAGAGAGACAGTGGAAGGTATTCTAAAGCTACTCGGGAATATTTCATCTGTCGCTTCAGGGCATGTATTTTTTTCTCCACATGGAAAAAAATGTAAAAACACCTCAACTGCTGATTTCTTTTCAACACTCCAAGTGTTCTGCTTGGCTGGGGAGGAGCAAAATGGCAGTGAAATAATGTGTCAGAAGTGTGTGAATCAATTCAGAGTGATCACTGGGTCTTGAATGCTGAATCATTTATCAGCTCGCACTCTTGGCGTGACCACGGCCCACAGTGACTGTGCAGTCTGCCAGTGTTCCCTGCCTCACATAGACTTCCTGAAGTGTGGAGACAGGAGCAGTGTGCACTCCCCATCCTTATATTCCTGGGGGTTTTGTTCATTGCTTTTTCCCGTGCCTCGTGGCATCCAGAAATCCATAAGGTGTTCCTCAGCTGCTGCCAGGGTGAGATCCTGTAGGGAACAACCCTATTTGTCATGCCATAACCAGGAACCGGTGTCTATGTACCTTGGAGATCTGTTTCAGGTGGGTCATGTTGCAGCTAGAGTAGAGTATGGAACATGCCATGTTGTTCCTCTAGCCATGGAGCATCTGCCTTTACATATAAATGTGGTGCCAGACTGAATGCCCAGCATACCCGGGCATTTCTCCACTGAACCGGTGTCTGAGCTTTTCACCCCCGGATTTCATCAGTGTAATCCTGATTACACCCTTTCAGGTTATTTTTGCCACTCATGCAGGATTTCATCCCCTTTTGCAGCTGGGAAGGCAGTGTAAAATAAATGTACCAGAAGAATGTACCAGAAGCTCAGCTTTTGTTTGAGGAAGTGGATTTCTTGGTGTTATGCTTCTCAAGCATAAAAGAAGTCCCAGGGAAAGCTTGTTTAAAATAAATGAATCTTCTAGGTTTTAGTCATCCTTATGGGTTCTTATAAGAAACACCAGTGTGTGAGGCTCTTACAAACTTCAGTCTGACTGCAGTGCATATGGAAAGGCTTCGGTATTTTATATACTCTTTTGCAAAAAGTTTTGTGTTCCAAGAGGGAAACATGTTGTCATTTGTAACAGTGAGTGCATTATGATTTTGTGCACCCCACTAAAATTAGCTTTACCAAGTGATTTTTTATTGGGTTTCCATTTTCTGTCACAGCTGAAAGGAAACTTCATGGAAGTTTCAGTTTCTGAGTCCTCTGTTTGATGATTACTACACAGCCAACTGTTTTAACTGAGTAATGTTTTCTTTTTTCCCTTGCTTTTACCTTAAAGGGATTTCTGTCATCAAAAAAAAAAAAAAAGAAAAAAGAAGGAACCAATTTGTGAGTCAGAATAACTAAGGCTTTTATGGATACGTGCTTATGCTGATGTTTAGAAGATACGCCTTTGTCAGAGCATGTTTATTATTATGCAGAGCAATACATGAAAGTCATGGCTTCAGGCACAGAACAGCTCCTCCACACAGAGACCAAGTCTTACGTTTAAACTATTGATTTGGGCAGACATAAGTCATTTCTTCAGAAATGTGGCGCTTGAGACTCATCAGACAGTTTTGAGATTTGATTACAATTCAGGCTGAAAAATTTGGTTGCAGCCAAAGCACATCCAGAGCTTTCTGGGATGTTTAGAACGGAAGGTCTGATCTCAGGGAGTGATTTCAGACTCCCTGGTCTTTGCTGTCTTCAAAGCCTACATCGCTGTTTCTTTAGAAACATGAATTTGTAACTGTATTTCTTTTGGTTCTTTAGGAAGTAATAGAAGCTATTGCTGAATGTGCATTTAAGACATCTCCCTTTCCAATCCTCCTTTCCTTTGAAAATCATGTGGATTCGTAAGTAATTACCACATTTTCTTGTATGGTGTTTCATTTTTGTAAGATCTAGGCATGGAATTGTGTATCCATTTGTGACAATATTATTATATGACACAAACAAGGGCTCTTACCCAAAAATAAACTTGTATCAGCCTAAGTAGCAGAGATGATCAGGATCAATTGGGTGTGTTCTTAAAACCCTCCCTCTAAATTAGCACCTTTTGTGCAAGAGTGTGAATAATCCTGAGATGCATTTTGTTAAATTTACAGTTGCAGTGTGTCCTGCTGGAGTGCAGCAGTGCTTCCAAGAAAACAAGGCAGTATTTCACCTGCTTGTGACCCTGTGCTGTGCTGGAGGCAGAATGTGAGCACAGGATTTGGTCTGTTGCTCTTGCCTTAGAAGTAGAGGCCAGAACCACGGACTTCTGGGATTGCAAAATAGGTGATGTGGATGGCCAGGAACTGTTTGTTTCTGCCAAAAATTAACAGTTTGCATAAGGTTTTTTTCTCATTTTCTTTGGTTTAGTTACAAAGAAAGGACAATTTTTCTGTGTGAGAAAAGAAAAAATAAACGTCTAGCTTTGTCCCAGTGGTCTATTTTATTATTATAGTTCTGATTTTTTAAATTTTTTTTTTTTAGTTTGACATTGGTTTTGAATGCAGAGACCACACAGTTCAAAGTGGGGTGACATTGACACATAACATGTGCCTTAACTTGTATTCCCTTTTCCCTGGTGCTGTGAAAATATTTCCAACACTTTCAGGGCCAGCTTGGACTGAGAAACTGTTTCTTTTTTTTTTTTTTTTAATGTGAAATAAAAAGTAATCTTGGGGACAGCTCTGAGTGATTTAGGACAAATCAGAAAAGATGTTGGCACTTTTGTTTCGTGAAGAGGAAAAGGGTGAGGGCTAACTCCTTTTCCATTGTTCTAGGAAGAACATTCTCGTCATAAGGGAAGGAACTGGTAGAAGAAGCTATGTAAGAATGTTTTTAAGAACAGATGTGAAATACTGATGAAAAGTTATGTAGGTAGAAAAATCTCAACTCTGAGAGCTGAGCTACACTCCCTGTGCACGTTACGGTGTCATTTTACCTTTTGTGGGCAAATATATTTGCTCTGTGCACATTTAAAGGCCACATAGTTATGATTCAAACAGCTGCCTCTTAAATCCTGCTTAGTTATTCCTGTCTTGCTCTGACAGACCACACAGATCCTGTGTTTAATTCCCCTCTCTAATCGGTCCCCTCATTCCTTTCTTTTTGGTGTACTTTATAGCCCTTTGGACTTGCTTGCACTCACCTACTGCTGTAGGTTTTTGCTTTCCTCAGTGCTTCCAAGTGCAGCCTCTGGCCTTTAGAAAAGATCTCGACCATCATTCTTCAGTGTATTGTGTTTTGTATTCATTCCTCTGGATTTATTAAAATATACATTCACTGTGTTACTAAAAGGCAGAGAAAAAGCAACATCTAAGTTATTTTAACCAGAAGGGTTACATTTTTCTTCCTTTAAAGTCATTATGACTTAAATCTTCAGCTATCCCAGGGTGATCTGTTCTATTTTAAGAAAGTAAAGAAGTAAAAGAAATTTGTAAAATAAACTCCTGTCAGATGTAAGCTATGTGCAAGAGTGGCTTTAAAACTATAAGATGTAACCCTGTCAGAATTAAAGATGGTGTGATACTGCAGGAATGTGACCAAGAGGGAGCAGTTGCTGCTGCAGAACCCTGATCTTTACAATTTGCTCCACAGAAGGTATTGGACCTTTCATTCCAGAAATCTCCAGTCATGGAATAATGAATTATCCCTACATGTATTCCTTGATGGGACATAGGTTTTTAGCAAAGCAAGTCTGCAAAACCAATACCTAATATTTTCTCTTTCTGAGGTTTTATTGGTATTTATTATTTTCTGCTGCAGTAAATCATCAGGCCTAATGTGTATGTCTTTTGATTTTGCTTTGGCTGAAAATGATTTCTACTTACTTTTCTGCCTGCTACAATTATCCCCTCATTCCTTCACTAGTTGCTAGAGAAATCTGCAATTAGTCATGCCACTCCCAGAAACCTTCACCTAATTTCATGGAATGCTCCTTTTGTCTTTTCATTTACTTGGAATGTTGTTTTTCTCCTAGATCTCAAAGATGGACTTCACCCTAAATTTTAACAAAAAGCACTGATGTTTTTATAGAATTGCTGTCAAAAAAAACCCTCTTTCATCAATTCCTGCTTCTGGGTGACCATTTTTTTTTTTTTTCTGATTTTCAAGTTATGAGAGTCATTTCATACTCATATGTGAAATTCTGGTCCCCTAGAAATTTTGGCATTGGCTTAAACAAAAACATTATTTTAGCCTGTGTTCTGCATTCATGGCTTTTAAACAGACTGATTAGATAGGACAGTGTTAATCACCACTGGACTTAAAATGACATTTTTCTTCCTTCTGGTTTATGTTCATGAGAATATTTTTAACACTTTTTGTCCACCTAAGGAGTAAATCACTTACCAGCACATTGTATAAATCATCTCATTTGCTTTCTTTTGATGTGTTTCCTGGAAAGGCTTCTCTTCAATGCCTCTTCAGCATTGTGAAGAATTCTTATCTTCTTTACTATAACTCCTCTATTAGTATATTCTTTCTTGCCTGTTTTTATCCAATAAAAAGTTTAGAAAGAGAGGCCAGCATAGAACTTTTAGACTACATAAAGTATGATGTATGCCATCATTTATATTGAAGTCAAAACATGCACACTGAAAAAAGACAGTACTAAGAAAAGATGTGGTTCTGTCAAAAAATAGAAAAGTGCCCTGAAAATGTGGAAAAGACCTCAAGAAGACCTTGACGTTTGAAATTGGGCTTGCAAGGAGATAAGCAATCTGCAAATCTGAAAGCAGACACTATAATTAGAAATGCACTGATGACATAGCAGAAAGGTTAAGTGATCCTTGAGCAGTATCCATATAAGATTGCTTCCAAGGTTAAACTTAATTACAGTTGTTCATATTGCTGGTTCCTTGCTGGAATTGTTATTTCAAATATTAGCAGGATTTCTACCACTTCTTTGTCCTACACTTTAAATGGTTTTAGAAGCATGTGTATCTGTGTCAGGCAGGGGAAGGATCTGTGCAGAAGTGACAAAACTGTGGTGTCAGGAGCAGTGGTTGTGCAGTTGTGCCAGAGAGCCTCTATGGCTGACCTTCACAACAGGCATCACACAAGCACAGTGAAGCAAACTGCAAGCAGTACAGGAATGGCAATGGAAACATTTCTTAATCTGCTTTATATTTCCAGATCTCCAGCTATCACGTTCTCACTTTATCTCCCCTTGCCCTGGCATGTTTGGGGCGCACATAGAATGAGTCTGTGTGCTACCTGTCCATGTCTGCACGGTGAAAATCATAAAGCACATCAAGTCAGCTCTTCTTGGGCAATCAATTACGTGAATGCTGAGAGAATTGCCAGTAACAGTAGATGTGGGCCAAGAAATACCTGGTTTTTTGTTTCCTAACACAACTGGAGGAACATGTGGATGTAGAAAAGTTGGTGTTTCATCTGTTGCTCTGGTTTGTAATTTTGAAAGAAGGGAAAATAAAAAGAAACTGGTGTTCCAACCCTTGCAAGTACTTGAATAGTGATACATAATCTACTATGACTAGTGATCTCTCTCTTGCAAAAATACCTATGTAGATTTATATGTAAGAGAGAGAGAACACAAAAAACTACCACACAGTTAAATGCTGGTACTCCTAAATATTTTTTATTCCCTCTTGGGAGCTTATAAAAATATCTGTGCATACAGTCCAGTTCACAAAGACAAGTAATTTTGTAATGTCAGGATTTCCCTCCTTGGGCCTTATTTAATACCGCAAGGGTTTTTTCTAGTATTAAACCCCATTAGTTTTTCCCATAATTTTCCTTCTTTCTGCCTCTGGGAAGCAGTGACATTGGAATTTATACGCTGAAGCAACATAATGTTGCATTACATTTTTCTCATTTGCAAAAATGAAAGTTCTCACTGTGCACTCTTTGAGGTAAACATGTAATTAAACACAGAAGATCAGAAGAATTTGTTCTAGCTGTGGTGGTAGCTGGAAATTGATTAGATTTCACTTTTGTTTTTGTTTTTTTTGGATTCTTATAGAGAGGGTTTTTTTGGAGTTGTGCCCATTTAAAAATGATGATGTCGCATCTAATTACTACAGTTGCAATGAACGTGCTCAGCTGATTCAAGGAGGTGTCCTCTAAACTGCCTGGGTTCTAAGAGCATGGATCGGGTCAAAGTCCACACTGGTGGAAGACTGGAATAAGATTCACTGTAATGACCCACAGTTTCATAGCACATCCCTGCTTGCTTGCTGGAGTGAGGTGCCTTTATTTCCCATGGTAGCTGCTGGTAGGAAATAGCCAACACAATGTCTTACCCCGATCTGTTCTTCCCATCACCTTCTCCTGTGTGGGTTCTTAGTTCCACTGCCTTGCTTGTGTTCATCTCTATTTTCCATCCTCAGCTCCAAGTGGCTTTGCACTCTCTTTGCAGAATTGCCTGCCTGCAAGAGGCAGCATTAGTGAAATGCTGTTGGGATTTAAATTGCGCGCAGGCCTTGCTCTGTGGAATCACTTAAAGCCTCCTTGCAGTTATTTTGTCAGTGACTGAGCTAAGGCTGGTCCACCCAGTATCTCCAGGGGCATCCAGGCTGCTGATCTCAGGGACATCCCATTTTCTGACTCAGATGCCACCCAGCCTTTATCTCAGCTCTGCTCTGGCCACGCTGACCCTGGGAGAGATGCACTGCCCACTTGGTAACTAATTACCAACCAGGGGCACAGTGGTGGTTGAACTCCTGGTTTGCAAGAGAAAAATGAGCCCTTTTTCTTTCATTTCCTATATACCCAGCTCTATTTTGTCCTGACAAAGAGATCTGTGGTAACATAATGGCTTATACCATTCCTATATCTTCCATGATATGCAGATCATAATTAGCAGTAGCTGTGGAAGTTGTATTAAGCAATATAATCCTGCCCTTGAATTGAGACTTCCCAGCAGAGCATCAAAAAAGGAAACTTTGAAAGGTACCTAAGCTCAGACGTTACAGATTTTAAACAGGCACATATAACAAAAATACACAGTGTCTAAAATTAGAAAGACTGTAGCACTGAGCTGCATTTTAAGGTGATTTGAGTAATATTTCTTGAGCCATGTAACCTATCTTCAGTCCTAAAACTTCCATCATCGATATGCCGGAATTATTTCATCCTTTGGCTGCACTTTGGGAAAATTGATTATGAGTTTACTGAGGTTCAATTTACTTCTCGAGGATGCTGTGAAAACTGCTGAAGTAATTTACTGTGGTAAAAATTGACACTCTATCTGATTTTAGACAAAATGTAAAAAAGCCTTAAAAAAGGAATTTGACCACATACACAAACAAGCTAAAATTATCCTCGAGCTCACCTAGAAGCTTGATATTACACATCCCTCCTAAAAATGCTGTTCTGCTATGTTGGCCCCAGTTATAACGTGCCTGCAGTATCCAATTATATGCATATAAAATGTAGTTATACCAGCACTAATTATGGCAATTCTGCAAATCGACATCATATATTTTAGCAGTAGCACAATTACATCTACACTGAGACTTCTGCCAGGGAGAGTATGTCAGAGGAAATACTTCTGAGTGAGCTGGTGAGAGCAGTGCAAGCTTTTGGGGCAAACCCAGCCCAGGTAGTGTCTTCTGCCCTTTCTTCTGTGCCTTATGGAGGTGCTGAGTGAGGTGATAGGCACCCTTGGCTTGGAAATGTAACAGAGACACCTGCACAGGACACTCTTTTCTGGGTAATTGGTTTGGGGTTTATGCCTCAGGTCAGGGATGACCAGGAAGATAAAATTCAAATGGGGTTGTGGGGTATTTGTGTGAGAAGAACACCAGGCATGTTATAAAGTAACTGAAAGGGGGGAAATATTTAAATTCTGAATAAAAACGCTGCTGGAAAGAGGCAAATTCATGTTATTTCACTCTTACTCACTTGACCAGTACCTTTACTTCATGTGTGATCCTTTCCATAAACTCTGTCAGAGGAATTGAAATAATTGAATGATACATCTAGGCCTCTCTGAAAGATTTACAGCAATTGGATCGGGAAATTATATCTAGTTTAGGGATATTAAATATTCCATTACTGCTGCTTCCACTCTGTAGCATTACTAGACTCATTTCTTTTTTTCTCTTCTTCCCCTCAGCCCTAAACAACAAGCAAAAATGGCAGAGTACTGCAGATTAATATTTGGAGACGCCTTGCTTATGGATCCATTGGAAAAATACCCGGTAATGTGGCTTGGTATTTATCAGACTACAAATGTCTGTGTGAATTTTTATTGAAGTGTTGCAGCCCTGGCTCCTTCTTCATAGACAGCCTTTCAAAACAGAGTCTAAAGGAGGGAGTTAGGCAACGTGAGCTGTTGGTCACTTAAGCATCATTTTTATGCAGAGATTGTCCTGATATGGTGAATTGTAATCTTCTAAATGCAATTGATTCTCATAGCTGCCATTTTATAATGTAGGCTTTCATATTTGAACTACTACTTATTTTGGTTATTACTGTAGACATTTCATAAAGCATTTTTCTTCTTAAGTGCCCTCAGTAGCCCCGTTTCTTTTAATGTTGGTGTTACCTCTTGTGCAAAATCCATTTCTTTTTAACAGGGTTTATAGAGGTTACAAAACTGTCTTGTACCATGTGGGCCCTAAGAAATTGTCTGGAGCTTGTTTCTTTTATTGTAACAAATCTGTCTTCTTTTTTTCTGTAAGCTTGAAGCTGGGGTTCCTCTTCCAAGCCCTATGGATTTAATGTACAAAATTCTGGTGAAGAATAAAAAGAAATCACATAAGTCAGCAGATGGAAGTGCAAAAAAGAAGCTCTCAGAGCAAGCTTCCAACACATGCAGTGATACATCCAGTATGTTTGAACCTTCCTCCCCCGGAGCAGGTATGGGTTGAATCTACAAATACCTTTCTCCCTAAAACACAGATGCTTAATTACAGCTGTAATTCAGTCCATTTGCAGTGCTCTAGCAAGGCAGAGGTACACCAGTGTGGGCCTTACTCTGTAGGAAGCAATGCTAAGTGTCATTGATTCAGGAGTGTAATCCACGTGGGCTCACGGCTGAGGAATCCTCCTGGAGTGACCCAGAGCTCAGTGATGTGTGCTAACATTTGTCTGCCCTGCTTATTAAGTACAGTGAGCTGCCAACTCCTCCACCCTTGGCTGCCTTCTCTGTGTGCCCCAGCCCAACAGCAGATAGAAATGCTTGCTTTTCCCTGTTGGCTCTGAGCTGTGCCTGCCCTGTGCTGCCCTCTCAGACTTGAACCCCTTCCCCAGGAGAGCTGCAGGGGTTTCCTGCAGTGTCCCAGGGTTTTGGGTAACTGGATGAGGTGCCTGTTCCTCAGACACCAAGGCTCAACCTGCAGCTCTCCTGCATTAGTCACATCTCAGACCTCAGTGAAAAGGGCTGCGAGACATTCTTCTGTTCCAGAGATGGAAACAGGCAATTATGATATAGCAAAGAAATGTTTGTTACCCGTGTGTTCCCATCAGGAAACGTGGGGAATGTAGCCAGGGGAAGCACAGGGTATTACATTTATCTTGTTTGTTATTATCAGAATTGTTAAAATCAGAAATGAAATATAAAGGTTGCTGTAATGCCTATGGGATATTCAGGGGTCAGTTGTCAGTGTTGGTGTACAAAAATCAGTAAGAGATGGTCTTTGTCCTGAAGAGCTTAAAACCAAACGAGAAAGACAGAAGCACAGAGGAAAAGGTAAAGTGTAAGGATTTGCTCTTGATCACAGGGGCAGATTAGCAACTAGCAAGACAAACAACAGAATCTGTATATCCTGGTTCCCAGCCCAGTGTCTGTTCCCCACACTGGAATTTCTTCTCCTATCAAGACTGAAATTTTGGATTCTTCAAGGCATAGACATTTATGCCTCAGCCGTAGAATACTTACAGAGCACACTGAAAGCTCTTCTGGAATATAAGTTCATTGCCATTTACCATTTAAAAGCTTTTTTCCATTGTTTGCAATTTTTTCTAAACTCTGATTAATTGAGCTGAAAATTTTCATGCTGGCAGTTTGCCTTGAGCTGAATTAAAAAGAAAGAAATTCTGCTTCATTTGTGGGTAACATTGTTTATCCTATTAGAAGCAAAGAAAGGGTTTTCAACTGTTGTTTTTAAGAAACTATGAAAAGGGCATGCTTTGGAGTAGGCTTTCAAAGGAAGATTCATCCTGGTGTCAGGGATGATTTAATACTATTTTCTTGATTTGCTTTAGACAAATCCCAAGCAGCAGAAAATTAAGTGTGTGTTTCGAAGCAACTCTGGTTTCCTAACTCTGCATTTTTGTTGTCAGCACACAGTGAGAACCAATGGCAAAGTACATGTCTTCTGCTTTCTCAGGACCTGGTGTGCATAGAGGGCAACAGTTTTGTCCTTTGGGAGCCTCCCTGGGAGCTTTGCTAGGAAAAGACCTGGGCTGTGAATGTGGATACTGATGATGGTGCAAGGCAGGAGGGTCAGTCCCATAACAGGGTGTGTAATTTTACAAATGAACTGTGAATATTATATCTGTATTGCCTCTGTAACAGCCTCTGATTATGAAGAGGAACACTTAAAAATTAGAAAATGCTGGAACTGAGATTGCAGAATTGATGTGGTCACTTGGTTCAACTGTGATTGCCAGAATACATTGCTGGTAATCCTTGTGTCAGCCCCTGTTCCTCCTTTAGGACTTGTGCCTCTTTCGGAGAATGCAGTTAGTCAATATTTTTCCTCTCTTTGTTATTCAATACTTGATGCCAGATACAGCATCCTCAGTGAATTGCTCTGGGGGTATCCAGGATGTGCATGAGCTCTTGACAAACAGCAGTGAATTTATCTGAACAATACCTGTGGGAAGTGAAATAAAATTAAGCCAATCTTATCTAAGGACAGACAAATCTGACAAAACTTAAGAATAGTTTAGGGATGACTGACAAGGAACACCCAGGATCTCATTTTTCCAGAAGAGTTTGAATTCTGAAGTATTCAGAGCACAGCTCCAGAGATTTCAGCTACAGCTTAGAGCTATGAGAATGCAGCATTTCTGTAAATCAGATGGCAGTTTTCTGTTTGGGAACATCTAAGAAAAAAAAAATCATGGACCATTTTATATGACCCATGTGGCAAGACCCAGTGAAGAGCAGAGCTCAACAGTCACCAAGACACCCTTCTTCTCACTGTCTCACTCTTTTGTGCATCTCAGTATCAGCAATGTGTGATGCTGGAGCACTGCAAGCCTTGTGCCCCTCTGTCCCCACTACCAATTTCTTTCTGGAGTAATGCAACTAAAGGCTTGCTGAGGGAAACCTGATTCTTAACATTTCTTAACATGAAGTGTTTCAGTACTCCAACCTTAATAGAATCTTTACATTTAGCAAGTTGGACATGTTATTCAAATAACTCTATTGGATTGTGTAGCTCCTGTCAGAGCTGCTGCTGATCTCCAGAAGGTTGTGCTGATTTAGTTCTTCTTGAGATTCTAAATGAGTTTTTTCACAGCAGTGCAAAAAATATGGAGATTTCTGTTTCAGCTGACAGCAGGTGTCTTACACTGCTTGAGGTCAGATTTAAACCCAAATAAACTGTGCTTTTGATATGCTTATAAGACCATATGAAAGCATGGTGTTGGTCATATAGCAGCAATAATTACAGGAAGAGTTCTGGAAGGAGCTTTGTGGCGTGCCTTGACGGATGCTCATGAAGGTGATGTAAGAAGTAACTTCAATAGGGGCTATCTGTCCTTGGCAAAAACTTTTCCTAAAAGTGCAGCAAAGCTGACAAAGCAGGAAAAAGAATTTCTGAGATAACACCTGTGAAATAGATTGTAATTTTGGTAAACAAGCATCTTAGACCTGACTGGCTTTTACACAGTGAACAGAAGTAAATAAGCAAGCTTTTTCAAAGAAGTTCTGTTACACTGCAGAAAGAACAGTGGCAGTTCTGCAGACCATCCATTTCATCAAAAGCAGGCCCATACTGAAAGTAGCTAAAACTTGTTAATTGAACACTATTTCAATTCCCAAGCAGATTGTTAGTTTCTCACTGATAGGAGTCAGAGCAGTGGGTGCTACAAGGAAAGAAACACGGGAAGACAGAGAGAGAGGGTAGAATTGGTTCCATGATCTCATGATGCTTAAACAAAAAACACAACAAAAGGTTTTAGGCTCAGTGTATGTCAGTGCATTAGTACATTGCTGCTGCTTGCAGGCTGAGGCCTGTGGCCCACTGTTACAATGCAAAATTG
Source organism: Anabacerthia variegaticeps (assembly GCA_035583185.1). Classification (NCBI taxonomy): domain Eukaryota; kingdom Metazoa; phylum Chordata; class Aves; order Passeriformes; family Furnariidae; genus Anabacerthia; species Anabacerthia variegaticeps. Next base: position 937,761 of record JAWWEW010000112.1, on the reverse strand, counting down.
GTTAGCAAACTGAATAAAGTTTAGTTTTTACCTTTTTAAAAATCAGCAAGTGCTGAGGTACAGTGGGAAAACCCCCCAAAAGGTAATTCCCCCCTCACAAGGTGCTACTGGCTGCCTATAAATGTTACAGAGCTAACAGGCTGCACCAGCAAGTACCACATTCATATTCCATGCTGGCTGTTATTTTGAAGGGGTCTGAGAAGGCAGAAGACGAAATCCTGCTGAATTTCAAGCGCTGTCCAACCTTTTGTTTTGTTGTTCTCTCAGTACCTGTCATGCTGCTGAGGAATGGTGAGGATGGAGAATGTTTGTCTTCCTCGACCATTGGTAATGGGAATTTGGCTTGTCATTCCCAGCTCTCCTAACCATCTCCATGCAGTATTGCTGTGTGGAATCCCTCTCCCCATCTGCTGGGATCCAGCCTCCTTTGTCCACTCGTTTCGTTGCCCAAGGAGCACTTTTGTGCCTTCCCCACGCTGCCCCACTCACTGGGGACAGCTCCTTGAAAGCATCCTTCAAACTGCCCCATTTCTCCACTGAGGAGTTTCCTGTGCCCTTCTGCCCATGAGTAGCTGAGAGTTTCTGTGTTGTAACTTACTGTTGTGGTAGGGAGCAACATCCTTTCATTTCTTGGTATCCTTCTGCCTGCCGCTGTCCATGGGCAGGCTTTTGTCTCGTGCTTGGAGGGTGAGGCCTTGGAGCAGGACTCTGTTTTCACTGTATTTGGGTGCCACGTAGCATGGAGGGGTCCTGTCCTGACCTGGGTGTGTAGCTCCATCTGAATGCAAATAGTAATTATGCCATTAAAGCTAACTGTGCCTAAAGCTCACTCATACATACTGGACTTGGCCTGCGTACAGTGTCTGTGCCCTCCTGGGAAGGGATGGCATGGAGCTGACCCCACTGCCACTGCAGGATCGGTGGGTGTGAAGGTGTCCACAGCACAGGCATCTCCTCAGTCTGGCCAGGGCTCGCTCTGGCTTTGTGTCCCTGCAGGGTAACAGGGAGGGAGGGATGGGTATGAGCACAGGAGCACGCTGCTGGGTGAAAGGCAATGCAGATGTAGTCACATCTTCTAAAACACTCATTTCTATTCTGTGTTTGCAATCCTGTCCTGGTCTTGCTGTCTGATGCAGAACTTGAAAATTAGATCTGATCTCCTTGGGAGTATTCCTGTTAAATATTTTTAACTAAACAAATTTCCTCCATGAACACTTCCAGCAAGAACAGGCTGACATGTACCTGGTGTCTTAGCACTGCAAGTTGGCTGGAATCTGCCCACGTCCCCCATTTTGTGGGTGATGCAAAGTGTTATTTTGCCAGTCTGGGTAAATCATTTGAAATCTTCCCATCCAAAGATTGTCACTGCAAATCCTGTGAGAGCTCGGCTGGCTCTTTGCACTGTGCTGAGGTTCCCGGAGCCATCCCTTGAGCCTGTTGAGCAATCGTGTTATTTTCTTCAATGAAATGTTCAGGAAGAAATGTGTTGATGAATAAAGGCCTGACATTTCAACATCTGCATCTGGAAGGAAACGCAGCCTGGGTAGTCATCATTTGGTTGTGAAAGGCACACTCATGTGCTCTCCGTGTTCAGCAGGGTCCCACTGGGCATGATTCAAGGCCTGCTGGAACAAAGAGATGTTTATTGACTCTGTGGGCTTTGGATTAGACCCTAAATTGACAGGAGGAACTGAGGCTGAATTGCCATTCTCTGGAGAGTTTGGGAATGCTGCACAGTAGTTAGATGTTTTTGCTGCCACTGCTGAATCGCTGTGGAATAAAATCTTTGGGGAGAGTTCTCCGTCTTATAGGTATGATAGGTGACTGCAGTGTAAGTTAAATCTTCTGTTCCAGAGTCTTGTTAAGGTCCACAATGTACACCCCATGACAGCCAGGCCCACAGGAGAAGTTTCTAAAGAGAAAGATAAGCTTGATACTCCTGAACGGTTTCATTTCCAATGCAACCAAATCAAAACGTTTTGCAGGCAAGGGGAGGCATTCATAATTAACATTAAAGAGCTTGTGTCTTGCCCGTAGGAATGTGATGAGCGCACCGCACTTGGGAGCAAGGCAATGAACGTGTTTTATCTGGCCCTGTTTATTACTCTGAGCACATTTTCTGGGGAAGGATGAGCCTTGTGCATGCCGTTCTCATTTTTGGGCTCGCACTGCCCTCCGCCGGCGCAGCTGAGCTCTGCCAGCCGAGCCCGAAGCGAGGGGCACCGAAGGGTCTGCGGGGGGACTGCAGTCGAGCTCCTGCAGTTGGGCTCCTGTGCCAGACGGGTCCCGCAGCAGCAGAACTTTGGACTGGCATCTCCAGGCCCTGGGGGCCGTGCCCCACCATGGGAGCGTCTCTTCACAGCAGCTGGTGCTGCGGAACCCACACACCACGCTCGTTCCTCAGCGCTCGTTTCCCAACACTGAGCATCAAACAGCTGCAGAGGAACAGTTCTAGATTAGTTGGGCAATGAGAGCTTAACTCAGCGCCGGAGAGGGATGAATCATGAATCCCTCGAGACCGGTGTATTTGATTTGTGCTGTGACAAAAAGCACATGTACAACACAGTCTCCCTCAAGCAGCGCTACTTGCACATCTTGGTTGAATTTGTCGCTGGTAATTATGACTGTTGCCTCAGCCAGTAATTATCTTCTGCTTGAAACTTTCCAGGAGAAGCAGAGATCGAGAGCGACGATGATGATGACTATGATGATGACTGTAAAAAGTCGTCGATGGATGAAGTAAGGGTGCAGGGTGTGCTGTGGGTTGGCGTTTGTTGCCAGGAGCGGGGCTGCCATCCAGCGGGGACGGGGAGGCAGCACACCAGCTATCCCAGGCTCCTTGTTCGTCGGCTTGGAAGCACATCTCTGCTTTGTTTATTTGTGCTTTCGCTTGCTGAAGTTTAAGAGCGAACAGCACCACGGCTGAGCTGTTTTAGGCAGCTGCTTGTGGTGTATTGAAGCATTTTTGGAAGAAAGACTTGACATCAAAAACGTAGAGCTGTATTTATTTATCCGGCACTACTGATAAATGTGCTCAGCACTGTCCATTTGTAAAGGTAATGCAGTCCCTTCCCTAGGAATCATATAAAAAATTAGTACAGTAGCAATTCAATTTAAACATTTCCATTTTATAGCAAATTTTCTTCTTTACTATGTGATGCTACCTGTGTGAAGCGTTGCCTTAACTGAGCCAGGGTCAGGGAAAGATCCCACAACTGACAGAGAACTGGGCTGTGGTGTTTGTGGCCCCTGATGGGCAGATCAGAGCTGCAGCCTTTCTCCTTCTCTGCCCTAGGGTACTGCTGGAAGCGAGGCCATGGCCACGGAGGAGATGTCTAACCTGGTGAACTATATTCAGCCTGTGAAGTTTGAGTCATTTGAAGTATCAAAAAGTAAGTAAGCAAAGCATGAGCAACGTCTTATCCTGGAAATTACCTAGCAAGTGTTTGGCAGGAAGTTCTGGAGAAATGCTGCTTGGCTTCCTCTCGGTTAGATACAGGAACACGGACAGAAAATGTTCCCCTGGTATCCAGCCAAATACATCCATTCCTATTTTGAAACCTCGTTTAATCTAAATATCCAACTTCATCAACAGTAAACATGCTGGTATTTCAAAAACATTTTTGAAAATTATGTACTTACACTGCCTTTGTTGCCTGTGACTGAAGAGTAACTTAAGCAATTTGAGAAAGACTGCCATAAATATTCCTACTTCTAGTTTATAAAAGATTCAGGGTAAGCAGAGTCTGCCCTTCCCTATATGCAAATTCACTCTTTCCTGCCTCTGTGTATTGTATAGAAAAGGCCATAATTTCATCCCCCGCTGGCTTTTACAGACGGTGCCTTGCTAAGAATGCACTCAGTGGCATCCTCAGTAAACACTGCCGCATCTTTTCCTTTCTTGGTGCACAACCCCCTGCTGTTTGCCTGCCCTTCTTCACTTTGTTTTGACAGGTTTTAATGTGCTTTTGGTGCTTTTTAGTTAAAGAAGTGTATAGCGGTTTAATTTATTCTGGATTCATGGTGGCCTTGGCAGAGGACAGGTAATTGCTGCCTAAGTCCATGTCTCTGTACAAGATTTTGCATTTACTCATGATGAATAATAAACATGTAAGAAATTACCAACTGCTCATTTGGATGTGAGTATTTATACAGACATAATACAAGCAGCCACAAAATCATGCAGGGAGTTGGGCTTGTTCCCTGTAGTAGTGTCCCTTTGGATGTTTATAATCTCCTTTAGCTCTAATGAGAATTACAAGAACACAGTGGGAAGGAGATGCGCCTTCTGGAAAGGAAGCCATGTGAATCCTAGCAGGACAAGTTGATGCAGCTGGTACAAAATTGTTCTTGTGACCTTTTTGTCTGTTTGCGTGCCTCTGCCTTTCCCAATTTTGTGTTTTGTAGAGACCTGCTGCTGTCCAGGCTTTTATCCCCAGTCTTGATGTGACCTTTCATCAATCATACTGGTTTTGTGAATGCATATTAAGGAATTAAATTTCTGGTGTTTGTGTCAGAAAAAATCATTCTGTGGGATATGTGGCCTGTTCATTAAAGCAGTGGCCTTGGATGGTAAATGTTGCTGGCTGGTTAAAGCATGGCTTGTGGGTTCTGGTCTTAGTCCTGGCCAGGGCTCAATGCTGGATCTTCATTTAATTCAGTGAAGATGAGCTGAATAAAGAAGGAATTAGATTAGGATTGGTTTTTAGTTTGCTGCCTATCCAGTTGTTTCCCCAAGAATTTTACTTGTGTTCACTTGACTTCCCTAGGTGTAGAGTTTCTTACTTGTATTTCATAGAGTTTTGTTGTTTCAGTGCTACAGCACTTTTCTAGTTAATTGTTTTCTAATTCAGAATTAGTTTGGATTTGTGATCCTGGCCTCTGCATTGATAACAGTACCTCAGTGCTTCTGTCATTCACATGTTTTAAAAGTGCATTTTCTGGTCTTGCATCCACCTTGTTAACAGAAATATGGAATAGCAGTGGATCCATACCTGCCCCCTGATTGCCATCACTGGAAATGTTCCCTGTCTCTGACAGCAAGTAGCTGTAACTGTATCTTTCCACGTTTTCCAATGAGTTATTTGTTCACTCTGTAGTGATTTGCTCCTGATAAGATAGTGTGGTATACTGTACCAAGAGAGAGAAATGTCTCTCCTGCACAATCTTTTCTTCAAAGAGCACATTCTTTAATCGTCTCCAGATACTACAAGGAAATAATTGTTTTTATTTTAATTAGGAATTTGACAAAGCCCTGGACAGTTAGTAACTGAATCCTTTAACAGATACCGGTTCTGGTTTCCTACAGATGCTCTACTTTAAGATAAGGCTGAGAGATAACAGTTTATTAATACAACAAATTCAACACCTGTATTCTAAATAGGATAAACCCACTGTGCATGTGTGTGGCTAGTGCTGTCCTGTCAGTCAAGGGGAAGGCTGGAGTAAGAATAGTCTCAGTGTCTGTATGAGGAGCTGAGATCAAAGTGAGCTGGCTGGAACAGTCTGGAGAGAGAGGATATTGTGTGTTGGAAAGGAAGAGGGAGTGGTAGGAGGGAACAACTGAAATCTTTCACTATTCAGAGATAACAGCTATGAATAAAAGCAATAGCATGATGGCTGCTAATTAGAAATAGGGACCACGTTAAAGTCCCAGTCTCAGCTCTCCTGGAGGGAGAGAATCCCGTTTGGAACACCGTGTTCATCCTCTGACTCTTCAGCATACACTGACGATGGTTTGTAGTTCACAGGCTGGCAGCACATTTTCCTCTCACATTGGCCCAAACAATCCAGTTCTTCATTTCTTTGGATCCACTGCTTCCTTTTTGGCTTCCTGTGAGGAAAGTGCCCACCTGTTTCTGTACTGCTTCTCTCTGCATGACAAGTGCTTTTGTTCGGTTTTATCCCCCTCCTGCAGCTTCGCAGTTTGACTCCAAGGGGCTGGCCAGGCTGGCCTCCTGGCCGTCCCTGGATTGCCACAGCAGTTACTTCTAAAACCAGACGAGGCCAAGCCTCTTCTCTCTCGTGTTGTTTGCTTCAGATAAAGTGGTGAGGCTGGAGAGTTTCTGCTTCAACACAGGCATTGATTGCCTCATTTTTGAAGAGATCAGAGCTGAGATAACTAATGGATCTGCCTCCAGCACTGCAGCCCCTTCTAGACAACCCACACAGCTGATGGGGAAGCTGTTGATTTACAGGAATCCTTGCTTTCTGTACAAAGGTTAAAAATACTGAGGCTGGAAGGGTCTTGACTTAGGCTCTCTGCTGCATATGATGCTTGGGTACCTTGAAAGGCTGTGCCCACATCAGCCAAAAGTGAGGAACAAATGATACACAAATTAATACTTAGTTCTACTGGCTTAGATACTTAGGAGGAGCTTTTCACCACTGTCAGATCAGAGAGTTTGAGCAAATTTAAAAGGTCATACAAGCTTCACATGAGCTGGGGGTTAGGTCTGGAGACCTGCTGGGATGCAGGAGTACACCTTCAGGGCTGATCAGATAGCAGTGCTTCCATGGCTGTGTGACAGCTGTGACCTTCCCCTGACACGCTGAACTAACGAGAGCCGCCGTAGGCACAGCCAGTGCGCTGCTCAGTTTAATCTGACACGGACATTGGTTATTACAGCCTCACTTTGGCTCAAAGCCCTTGCATCTGTCTGCAAAGACAAGCCAGAGATCCAGCAGAGCCCCACAAAAAGCTGCTGCAACACCTCTGTGTCGCAGCTGTGAGCTTTGGGCTCTCCCTCCCAAATGCACCAGCGCGGTGTTTGGCAAACAGAGATCTGTGGGCGTGCAGAGTGTTTCCTGTGGCTGGTGCAGCACCAGTGCCCTGCGTTCAGGCAGTACTGGGGAGGGTGCACATGGAGCTCTGAGTATGTGCAGGGTGAGGAGACTGCTGCCAGCCAACCATCCTGTCTGCAAAGCCTTTGGGGTCAAGGTGAGAAGAGCTGGTGAACTGTAGGTGGGATGAGGGCACTGAAACTAAACCAGCTGTTCACACCTTATGTATCACATGTGATTTCATGCTCTAATATGTCACTGTTATTTTCCTTTGAAACTTTCAGAACGCAACAAAAGTTTTGAAATGTCTTCCTTTGTGGAAACCAAAGGGCTTGAGCAACTTACGAAGTCTCCTGTGGAATTCGTGGAGTATCCTTGACTTTCAGAAAGCTGCTTTCTAAGTCTGTGTCTGAGATCTGTTACAGAGCTTTATTGAAATTTGGAGGCAGGAGCTGGGGAAATAAGGAACATAAATGAAATTTGTAGATTTGACTGTCTTTCTAAATGAATTAATTGTCCTGAGTTCTGATGAGCTAATTTAAAAATTGCCATGAGTCCTCATACTGTGGGCTAGGACTAGAGGGAATAGGCATAAACTACATATTGAAGACCTGATTCTTTGTATTGTCATTGTTAAATTTATCATCCTATATGGAGTGATATGAGTCATGGTGAGCAAATTGTCAAAATGTGGCTGACTTCTTTTTTTTTGCAATGCCACATGAAGCACTTGCTTTCCCATCATACCTCTGCTTCTGAGAACTCTCAGCTGGTTTATGGCCACACAGTTATTTTTTTAATACTTTTTATGGCTTCTAAAGAAAAGCTAAGGAACATTCTGTTTAGACCTTTTGATGTTTTTCAATATCTCTCATCATGGCTGCAGTTTAGAATGAATGATCAAGATAAAATAGTGCCTCAAAGAAGATTAATGGGAAGCTACTTGCAGAGATAACCTGCAGCATGTTCTCATCTCAGAGATTTGTAGACTCAACTATAAGATGTGTCCACTCATCATTCTGTCTGTATGCAGAGGCCAATTCTAATGCTCATTCCAGAAAACCACTTTTTAACTGAACATCTCTCCCTGCTTCAGAAGATTACCTGTTTACACCTAACTGGCTTATAAATGTAATCTTAGGAAAATCCCAAATTAGAAACCATAAGGCTAAATGGAATTTAACGAACGTGATCCTTTTATTGCATATGTCTGTGCTGTTTTCTTGCTTATTCTGAGTACTCTGTACAGGAACAAACAGCACCTTTAATTGCCCCATCTGTAGCATATCTCTGACAAAATTGCAGACCTCTAGAAGTGTTATGGTTGCAGAAATCCAGTAAGGAAGGCCGTGACATTCTGTAAAGAACACCTGCCCTTAATGCTGCACTGGCACCTCTCTGCAGAGTGATTTTTGTCACCTGTACTGTATCTTAACTACTCACTCCTTAGATACAACAAAATGCAGCTGAGCCGAATTTACCCCAAGGGAACACGAGTAGATTCTTCCAACTACATGCCACAGGTCTTTTGGAATGCTGGCTGCCAGATGGTTGCTCTTAACTTCCAAACTGTAGGTAAGCTCTGCTGTTCTCTGGATGTTGTAAGCTGAACGTGTCCACTTCTCTGATACCATTTCTGATTCATAGATGCGAAAGGCTTTATGCATCAAAAGGTATCTCATGGTTCATTTATACTATAAAGCTGCTAATTAACATTTTTAACACGGGTTTGTACTGTTTCTCTTACAGTCGGTATGAAATTACAGTAATTGTTGCTGGTTTATTGCTTTTTTAAATGATTCTCTATCCAGAACGTAACTCTTATCAACATTTTTAACACCTAGATTTGTCTATGCAAATAAACATGGGAATGTACGAATACAATGGCAAAAGTGGGTACAGGTTAAAGCCGGAATTCATGAGAAGACCAGACAAACACTTTGATCCATTTACTGAAGGTATAGTGGATGGAATAGTAGCCAACACCTTGTCTGTCAAGGTATGTACAAAGCTGGTGAAAATGCTCTCATGGCAATGTTGGAGCACAGACAGATTTTTATTTCTGTTGTGCAGTGGCCTAGCAAATGACTATACTAAGTCAAGAAAATAAAATGCATCTGATTTCATGGAGTGACATTTAGTTTTTAAATTCTGCCTCACAATTCGTGTTGTAGGGTAAATAAATGTATTTTTATTGCATATATTCTTTTCCACAGAAGTATTTATAGAGTCACAGAATCACAGAATTGGGAAGGGAATGGATTTAAGAGCAGTTTGGCTGTGTTTTTAGTAACAAAGGGCTGGATTTAAAACATGCTATTGTGAAGTGGGAGGTTGGACTGGAACAGCTATAATACTACACTGTTTAGCATAAATAATTTTTTCTGGTTTTCTGAAAGTTCTCCAGCAGAACTGTGGAACCATAAATGTCAGCTGCAATTCATTGCCAACTTGCTTCTCCTGGTTCCTTTTTAAGGACCTCTAACGAAGTTCAAGGGCTGCCAGGAGCCTGCAAATTGAGAACTACTTGCATGAATATTTAGAGGGGCAGATTGAGTTGGCTGTGGCAGGATGACAGATTTATACTCAGTATATCTAGTTATAAAACCATAAACTTTCTGAAGTCCTGCTACTCCTTTAATGGACTTGTCCATTAGAACAGTGTCTCTGTTATAGAATCCACCTGCAAAGTAGCCTCCTGTTTTCCCTGAGAAACAAAAAGCATTTCCTCTCAGGTTGCAGACAGAAGCAGAGCCATGCTGGGAGGGCTGTGAGTAAAGGAATAATCTGATGACATGCACAGTAAAAAAAGAGGATGTGTGGGATGACCCTTTGTGGTGACCTGTAATCATGGAAGCTTTCAGTTCCCTCCTGTGGGTTTAGAGGCACTTTCTTCAGCAATTACAGTAACTGGAGGTGGAAGTCATTCAATAGCTATTAGGACACGCAGAGGGTTTTTAACAGGAGTGAGCATCCAGGAGCCTTGAGACAGCTGTCAGAAGGCAGCTGCTTCTGCCTGCTGGGGGAAGGCTCTGCTGCTTGCAGTGTCAGTGCTCATCCAAGAGGCAGCTGAGAACCCAGGAAGGTTTGCTTTAGGCAGGCCTCACTTTGTTAAGGTACAGGGACACTGCTACGCACTCCTGGGCCTCTTCAGCTTTCGGGGGGAATTGCAGACCTTTCCTTCACTTTTTAAAAGCTAAGGGTTGTTAGGCTTGTTAAAAATAAGGACTAGGAAAGAACAACTATTTTATAGCTTTGCTTTTGTAATGTAACTCCTCACCCTCTGTGAAGAGCCTTTCTTAGAATACCAACTTTTTAAATTGTTTTCTCCCTCACGGCTGTAATGTCTCTGCTGCTTGTATACCACTTTTTTCCCCAGCATTTTTGAACATGCTGTTGAGACTAGACAGAACTTAAGAGTTCCCAAAGATACCGTGTTGTGGAAATAGGCAGCCACATTGAGGATGAGATCCAAATAAGTATTCCTGCTGAGGGAAGGGCAGCAGCATGATCTAAACCACATTATAGCCCATAGGGGAATTCAGGCCTGCGGGGTCACAGGAAACCAGGCCTCACAAGTTGCTTTGCTGTTTCTACAGTTAAACAGTGGGTTTGTTTTTTCTGTTTATTGTGGGTTTAGTTTTGGTTTGGTTTTATTTTAAATGCATACTGTCTGATCATTAGTGAGAATTATCCATCTGCAATCATTTCCTAATCTGCCAAAGTGGTCTCTTCACGATCCTCCTGTGTTTTGGCTCTAGATAATTTCAGGCCAGTTTCTTTCTGATAAAAAAGTCGGTACCTATGTAGAGGTTGACATGTTTGGCCTGCCCGTGGATACCAGAAGAAAAGCTTTGAAGACCAAGACCTCTCAAGGCAACGCAGTCAATCCTGTCTGGGAGGAGGAAGCCATAGTGTTTAAGAAGGTCAGTGTAACACTTGTTCCCCAAAAGTGCATTGTGCTATTCTTATGACTGTCCAGTGAGGCATTTCCATGATTTACTGGAACTTTGCACTTGTTAGAAAGAAGAGAAAGGGATTCTGAATAGTTATTTCTTGAAGTGTTTATTGTTAACCACTTCTGCAGAACTTTGGCTACTCCAGCTGTGCCAACTCCTCCCAAAATGGGTGAGTTTGAAGTCACCTTGATTGGTCGATGGCACAGGTGGAAGCAGCAGGGTGGTGGTGGATCAGGGTGCAGTGCTGTGCTCTGGGCAGCACACAGGGATCCCAGCATGAGGGCAGCTGAGTGCCCGTGGCATTTGGCCTTGACTGAGCAGCCCTCCTGGTAGCCCAAGAGCGGCACAGTGGGAATGCCCCCCTGACAACGCGGCTGTCTGAGCTGGCTCATCCAGAGCAATCAATCTGCTCTCTCTGCCCATCACTGGGTTGTGCTGCACAAATACAGCCCAGGTGAAACAACATCAATCCCAGCCACTGGACATGAGACATGAGCTTCTGAGCTACTCCTGACGATACCTCTCAGACAGAATTCTCTAAACCTTAAAGGAGCACAAAATACTGAGCATGTTTTAGGACTGTGCAAGGTGAATGTCTTACTGTGCTTTGCAACCCACTTGCAGCCAATATTTGAACAGGGTCTCTGGGTTTTGCTTTTTGAGCAGCCTGGTTAAGTGTACCCTGAGTCCAGGGGTGTGTAAAACCATTTCTTTCAGATTTCTCTCAGCAAATGGAGCTCACAAAGAGGTTTATGCAGTCAGTACTTGCAGCACTGCTTTCTAAGGAGTAGGGCTCTTTTCCCTGAATATTTGGCCTTCTGAATGACTTTCCTTTGGCAGCCTGCCAGAGCTCAAGTTTGGAAACATCACTAGCATTTTTCTTCTGTAATGAACTTCTAATTAGTGTACTTCATTTCTCTATTTAGTTAACGATCGTGCCTGACTGCCTCTGTGCTCAGGGAAGCTAGGCTACTATTTTTAGTAGTGTTGAAAATAAATTAGTGAAGCTCTGAGGTTTGGTTTTTTCTTTCAATGGCTAGATAAATTTTAGCGTACGTTCTGAAAAAAAAAAAGGCATATTTATGCCCAATTTTAAAATATGTATTTCTGTGTATATTTGCATCAAGTAGCAAATGAGATGGATTATGCTACACATTTTTTAAAGTATAGAGTAAATATTGGTAGGATAGTTTAGTAACCTTTTCTGATTTTGTGTTTGTTTAGGTGGTTTTACCTTCCCTGGCATGCTTGAGGCTGGCAGTGTATGAAGAAGGAGGGAAGTTTATTGGTCACCGGATATTACCAGTCTCAGCAATTCGACCAGGTAAACCTTCCCCTCCATTGAGACAGACATTGTGGACTGGAAGGAAACAGCAAGGCAGTGTCTCAACTGCTGTAAATCAGATTTACAGCAACTGGGGGTTTGAATAACCTGTCTCGACTTTGAGAAAGAAAAATACCATGTTTCACCAGAAATTTAAATTTTTAACTATTTTAACCGATAGAATTAAAGCATCAGAGGCATGGTTGGCACTTACTTGTCTCCAGGGCAGCAACTTCATGCTCACAGGTTTATGCTAAAAAGTGCAATTGCACATTTCTAAGAGGAAAGACAATTTTGATGTCATCTTTGTGAGAATAGGAGATGGTTTGGAATGAAAGCAAAATATGCTCCTCTCACATTTCTACACTCATGCAAAGGCCGACCTGTATGCAAGCTGTTGTATATCTCTGTAACACCTTTAAATCAATCCCAAATCACCTTCGTCTTTATTGCTGAAAATTAAAAGAAAAATATCATTAGGACTCCTTGAAATCATACTATTGTTTCTATTATAATTAGTGTCCACTTCAATGGGAATTGTCTTGTGGGACAGCTCAGCCCTTATTTTCCAGGCTAGAGACTTGTCAGAGATCCTGTTTCAGAAGGATGCAGTGACATTGGCAGGTTGAGCAAGAGGAGCGTTCAAATTCAGTGCCAGCTTTTCCAGTGAGGGGAGGAAACTAAATTAGGGCAGGCATATGGGCCATAAACATGCTTCCAGCTTCACTCACACTGGAAAAGGAAGGATTTCTGCACCTACCCCGCACCTTACCTAGTCAGGCCCAGCAGCAGCACAAAGCTCACACGTCCCCATATCTAACAGCTGTCCATATTATTTCTGAAGAATTATCTCCACACCTTTCCTGAGCCAGCTTAGTTTATCAATCCAGCAGAAAACTTGTTTCTGCCAGCTGCATTTTCTGCTGGCTTAATGGCTATAACTGCCTTGGAGGATCTGCTGAGCTCCAGAGGAAGATGGGTGACTGGAGAGGAGAAGGGGGATGTGAAGGGTAAAAGTGAGCTCTGACCATGGCTGCTCCCCTTTCCTGGTACCTGCCCACCTGCAGCAGAGTGCATTCAGCAGATCCCCGAATCCTGTACCTGCTCCTAAGCTCCTGCTCCTTAGAGCAAAGGCCACTGTGTTAAATCATGCAAGAGCTTCTGAGAGCCCTTACCCACAGGCCCAGTGTCTGTCCTTTTGACTCAAATAATCATTAGTTTACACCGTGTGATGGAGAACAGCCTGTTGGTTTTAGTTTATGTGAATGCTGAAAGTCTGCTGGAGGAGGTTGAGAGAACTGAGAACCCTTTGTAATGTGTAATTTCTCTCTTTTCTGAAATGCTATTTAAGACTATATGATAGTGTCACACAAAGCCACAGAGTTGTCACTATTCCCAAAGCAAGGATTTAACTGTTACTTGGAGAGGGTGTTGTTCACATCAGCCAAGTGAGGATTCCCTCTGATAAATGCATCCTGCTCATGACTGGTATCCTGACACTACCCACATGTGCAGCTCCCAAATTATGCCTTAGGAGAGCAGCTTCAGGCATGGTGTGAGAGACACCAGTTTGTGAGGCAGAGAGTGCAGCTTTGCAACGCTGTAGGAGTTTGTTGGGGCTGGAAGTCCTTTTTTCCCCATTCCTACCTGTGCACTTCCATCACTGTCTTTAAACTGGCATTAATATGTCTGGCATTTTGGGGAGCTAAATTGATGGAAGACTCTTGGCACTTTCCAAAGGTTGTTCTTCCCAGAGTGAAGCTTGACTGAGCTGCCTCTCTACGTCAGAGAAGTATCAGTGAACAGAAGGAGCAGGAGATGGGCTGGGAGAAAGGGTTTGGGGCTGGCCTAGCTGTGGTGTCTTGCCATTAACTTGGCTGAGGTGCCCTGACCCGTGTGTCCTCACTCTTACAAGGCAGCCAGCTTTCAAATCAGTGTGAAAAGTCTCTTTTTACAGATCCATTTCTAAGGATGGTGGCACGATAGGATTTATGCACACACACACTTTGTAGCTGTGAAGCCACACTGTGTATTTTTTGAATTAGATCCTCTGTGTGGATGGACAGTTACATCTCAGCTTTACTTGGCTACTCAAATTCTTGAGTACCACCAGCTCGCTTTTGAAAATTAAAAAAGAGCTGTGAATCTAAAAAACATCCAGACAAAGGTAATAGAAGAGAATGCATAAAAAATTAAATAGATTGCAATTTCCAGCATTATTCACATATGTAAAAATAAAGGGAAACACTATTTTAACAGGCAGTGTCACGTGCCTTTCCAAGAGATCCGTGTCTGTGTACTTCTCTCTGAAACCCTTCAGGTAAATCTTTCCTTTCCAGAGGTCCCTGGAGTTGGTTGCTCAGTTGGAGCCACAACATAAATAACAAATGATAACTTGGGAGATGCCTGTGGAAGGGTTTGTGCTCAGAAGTGTTGGCTCTTATTTTGCAGGCTATCACTACATCTGTTTGAGGAATGAGAGGAACCAGCCTTTGACACTGCCAGCTCTCTTTGTGTACATAGAGGTCAAAGACTATGTACCTGATACTTATGCAGGTAATTCTCTGACATTTTCCTGCTGGGGAGCATAAAGGTTAATTGAAACACAAAATGCATGTGCTGTAGATGACTTGCCAGGCTGGGATAACAGTTCTGTGAATAAAGGTCTGCATCTGATGGATCATTCTGTCTCCTCACTCACAGGATATGGCCTGATTTACAGGGACTTGCCTGAGGTTTAGGATTAGGGCCAACTCTTATTTTCAGCAGACTCTAGAGGAGGAAGTACCTCAGGCATTTGCCATTGAAACAGAAATGAAACTTTGGTTGCACGACACTGGTGTATAATTGTTTCCTAAGCAAAGTGCCATGCTTAAGGTAGAGAACTGTATTTTGGTATTGGCTCTGGACAAGGATAGGTTTAAATGCTGTACTGTGAAAGAATATCTTCAGTGAAAACTTGTATTCTGTGTAGCTGCTTTGATTTTTTTAAAAAAGACAGGATTTTTAGTAATGCCTCTGTGTGCCTCATGTGAAGCATGATCCTGGTTGGCTGATGCTGTAAACTTCAAAAGTCCATTATAAAACACTGCAGAAAGAGCACATTCATGAGTCCCAAGCACAAAATCAAAGAGGGGTCGTGCTAGAATATTTGTACATGATGGTGGACTCCACTCCACTGCTGTCTCTAGGACCTAAGAGCACCTGGCAGCAGCAGACCTGTATGGAAAGTACTGCCTCCTTCTTAAAACCTGGGCAGCACTGGAACCGTAACATAAGGGCTTTGAAACTGAAGTATTCGCCTTATTTCTAGATGTGATTGAGGCCTTATCCAATCCAATCAGATACGTGAACTTGATGGAGCAGAGAGCTAAGCAACTGGCTGCACTGACCCTGGAAGATGAAGAAGAGGTAAAGAAAGAGGTAAGGGAATTTTCTGAGTCTCTGAAAATTGTGCTGCAGTATTTAAAAGCAGCTATTTTAGAAAGACAAATATTGAAACTCCCTGGGAGTGGTATGTGTTGATGATGTGAACACCTGTAAAGATCTCCCCAGAATGAGGCTGGGGTGCCCTACAGCTGAGCAGCCTTGCAGTGTGTGTGTGGCTTCACTGAAGGCAGCTCGTTGTGCACTGAGGAAGCTGTTGTTCAAAAGTAAAGAAAATTAAAAACTGTGTTATGTGTATGCTGTGCAACTGTATTATGTAATGACTGAAATCCTCATAACTCGGTGCCTCTTGTTTTGCAACATGATGCTGGTTCCCCTTACAGAAAAGACTACTCTGTGTCAGTAGCTTTTCATGAAAATACTACAAATTTTAAAGAACTTCAGACTGTTTCTGGAAAGCTTATTCTGTTGAGAAACATTTGTGTATCTCAGATTATGATTTCTCTATACATTCTGTGAGCAAACATGGCCTAAAGAGGCACAGTAATAGACACTTACGTAGATGGGAAGGGGCCTCTGGAGTTCAGCTGATCCAGTCCTTCACAGGTGTTCAAAAAGTGATGAAGAGGGAGGAGACCACAGAGTCAATAGATGCTCTGGCCTGTTGCAGCTTAGCTGAGAGCTGTGGGAGCCACAATTTCAGTTGTTAGGTGTCCGTTTGGGTGTATGTGGTTACCTACACGCTAGCCTGTAGGCCCATTGTTCTGTATAAGTGAAGCTGTTGTGCATACAAGCGCATAGATATTATTCCAAGTGTAATTGAGAGTACTGACAGTTCAGCTTGGAGTTCTGATGAACTCTGTACGCATTCAAACATTCTCCCTGGTCCAGACATCCTCATTGGGATGTCTTCTGGCAGGGTTTGAAAATCTCAGCTTTGCCTTTCCAAGATTGCCTGTGTCAGATGTTGGGCACACTGTGTGGATCAAAAGGCACTTGGTGCAGGTCTCCGGTGAAGATGGAGAAATGCTTTATAATTGTGAACTGCCCTCAGCTCTGATGCCTGTCTTCTTCAATTCTCAGATGCACAAAACCTCACTGAACTAGATTTTGTAACCAAGAATACATTCCCAAAGCAGACCAGATGAGTGAAAGTCATTACAATTTAGTGGCCAACAATTTACTCTTTGTGCAGTGTCACAAGTTCTGCTGAATGAGGACACTGTGAAATGCTCAATAGTATCTTAGACATTTATCTAGGACACTCTACACATGAGATTCTATATTAATAGCAAAGTATTTTTTTAAACATAATCCTTTCAATACCTTAGAGGTCATTTTTACTTTTGAAAAACTACAGATTTTCCTGATATGCATTGGAATATTTGTTACTTAGAAAAATTTGGTCATAGAGTGTCTTCTACAGCAAATAGGAAGAAGGAAAGGTGACTTGTAGTGCTACTCTATGTCAGGGAGCTTGGTAGCTTATAGGATAAAGAAGCTTGTTTTGGGGTAGCACAGAAATATGTTGTAAAAAAAACTGGAGTGATTGTGGTGATGCATTTGCTAAAAATGGGGAGTGGTTGAGTTGGCTGCAGTATCAAGGGACAGGTACAAAAGTGCTTCTCTAAGTGGCAGTCTCAATTCACCACTGTTACCTTCTATTTATAAAGGCTCATTCTGGGTAAGATATTTGGCAGCTGGTCTGTGCTTGGAAATCTTGAATTGCCTGGTCATGTTTTGTGATGATAACATTTTCTTCATCTGTCAGACTGGCTGATTGTTTTGTTCACTCACACTGGCCCACGACAATCACACTGATTAATAATTGCAGGTACATTCACTGGCCACATAGCTGAATAAACCCAAGAGTGCTTGGCAGAAAAGTAGATGAGTGCACCTGGGTTCACTTTTCCAATGTTTAGGGTCAAATTTACACCCTCTAAGTGGTTGTGTGCAAAGCTGTGCCGTGTCCTGGCACAGGTTCCACCTCCCCACAGCTCTTTCCCTCCCCTCACACACATTTATTTATCTGAGCTGGGTTCTTGCAGCTCTCTGAGGAAAACTGAGAGGGTTTTTCTTTGCTCTCTAGAAGTTTAAACTTAAACTCTCAAGGAAGTTCCTTAGGTTTCTTGCAGAACAGTAGTCAAATAAGCTGCCTAATAATGAATTGGTTGGAACAAGTAAATCAGCCTTTCTTTAGGCTTCACATGACACTGTCTGGTAGTGATCAGTGTAATGACATAAACAAAGAGTGCTGAGAACTGACAGAAGTTCCAGCATCTTTTCTGTATTTCTTTGCAAATTTCCCAGTGTAAGTGTAACAGAAATTCTTCCTTTATCTTTCTGGTCAGTTCTTGCTTTCCAGCCTGGCCTTGGAACAGCTGTTTTTGAAGAAGGGAAACATGTTAATACTTTGCTCCTTGAACTGTACTTTTCTGAATACACAGTAAATCTATAAGGGCATAGAGGTAGTGAAGTCTTCCCCTGCCTACTGTCCTTTACAGACAGGAGGAATAATCCATAGAAATTTGCAGAGAGTTCCTTGGGAAGAATTAATCCCAGCCTGAAGTAGTGTGATGTAGCTAGCTGGTTCATTTTCACACCCACAGCCATGAGAGCACAAGTGTGGAGGGGCCTAGGAAAAGCCAGACAGAGTCAAATGCATTTTGGCTGTGCCTGCTGGTGAAATGTCTCTGGGGCTGCATTTTAATTCCCAGCACAGAGCTGGAGTCAGGAGGCCTTCCTGGCTCATTAATGTGTCTGACCTGTTGTTTATACCCATAAAACAGTGTTGAAATGGAAACTATTGTTTTGCACGCCTGGATATAAATCAGATAAGGCCATTTGGCTTTTTTGGTTAAATAAAATTATTTTGATAGGGAAAGTAAACAACAAGACACCTCTAGCAGAGCAGCTGCACTTACAATATCTGGTACCATTCTTTAAATTGAAAATTCAGGCATAATTTTGCAAGCCATGATGATCACACCAAGGTACATTAATGGAAATTATGTTGATCTTATAGAGAGCTGCTTACCCTGGCTTATACTTTGTCAAAGAGGATAGAGGCAAACTGAGTTAAGAACTGCCCCCCACCCTGACAGTGCAGGATAGGGGAAATCTCCCAATCCCAAACATTGGGAATACGGCTCCTTTTCTCTGTAGAAATCAAAATGGACCATATAGATACAGGCCTCTGTGAATGTCTCTTTCTACTCAGTAAATGTACTGTGTTGCAAACCTCTGAAATGGAAACCAGTTTCCATGAATATTGAAACTATAAATTAAAAGCCTGCATTACATCATGCTTTAAAAAGAGCCTGAAATACTCTGCACTAAGGTAAAATCATGTTTACTTTAGCATTCTGTGTGATGAATTATGAGAAGAGAAAGTGCTCTTTAATGAGATTACATTGCTCGATGTAGTGAAAATTACTCTTTATTCACTTTGATCGTGTCTCATATTTCTGCTTTAGTTTCTGCAAACAGATGTTTCCTGTCCAAAACTGACAGGCTGTATTAATGCTTTCTCAACAAGCCCTGATGCAGCACATACAAACCTAGTGTCAAAAAGAGAATACCCACTTTGGCATGCACTGGCGTTTGGGGTGCAGACCTGCCAAGATCAGGAACTCTGGCTTTATTTGTATTAAATGTTGATGCTCTAAGCAGCAAACATTTTTATTACACTGTGAGGAGCATTTTAAGGAGAACTGAGGGGATAACCGTGTCTGTGCATGTCACAGCGACACGTTTTCCCAGTCACACTGTGTCTCTGTCATAGCTGTTGGCTAGATCACATTTTTCCATATTTTACTGCAGTTACCCCCACTTCATATAAATAAAATAATTGTCACTGGATTTCGGTTGCATCAGTTGTCTCCTGTAATTCTGGTACAAATAGGCTGTTGAGACAGGAGCTGTTCTGTGATGTGCAGTGCACTGTCAGGGCCAAGCTGAAGGGAATCAGCAGCAGGAGCAGCACAAAACAGTGGGATCAAAATGTATTTTGCCTCTGTTGCTGCAGTGCAGGCTGATATTTTGCAAGTGTGGAGTGATCAAGGGGGGGGAAAACACAACAACTGTGGTATCCTGCCTCTGCATGTAATGGGATCGCCATCAAAGAGTGAAATGGAAGCAGCTGAAGGAACAAATCCAAAACTGCCCTGAGGACACCATGGCAACTGGCCCCTCGCAGGGACAGCAGGAAGCGGGGCCTGGCCATTTCCAAATAAAAATTGCTCTGAGTGACCTTCTCTTTGCTGAGTGCTGGGTGCTCTCTTAAAGCCTCATGGTCACGAGGAAAACTGAGATGATCTCTGTGTAGTACGGAGAGGCTGAGCCCTTAGGAGACTGGAGAGAAGGAAAAGACTGTGGAAAATGCTTAAATATTTGGATACCACAGATGTATTCATGCAGCAGGATGGAGGTATTGTTTACATATTATCCTTAGAGTGTAATTACAAGAATATAGGGTCTTGGGAATCAGAAGTATGTCTCTCTTCTGGAAGAATGGTGATTAATGATAGTGCTGTGTCTATCTGTGAAATTTAAGAGTAATTTGGTGTACACATTTTGTTCACAGCAGGGATTTGAGTAGCTCTTTTGTGCCAGCACCTACATTATTTCTAGAAAGATTTTGTGGCAGAGAACAGTGCTTTTCAATAAAATACAGATTTCACATCTGGTGCAGCTAATATGTACTGTGCTGAAAAATGTCCCCGATGAATTATATCCCCTTAAAATACTTTTCCAGAATAATACATGCTCTATTTCTTCTTGAAATTTATCCTGCAAAAATGAGCCACCTGGGTTACCATGGCTCTTAAGGATATCTTTTTTTTTGTTCTCTTTAAGAATGGTTTTTATATGTAACAGTTACAGAATTTTACATTTAAAAAGAAGGCCCTAAACTAGACCTGCAAGTAAATGAATTCTGTTGGTTGGGAAGGCTAATGTAAATGATTATGTATTTCAGATTGACCACGGAGATGCACCATCTGAAGCTAACAATGAACCTAGGCCAACACCAGCAGAAAATGGAGTCAGTCACACAGCCTCTCTCACACCGAAACCAGCAACTCAGGTTGTCCATAGCCAACCAGCACCAGGTGAAAAAGAACAATTTGTCAAGTGCTTTGTGTTTAGAAAACAAAGCGAGGGTTTGTGTTTTTGGTTTGTTTGTATAAAGTAAGTAGAAACTTCCCACCACTTTTCTATGCTGTTAGGGCTAGTCTTCTTCAAAAATACAAATACCTTTTACTTAAGAGTTGCTTTTGTGATGAAACTAAAGTTCATTGCAAGCAAGAAAATGTGCTGGGCTTTTGTTGTTGTTGTTGCAAGTGCAGCAATCTCTTGGAATTGTTTTTCCAAATCTGCCTAATTTATGCACATAATTATATCTTACCCCACGTACAAAAGCAGTCTTAGGTATGTGTGTACTTTGTACTGACCTATCTCCTCTAAGAAATGCTTGTTAAGCCACAGTGTTTGTAATTTTATGACTGCAGTCTTCACAGGCTTGATGTGAGTGAATTCCGAGGAGCTGGATTCTTCTTGTGTACAGAAATGTTGCACTGCCATCATAATGTAGGGCAGTTGTCCTTACATGGCTCATGTGAGGCTATCAGGGAGTTCAGTAACACCCCCCTTAGCAGTCAAACAACAAAGCTCAGGTGGGTTTTTGGAAGGTCCCCTTTTTGTGGTGGTTCACAGGGTTGTGTTGTTTTCCAGCTCAAGATGTGTTTTCTCAAGTGGTGAATAAATGTCAGTGTATGTCCCGTGTCCCCTGCCACATTTTAACCTGTAATCAAGCACAACAATGGCTGTTGTTTTAAAAGAAACAGAATTGCTCATCTCTTTTACCCCTAGGTTCGGTGAAAGCACCTGCAAAGACAGAAGATCTTATTCAGAGTGTCCTCACAGGTAATAAATACACAGGTTACGCTTCATGAATGACATGCTTTTTTGTCAAGAAAAACATGGGGTTTATGAAATAGGCCACGTGGCTTAGACATTTCTTGGAGTGGTCAGGACTGCAGTAATGCCTAGAAAATGTACATGCCATGTTTTCTTCCTCAGATTTGAAGTAATTAAATGTTTGAGCACATTTCATGACATTGAGTGCCAACAGGGAATTTTTAAAAAGCATCACGTTGTTGTAGTTTCGCCAGCACCAAGTTACCATCTAATACAGAAGAAAAACCCCAGCATTTTTATGGGAACAGAAGTTTAATTTCTCTGAATATAGTGAATAGAAGTGAAACCATTTTATCTTCATTAGCCTTGCAGTGTTCCCGCTGCTCCTACAAAGCTAAAATTGCCATTCCATTAAGCAAACTGGCCTGTCAGTCGGATGGGGCCCTACTGTTCAACTGGGAGTCGTGTCCTCCAGCTTGGAGGGAGTTTAGATTGCAAATCTCATACATCAGTTGATTTTACAGTTGTTCTACATTAGAACCCTCTCTGTGCCCAAATCTTGTGCAGAGCTACATTTAGGGGTGGAAAACAGGTAAGACACGTGATATTCTGCATGTTGGTTGCCTCTTGGTCTCCCTCACATGCAGTAGGAAGAGCCTGGGCTAGAGTGTGGGAGTGCCTGCTGGCCTCACACAATCCATCTGCTGTGTGGGAAGGGCTCTTCAGTCTGGATTTCCAGAGCTGTGATCCTACATCATGCAAGTCAGTCCTTCAAGCCCTTTTTTTGTTAGCTCTGCTTTGGGGTGGGCTCAGCATTTAGCCACCAGTCCTTTGCTGGACTGGCAGCCAGGTGGCTGTGCCTTTGCTGTGACTCTCCTGAGACAGGGTCTCCCCCAGGAGGGAAGTGAAGGCTGTCCCAAGATTCCGTGGTGATCCTGGGCTGGGCCTCCAGCCAGTGCCCAGGTCAGGGGGGAGAGCAGAGGGGTCAGGGGGCTTTGGGAAGCAGCATGTAACAGAGAGAAGGGAGGCTTGAAGTCTTGGTACAGTGGGTATAGAGGGAATCTGTGGTCACGTCTATGTAAGATCATGTTTTTATTTGTTGGGCTGCTGAGAATCTTTGGCATCTGAAAGGGGTTGAGGAAAGAAAGCAGAAGGCTTTTATTTTGCTATGCATCTTAGTGCTTTAAATTTTCATTTCTCCTCTCGTTCCTATATCAATTCACTTAGCCACAGTATTTTCAATGTATTTACCTTATTTCCAGGTAAATGTACTCAGTTCATGCTATCATTTCTTTGACCCACAGTAAACAGGCAGGCTTTGATTCATCCCTGGTTTCTCTGATTGAAATCATACATTGTTAGAAAACTGAAGTGGCTTTTGTTATTACCATTGTAGAAGTGGAAGCACAGACTATCGAGGAGCTAAAACAACAGAAGTCTTTTGTTAAGCTTCAGAAGAAGCACTACAAGGAGATGAAGGACCTTGTAAAGAGGCACCACAAGAAAACCACGGATCTTATCAAAGAGCACACTGCAAAGTACAATGAAATCCAGAACGACTACCTGCGGCGACGAGCAGTTTTGGAGAAAACAGCAAAAAGAGACAGTAAGAAAAGGTATGTTGAACACAGCTCTCCTGCTCTTGCTGTTGGAGGGCTTTACTTGGCTCTTCTTTTATAGTAGACAGATAACATGGAGGTGACATGAGAGCACAGAAAAAGTCAAAAGCAGCAAGATTCCTGAGTAGTGAGGATGAGGGCCTTGTCTCCAAGTTAGAGCCCTGGGAAAAATTCAGCATCAGGTATAGAATTAGGTAAAAGAAACACCAGAAGGTTATTAACATCTGACTACTGTTTAAATCATGGTTGATCCAGAACACTTGGGGATCTCTTCATGACTGCCTGGCTTTGCCTGTGCATACACACTCCTCCTGTGCTCTCTCTTTTTCTAAGTCTTGCATCTCCCTGTCTCTTCCTATGTGCTGACACAGTTTTTAAATTATTTGTTTAGGTGATAATAAAAAATGAGAGTTGTATTTATCATTATCAGTTTGAAATGCAAAGACTGCCATGAGTTACTAATCTTTACACAATTATTGCCTTGTTCTTATGATAAGAAACTATGTGTTAATAAAGTTCAGTGCTGAACTCCTGGCAAAACATATTCACAGACAGATCCAATCAATGTGTGATAGTCTGGCAATCAAATTTTTATTTCTCCCATTAGTGCATCATTCTTGTTTTAACATTATTTATTTTTTAAAGTAATTAGATAAGTCTTTTAGCTTTTACATGAAACTGATACAGCTGCAGTTCTTCAATAAGAAGATACTGAATAAAAAAAAAAACTTGATACTTTTTGGTAGGAAATGATCAGAGAAAAAAGCTGCAAGCACGGTCTGGCTGCCAACCTTGTTGATAGTACCTGTAAATGTAAGTGACTGGGATTCAGGCCATAAGTTGTCCCTTGGCAGGAGCTTATTCATTTAAGCTTGCCTGATGACAGAATGTCATTGGGTTTAATAAGAGCTTGACACCCATAATATATCTATGTTCAGCTGGCCTTAACTGTTGCCAGTTTTCAGGCTTCCAGGTTCTATACTGGAGTTTAATAAACTCCCTTAATGACTGGTTGTCAACTGCAGGCACAGGGATATTTTATCCACTGTATTTTCCATACTCAAGAGTGTGTGACAGATAGTGGCAGACAAAACAATGTCATGTTTCTGTCTCTTCTCTACCATATTCTAGTCACATTTAAGCAGAAAATCAAACTGAATAAGTAAAATGACTCATTTATCTTTGAGCAAAAAGGATTTTGTTTCTTTCCTTCATTGTGCTATGATCTGACCATAAATCGTTCATGATATCAGGCAGTAAAACCCTGCAGTTCTATTACATGGAGCTGTCACAGGGATTTCAGAGATGTGAAGTTTTATGTGCAGCTGCGGAGAAGTCTGAAGGTTAAAAAATCAGAGGTTACATTTTAAAAAGGCAGGAATATATTTTTAGGGATTTTCAAACCTGCAATACATATTATCTCAAGCAGCAGACTTCTATAGGATCCTGCATCCCAAGGAAAAAGGTGATTTTTATCACTTTAAATTATTACTGAAGGTATTTTGCTGTAACTGCAAAGTATAAATCACTACTTCGTCAGGAGTCCCTCTATGAGATAGCCATAAAAATGTGTTGTCTCTGGTCAGAGGCAATCTATGCTTCATGCCCTTGTCTAAAATTGAACCAAGATTCAGTGAACTCATTTTCTCTAGGAAGTTTGAAATATTTATTTATACACATGCACAAGTGTCTTGTTGATGTTTTTCTGAAGTCCCTTTAGTGATCGTGTCCCATAAAAACCAGTTACTTGAGCCAGTGTTTAGAAAGAGGCCTGAATTCTTTTCCCCAAATATACAAGAGAAACGTCAGCTTTAAATTGCATTGTGTAATGGCATAATACACTGATTGTAATATTCACTAATGCTGTCTTCTGGCTCTGTAATATTTAAATTACCCTCACCTATCTCACTGACACCACTTAACCTCTTAGCAGAATATTCAAATACAATACAAATGCAAGAAAGAAAACGAGGCTACCTTGGGATTTGTGTCCTCAGACCGATGGCAGCAGATTCGCATTATTTCAGTTGAAGTCACTCTAATTGACAGCAGCTGCACACTGCAACGTGGGAGAGAGGAGGGAGGCAGCCAGTGCAGCAAGTTCTCTGCATTGTAATCTCTGCACATTTCCAAGTAGCAAACTCATTTTTCTCCCAGTGTCAGCCCCCTCGGTTCAAGATTTTGTTTTGTCCATCTCCTGCGCTGTTCTGATGTTTCCCAGGCAACTGATTTAACACCTGAGCACGGCAGTAAACACAGCAGCAGAGCAGGGACACAGCAGAATCTTATTTTTTACATGCATTTTTCTGGGGTTTGCTTTAGTGCTGCTCTGAGAGTGACTCTGGTTTCGCTCTTTATTTTTACCTGGAGCAGTTTAGTGTCAACATGTCTTCTTTCATAGTTGCATCTGTCCTTCCTTCTGTCTTAAGGAAGGGTAAATGAAACCAAAATGTTCCTTAGTGTTGCTTTTTAGCTTCCTTACTATGTTTTCCCTTTGCTCCTGTGTGTTGCCTGAGGTTTCCTGCCCACTGGAGCGTTGACTTTCCCTCTGCAGTCAGCAGTCCATAGAGCACTTTCCTCTGTGTGTGCTATGCATGGCATTTCCTGAAGGGGGGACAAAATACCAACTAAAAGGATGTTCCTACCATTTTAAGCATTTTATAAATGCAGATGTAAAGTTAGGCTTTTAAATTTATTGCTGAGTGCAAGCAAGGATGACTCAGTTTCCAAACTACTTCACATTCACCATTTCTGCTGAAGACTGTGCAGCTTTGAAGTTCCATGTCTGGAAGTGGATAAACAAGTTCCAGGAGCATCTGTTTAGGGGAAATCTTGGCAGTATAGCTAATTTATACTGTCTGGTTGACAGTGGGTCAGTAAAATGAGGTTTAGAAGCAATAGCCATCCTGTTAATAAACTGTTCATACTGTATTTTCCCTTAGAGATTAAATTATTGCATTTACTAGGGCTAAAATCACCTATCTTCTTGGGATAGGTGGTGCTGAAGAAATTATTACTGGCATATTTATAAACATCAGCCTTTAAAAGTAAGGTGTAAATGTGTGGCAGAGTGTACGTGCCCTGGGACTGAGACCTCTGGGGGGGGGGGTGTGTCTTTGCAGGTCCGAGACTGGCAGCCCAGACCACAGTTCTTCCACTATTGAGCAGGAATTGGCTGCACTCGACTCCGAAATGACCCAGAAGCTCGTGGAGCTGAAGGAGAAGCAACAGCAGCAGCTGCTGAATCTGCGACAGGAGCAGTATTACAGTGAGAAGTACCAGAAACGGGAGCACATCAAGCTGGTACGAGTGTTGTGCTGTCTGCTTTCCTTCCATGCACGGGGGAGCAGGGACAGCAGCACACACTGCCCTGCACGGGCCTTCCTCTCCCTGCTCCTCTCAGGGCCTGGGCTCCTTGGGCCTGCTGCAGCTTCAGTGCACCTTTAGTGTCACTAACTGTGTCACTAACGCCGCCAGCAGCTGGGAAGGCTTTGGGTGGAAGGCAGAAAGGCCACAGGATTGTTACTACCTCTAGTTACATAAGTCTCAGCTTGCTGCAGCTTTTGGATGATATTCCTGTTTTTTCTGCCACTTTTTTTAAATGTACAACACACAAGGAAGCAGGATTAGCTGGAAAATAAATTGAAACACCATGAAAATAAATAAATGAGAAGATATTCAAACATTTCCCAGGACAGAGAGTTGTGCCAAAGAGTGTTCCTGTTGCAGATGAATGCTCTAAGGGGATGCAGGACATAGTCTGTATATGGTGAAGAAATATTTTGTGTCCATTAGTCCAAGTCAGCTTGTGTTTTTACAGCTGGAGTCTGGCTGACAGCTACAGCAGGATCATAGGCCCTCTGAGCTGAAAGAGAGGAGCTTGGGCAGATGGCAGCTGATGCTAATGGATATTCTTAGGCAGAAAAGAACATTTTTAAAGGGTGTTACGGGAGTGCAAACTGTTTCTCAACTCCAGACAATCCTCTCACAATCCTTTTGATTACCTGATGTTTTACCTCACTACTGTTGGGTGAAGTGATTTGTCTACTGTGCTCTGACAGCCAAAAAGAGCAGGTCAGAGGAGTGGTACGTGTGGGTATCGCTCAGCAAGGCCTTTGAACAAATTCAAGTATCAGTTGGTGGCTGCAGAGGTTTGAATTTTTATAGAAATGAACCATTTTGGACCCTCACAGTTGGGCTTACATTGTAAGGTCACTCATTTGTCATTCCAGAATTTCTCAAAGCAAAGTTACATTTTTAACATTATCCAGTCAGGTAATGTCAGGGTAAACTCATTTTTTAGCACAGAACTCACAGTTTTCCCTCTGAGCTGTGCAGGAGTTAATATGCCAATTAAAATTTGCCTTGCAGCTGAGAGATTCTGATGTCTTTCTTTTAGAGGGGAGCCTATTGTCAGTACCCTTCTGCTTTTATCTAAGGAATGAAAAGCTGGATCAGACCAGCTATGTATTATTACACATTCCTGGTTCACCACCTGGAGAGGGTTATTTTACAGAGTCAGACCAGAGGGGGTGATCAGCCACATCGGTCCCATTTCCCCTTTATTCACTGTCCCATGAGCTGCCACACAAGCCCTGCCCACGTGTCCTCTCCCACTGGCATCCCCACCACAGGGATGGGTTTTGTTGGAGGTTTCAGCCCCAGTGAGATGGGACCCAGCACTGCACAGCAGATTTCAAGCCAGTGCCTCAGATCTATTTGAATCCATGATTCTGCTGTCAAAAGGCAGATTATTCTTATCTGTGCTTAGCTTTCGTAGCTGTCATGCATGAATTTTGAGTGTCCACCTGAGCACCCTGAGATCCAGGCTATTCCACGTAAAAGGGTTCCACGCAAGAGGAATGTTTGCAGCACTCACAGGAAACCCTGAATGTTCAGTGACACGGCAATTCAGTTTGTAATTAGTACTGTGTAAGTTCTGTTTGTGTCTATCTGTGAATTATCACAGGGTTTTCATTCCTAGCAAAGGTAAAACTGCAAAACGTAGTTCGGTTTTACATTCAGTGTTGTGAATCTAAAGCACGTGGACATACAGAGAAGGAGGAGTTGCTGTGTAAGCTGGGCAGAGAGCAGTCTGGCTGAACTCCACAAGTTAATAACATGTTTACACTGATAAGAATGTTGACTGGCTTGTGATCGCTGGGAATTGATCTGGGAGTGATGTAACACTTTCATGTCTGCTACAGACTTTTGAGGATACGTGGATGCCTCTATAATATTTAGCTGAAAATACAGATTTTGGTTTCTTGCGATTTTATTTTAGCTTATTCAGAAGCTGACAGATGTAGCAGAGGAGTGTCAGAACAGCCAACTAAAGAAACTGAAAGAAACCTGTGAAAAGTAAGTGCTGTTCCCCTTATCACTGATTGCTGCTCCTTGGGGTGGGTGTTTAGAAACACTTTGAACTTGCCTTTATTTTTTATGCTTCAGAGAAAAGAAAGAATTGAAGAAAAAAATGGACAAGAAGAGGCAGGAGAAGATCACAGAAGCAAAGTCCAAGGATAAAAATCAGATGGAAGAGTAAGTATATCCCTAGATCCATATTCGTGTTGTTACGAGGAGACAAGGGTTTTCCCACTTGGAAGATCAGAGGAAGGTGTGATCCAAACATGAGGAGCCCTTAGTGAGACCTCACCAGGGCAGTGGAGCCCTTGCTCCCACTGGAACTAATTCCATTTCCAGGGAATCATCTAATCTGCTCTGGGGGCAGGGGGGGCCTGGGGCAGTGGCAGAGGTGCTGGTGTGTGCTGTGCGGACATGACAGAGCACTTCCCCCAAATGCTGTTACTCCAGGCACTGTTCCTCTGAATATAAATGGACTTTGTGGCTTCAGTTTTCCTGCAGGATGTGATTTCCCCTTAACTTGGGTTTTTATTTGTGACTTATCTTTTCTTCTTAACTCTGTTAAAGTTGCTCTCCACAAGAAATAGCAGCAACATGCTTAAGGTTTTCTCTCCTTTTGTGATAAATTCCCCTCAGATGCTGAGCTAATGCTTCTCCTCCAGTGACAGTGTCACTTTGGTTGGGACAGAGAGGAAAGCTGAGCTCTGAAGGTGCAGTTTTTGTGAACAAGGACAGGAATATTAATTTCATTTATGCACCACCAGACAATAAAAACTGTAGTTGTGCAAGTTGATTATATTCTTCCCAAGGGCACAGTATCTGGGTTTGTTTGTCCTCCTTCATTTGTTTTGGCAAGCACCTCAAAAAGAAAATGGAGCAATTTAATCTTGAAGGGCAGTTAAAAACACAAGAGGTACAAACAAAACAAAACAAAAAAGAAAATCCAGAATGTTTGAGTTTTACCATGTAACAAAGGCACAATTGTGTTTGGTTTTCTACAGGTAAAAAGGTTGGTGCAGGTTGTGGAGCTTCTCAGCAGAGAATCTGTGTATTTGGTAACACTGCAGGGGAGTGAAGTGCTTCAGATAATTTAAGAATCAATGCTATAGGTTTTTAATAAACATCCTAGGAAAAAAACCCCCAAAATGAGAATAATTGATTATGAAAAAGAGGGAAAAATACTTAATGTGATAAGAGCTGGTCAAAGGGCCTGGAATTCCTATTAGAAAAAAGGTAGTTAGGCATTACGGAAATGTTACAGCAGTAAAAAATCAATTGCAGGAGGAAATGATTTGCTGGGAGGTTAATGGGACACTGGTGAGAAAGGCTCAGAAACAGACAAGTAGCGATGTTTTTTTGTTTTCCTGTCATTTTTTTTCCTCATTCTTCCAGAGGGCTTGCCTTTGCCAGGCTTTTCAAAGAGCCCTTGGCGAAAGGTGAGATGGGAACTATATGGGAAACTCAGCTTTCCTCTGGCAGTAGGGCAGGGAGTAGCAGGAGCTTCTGGAGAATCCCATTCTAGTTATTATAGCCAGGCTGTTGTTTATCTAAAGCTTTTACACAAGTTTGGGAAGGATCCTCCTACATCCACCCAGGGTTTGTGCAACTGCCTAAAGCCACCTGAAAAGCAATTCACTGATCTTCACTGAGACAATTAGGTTTTAGAACTCTGTCCTGAAACTGGTGAACTGAAGTACCTACAGATGGTTATTTTATGTGCTTTTATCTCTTTGGGGGATCGTGCCTTCAGCCTTTGGGTGATGGTTATCAAGTAATTGTCTCACAAAATCCCTCCAAGTGTGTGTGAGGACCAGAGTGCTGCCTTCCCTGCTCCCTGTGGGATGTTTGTCCCTGCTGTCCCCGCTGTATGTGCTCTGACAGAGGCTGTTTCTGTGCTCCACAGCGAGCCACACCGTGGCACTGTGTGTCTGCTGATGGCTGTGTGTGCTCCCAGCCTGGCACTGGGCACACGGCTGGCGCTTGGAAAAGCCTGCTGTGGAAGAGCAGGGAGCTTGTCCTGCGGGTCATGGGGACACACAAGCCCTTCATACCATCAACGTGTTACAAGGGCACGGTCAGGAAGTGCATCAGAGTTAATTAGTGAGATCCCTGCCTTCAAAGGGTGTCCCTACTTAGAGCACAAGGGGTTGCAAGTGGCTCAGGTACATTGGTGTGGCGTTACTGACTGCAGTGACTTCTTGTTGCTCCCGCAGAGAGAAGACGGAAATGATCCGGTCCTATATCCAGGAGGTGGTGCAGTACATAAAGCGGGTATGGCAAGCCATGGGTTCATTTTTCATTTGGGGAGGGGAGGAAATGTCAGCTTCCATCTGTTGGGTGATGCTAAACTGCAGATTCCAAGCTTCACTGTGAAGAGTCTGCAGCTGCTGCTTTTTTACAGACGCAGTGAAGACTTCTCTTCAAGTTCCACTTAAAGGCAAACTGGAACTTGAGACAGTTTTTCATTAATTGTTAGTCAGTGTTGGAGGGATGGTGCTGAAAGAGGCAGATTTTAGTACAATTTCATCTTTGGATGTCCTTTGTGTACTCATGGAAAATACACCATTTTTTAAAATTGGTTGCTCTCTCTTTAAATGCAAAGATTGTATAAGGAACTCTGAAACTCAATAAACATTTAAGTGCAGAGTATGTTTTAACTTTAATTGGATTTACACAGTTACTGAAAGGTAAAAGGCATTCTGTGAGCTCTGTAAATACATGTCAAAGAATTTCATTACAGGTGTTATCTTTTAGCTTTTCTGAAGCTGTGGGTGTTTTACACTGGGCTGAGGGTGTGCACTGCAGTGTTTTGATGTGTGAAATCACTGTGAAACTTATGCAGCTACTGAATTTTCTCTTAATTTCAGTGCAGAGATAGTTCAGTTCAAAAGTTCATTTTGCTCAGAAAAGCCTTGATTTAGCAAGCAACCTAAAGAGTTAGCAAATTAAGTATGTTTAATTCCTGTTGGAGTTAATTCCATATCTGAGTGCTTTATTAATTGGGGCCCAAAATTGATCAGCATGTTCATTTAGGACTCCAGGATGCAAATCCCCTTCTTCTGGGAACAAGGTCCACCTCTCACAGTTTGTATAAGAAAAGCAAAGTAATACAGTTTTTGAAAATGCATTGCTCTTTTGATAGCATTAGAAGTGTGCAGTTAAAGTCCTCTAGACATTTCTGATTGTATCTCCCATGTGTGAAATCTGAGCTATATTGTCCACACCCAGCTCTTAGAGCAGTTGTGCTCAGGGATGGTCGTGGCAGTGGTTGGGAAGTGTATACTGGAATTATTTATAGTTTTGATGGATATGTTTGATTTTTTATGGATGAAATGTTTGTTGGGGAGGAGGTGGGAAAGTGACGATGTGCAATCTCTGAAAAAAAGCTTCTCTGCTGTTTTCTTACAGCTAGAGGATGCTCAGAGTAAAAGACAGGAGAAACTTCTAGAAAAACACAAGGAGATCCGTCAGCAAATACTGGATGAAAAGCCTAAGGTAAAGAGTTTTTGAACATGTGTTACACTGCTAAAAATGTCTTTCAGGAAAGAAAGTGTTCTTGCAGCAGGTAGGCTGATGCTTAAACATGAGAGAACCCATTCCCAGCATCCAAGCCATCGTCACTAATGCTCAGGGTGAAGAAAGTCAAGGAGCAGCCTAGTGTGGAGCACCACTCCGGGGCCAGGTGTCAGCAATGGGGTTCAGGTTTTTTGCTAAAAAGCTTTCAGTGTAAGAGGTGCTTCTGGCCAGCAGAGAGAGCCCTTCCCTCCTCTGTGTGTCAGCGGCACAAAACAAAACACAGTTGGCATGGTAAAGAGATATCTCCTTAGCATGCTTGCCGCAGAGACTGGTGGTCGTTATCAGGGTGTGTTTTTGTGAAAAACAAGGAGCCTTTTCTTAATAATAGTGTTTAATACTCTGCATTGCTTGCTGGAGTTCCTCTGTTTGATTTCATGTGTTGCATCTATGTGTAACATCCTGAAATATGTGTTCTAATCTTTATGACTGTGGGCTGACTCCTGCTCTCAGTGCAGCTGGTGGCAGTTTTGCCATTGGCTGCAGTGGAGGAGGTTCAGAACAGTCCACCTGTACGTGATTTTCCTGTAGGAAGACCTAGGTAGCTCTATAATCAGACTTTCAGATGGAGGGAGACTTGTTTTCAGCAGAGTTCATATCCAAGTATAATTCTTCCCAGCCCATTGTGTCATGTCTGCTTTCATTTCTTCTGCTCTTGCTCAAACGTGTGTCCTCAGCTTCACTTTTCATCTCTCGTTTGTGTCCACAGTCCTAATGTTTTTGTGCTTGAATTCTAGCACTGGGTGTGAATTAATCAGTGTTGTCATGTCATTTCTGTGAAACAGCCAGAGAATAAATTAGGCTAAAGTCTGAGTAGCCAGAAATTTGCAATAATTTGGAAAAATAAAAACGTTTGCACTTCCAACTTTCTACTCATCTTTTCAAAATCACGTTTATAAATAAGCTGGACCTTTCTGGTGTTGTGGGCATCTGGGTGTAAATACTATACATAATAGTATGTTTGCTATTTGGTGCTGTAGGATCATGAGTTTCTTGGGCATGTGAACTGGAATTTAAATACTGGAATTTAAAATGCCAAAGAGTAATCTGCTAGTACTTCTGACAACTGGCTTCCCCTGAATACTTGAGCACTTGATTACTTCTCTTTGTGTCCTTTCTTTTATTCTTGGTTTCTTTGTAATTCATTGATGTACAGAGGAGCAGCATAAAGCACTGAAAATTTGTCACTGAGGACTTGAGTTATGTTTTGAAAGGTCGTGCTGGACTGGTAGTGTAAGACCCTTCCATGAGCTGTGCAGGTGCCAAGGGTTAGGTCCAGGTGCCTGTTCTCCCCTGCAGGGAGCAGCACTCCCCACCCCTCCCAACAGCCCTCTGCAGTCAGTGTGCCTCTCAGGGCCTGCCTGCAGGCCTTTATTTCCTTCCCCACGCTCTGAAATGGGCACTCTGCTGGATTTATGATGGTATGTGCCTCTTGCTTGCATGAGAGGACTTAGGGACAACATAATTACTCATTTTATTAAGTCTCTTTTTATGTTTTGCTTCATGTTCGTATTTCATATCCATATTTGCTTCCTTAGTGACAGGGCGTGTGATATAAAATAGATCAAATTATTTCCCAGCTGAGGAGAGCTGATGGATTTTCTGCAGGCAGCAGCCTTTCTGGGGGCTGCTTTTTGAACAGCACAGTCTCTCCTGCTTCAAACACCCACTAAAATTTATGCTAGCTGTGTTAAAAGGGTTTTCTGGCAGTATCAACTCCACCCCAAACAAAGAGCTTAATATATTAAGAAGGAAAGAATTTTCAGTATTCTTCCCAATAATTCCATTGGAGACAGATTTGCCATCATCCATCACTGCCATGTGGTTATTTATTACTGACTCACAGTTTGTTGTGTTCTGACTTTGTGCACAGAGCTCTTCCCCAGCCAGGAAGAATATTGTGTCACAAAGTGTTGCCAGCAGAGCTGCCACACCACTCAGGCTTGCTGGCTTTTCTCAAAGTATGAGTTTGCAGCTTTCTCTCTTGAGGTATGTGTAGGTCACCAGAAGAAAATTTCCCTTTGGAGTGCTGACATTTTAGACAACAGTTTTTAGAACCTGCACAAACTGGATGCAAATTAGTTCCCTGTACTGGAGGCAAAGGGCTTTTTCTTTTGTTTTGTTTAAAATACCATGTGTTTAGATGAAAGTACTTAACCCAGGACTGATTTACACCCTTAAACTCTGCCCCTCCCTCATATATGTCATTTCCTTTTAATGTTTGGATGTGAAACTGTTTTGCAGCTTTCATTTGCAGGGCTGTTGTATAACAAAAGGCTTTTTTTCTCCTATATGAGTTGGAAACTTCCTGAACTGGTAGTTTTAGGGAAAAGGTTGGGAACAGTTCCTCAGCTTCTTATGGTGCTGCTGAAGTCAAGACAGGCATTGGCTTCAGTGAGCCCAAAAGGTCATGCTCTGTCTGTGTAAATAACGATGATATCTGTATAAAAAAACTAATCTCTGATGCTGCAGAAACCAGAAATTGAGTGTTACAATCAAATCTCTGTGTATGGGGACCCAGGCCAGTCACTCCCACAAATGTGCTTTAAAAATTCTCTAACTTGCCGTTTTAGTGAAATCATGTGGGAAACGCAGTTCACTTCTTCACTGCTGCTTTTTCCTGACAGTATCCTTACCAACCAAGGCTGTGTGTATTTTCTTTTCTCTCACTCCTTATTTTTTCTTACATTGTCTATGGCAGCTTTATTATCAGCAACAACTTGTATTTTCTTTCTCTCCCATTCAACTTCTTTGTCTCCTCCTATTAGTCACTGATACACATTAAGCTTGTCCTGTCTTTATCTTCTTCCCCTTGGGCATCTCCTGTGCCTGCAGTGGAGGCTCTGCAGAGAGACAGCTCTGTACACTGCAGTGAGTTAGAGCAGGGTGTGGCTGTAGATATTCTCCATGTGCCTGGCACATGATACCTGAGCTCAGAGGGGCCCATCTAGGACAGGCACGGTCATTGTGTCTCAATCTCTGTGTCCTTGACAGCTTGCGCATCAAATTAAACGTAAATCAAGTGCATTTCCTTCCCCCCCACACACCCTTGCCTCCAATTTCATTGTAATTACAAAAATCAATACACAGGAGACATGACAAGGAATTAATTATTTTTGGAGAATCGACTCAGTTACAGTAAATAGACCCAAGCCTCCTCTAATTGAAATCAATGGGACTTTTGGTTATTTTGCTTGTGGGTCGGAGCAAAACTTAAATCTCAGTATAACAGCTGAGACTCCTGTGCTCCAGCAGTCAGCTCCTGCTCCCAGACGAGTTACCTGGATTCTTTGGGCTCCAGTGGGCCATGTTCTTACAGCCCCAGCTGTGTAGGCAGGTGTAACTCACGTGGTTCCTCAGTTTATAGCCCCTGTTCTTGTTTCTGCTCACAGCTACTCCCCTGGCCGCAGCCCCAGCGTAGCCAGATGGGCTGAGCCCCTGGAGATGTGGAAAATGGCAAATTCACGGTGGGGCTTTGTGCAAACAGGTCCAACAGATCTACACAGGCACCATGAGCTCTGCACATTTTGTTCTAAGTGGTGCAGCTCTGTGGTCTTTCAAATGAATGAAGAGAATACACAGCCTTAAGGTATAAAATTCCTGTTCTCGTCAAAAAGCATAATGAAAACAATTTTTTAAAATTATCAATCAGTTCTTGATAATGGAAAATAGAAGCTTCTGATGCATACTAACTCACTTTCATACATTTATTATCTCCTAATTTGGCACATGTTATTAATTGCACCCCATGGGAGTTGACACTTCTACATCCAATCAAAATTAATATTAACTCTGTACCTGAAAAATTTATGAAGGCACAAAATTATACATATTCAAGTTAGAGAACAAATTAACAAGATGCTGATCTTTTGCATCAGCAAAGCCTCTCATAACTCCAGGTTCTTCCTTCCATTCCATAGGGCTGGAAAGGTCTCTCTTCTCAGGGCTGGCTGCTTTTGCTCTCCCCCGTCCCAGAGGGCTGTCAGTGGGGCAGTGCTGGACACTGGCTCCTTCCTTCCAGCTGCTACTGAAAGGAAGGCCCTTGAGAGCCCAGTGAGCAATTCCACAGGTGTCAGAGCCGTGCCTTCTGGGCTCCCGGGGTCTCTCAAAGCACGTGAGCCCTGCACAGGTTGCAGGTGGTGATGGGGCCCAGGTGACCCTTTGTGGCCCTTCTCAGGCAGAGGGAGATGGAGCTGCTCCCTGCACCAGGGTCAGCGCTGCCACCGCGCCAGCTCAGCGGAGTCAGGCACGGCAAATGTGGTTTACAGCACTTCTCGATGGTTTTTGTTCCCCTCAGAGCTCAGCTCTGCTCTCTTTGCTCATCTGCAAGGGAGCAGCCCTTGGGAACTTTGGTGAGTATTCCAGCGTGCTGTCAGCTCGCTGCATAATTCACACCAACAATGCACTGCCCACCACAATCCCCTTTTTATCCTCTACACCTGTGCAGGAAGCCAAGCTGTCTTTTGGGCTAGCTGCACTTCATTCAAACACTTCCAAATGCATTCCAGTTCAACCACAGGCAACTCTTCCAGAATTCTGGGGAAGGAGTTTGGAGGAAAAGGTTATTTCAGTTTACTGAGATTGATGAGACTGCATTGCCTGGATTTGGATTGAGTGGTGGAAGTTGCCCTCCTAAACTAGTCTGCAGACTCATTGCAAAAAGACATGAAAAAAGATGAGTTGATGGCCAGTGTAATAGTTTAAAAGTTCTCCTTTTATTTTTTTCTCTTTTTAGGTAAAAACTTCTTTTGTTATTTCATTCAATTTCAACATTTTCCAAGTTTAAAAAGAAATCTCTCTTAAATCTGTGGCTGCTAAGCTAAAATGATTTATGGCATTATCTGCCAAAAGAAGCAGAGAATTAAGAGGATTGAAATAATTTACTGTTTGTTTCACTGTTCAGCTTTGGGTTTTGGTGCTTTTGTATTCATCAGAGGGGAATAATAAAATGTTTCTCTACCTCATTAAATGGGCAACAGCATGGAGAAACACATGGAATTTTCTTGGCCTCAGTGAACAACAAATATTTTAAGGGAATATTTAAAAAAAAAATCTAGACTGAGGTTTCCTGTGACTTGATCTGGCATCTCCCCACTTCAGATGAGAGGTTGCATTTAAATTTTAGGATGCAGAACTCAAGGACTGTTCTCTGGAGGATCTTGGCACTTTGCTCAGCATCAAGCCCCAAGTGACAATCAGCCTGACTGCCTAATAAACTTTGAACAGCTTAAGCCTTGATGGGGTTTAAAATGCTGTATCAGTGCAGCTGCACAGTATTTTTCAGGGGAAACAAGGGTTGTCCCCTTTCTTTTCTGCTGAGTGCACTTTCAGCCTGTAAATTGACTAGTAAATAATCTCACTTCACTCGTTAAAATTAAACAGGCTGACCTTTATTCTGTGCCAGTTTTATACCAATAAAACTTCCTTAAGTTCTGTGAAGTGACTAACTGGTCACTAGGCCTGAGATCAAAAGAATTTAGTCCAAATAACAGGATGCTCAAAGCACTATTTTTGATTAAGACCTTGCTTGTTTACATTTTCCTTCACAGATCCACATTTTAAATGGTTGTTTATTTTTTCTGCAGAATAAATATTACCATGTGAGAAATGGGTCTCAGGTCACAAAAGATACATCTAACAATTTGAGGTGATATTTACTGTGTTAATTAAACGTCTTCAGTGTTGTTCCTGCACACACACATTTTTGCAACATTAACTTGAAAATCAACAAATCAACTCATTTCCAGTGTGAATATGCAGAATACTTTAACTTTTTTTTTAATTGAATACTGATATCACTTCCTTTGAGTTAAAATGTCACAACCCTTTGAAGGAAGAATGTAAACATAAAGAAATATGAAAAATATGGTCAACTTAAATTGCAGTTTATTGATAGAGGGAGCTTTTTTCATGGATTGTTTACTGGAAGTCAGAGAAAATCTTGGGTTTGATCTGGAGCCGCAATAAAAGGGGAAATAAATTACTTGAAAGGGCAGACTTTTTTCAGTTTTGCACTAGTGTAAATCAAAAGGAACATTATCAAGTTAGCGGTGTCGCTGGTGATTTAAACATATTAGTGAAGGCAAGAGGATGGCCCATCATGGGGGTCATGTGGCAGACAGATTTGATTTGTGACGGTTACTGAGATGTTCCTGGATAACATGCTAATAAATTAGAACTGTGAGACTGGGGTTTTTTTAAGAAAAGTGATTTTAGAGTCTAGTTACCATCTGTAGACAAAAGGGTTCACAGAAAATTATTTAAAAAAAAAAAAGGCACAAATTTCAGAATTCTTCCTGAAAAAAAGAAACTTCACTGATTTTTTTTTTTCCCTAATTTGCGCAAGTGAATCTGTTCTGTATTTTACCTGTCTCAGATAAGCACGTAGCTCATGTTAATCGTTTAATTAGCCTCGCTGGTATAAGACAGATGACATCCAAAGTGGAGCTGAGGCTGTCCTGTGCTCCCAGCTTTCCCTGCTGCTGTCCAGCCCTGTGATCCAGCCCAGCACTGAGAGAGGTCCCTGCTGCTTGGGAACCCCCTCGTGGCTGGGGGGGAGGCCAAAGGAACTCCCCATACCCGAACTGTGAGGGGTCCTGCCCCGGGTTCCTTCCCGTCCAGTCCTGGGACAGTGCGGAGCTGAGAGGAGCCACAGAACCACGGAATGGTTTGGGCTGGAAGGGGCCCTCAGACCGCCTTGCTCCAGCCCTCTGGGACACCTTCCACCGGGCCAGGTTGCTCCAAGGCCCATCCAGCCTGGTTACCCAGCTTTGCATCCCCCTGCAGCACAGGGCAGGGTACCCACACTGCTCCTGGCCACCCCTGTGGCTCCTGCCACGTCCTGGAGGTGCTGCAGGGCAGGTTAGCCCAACCGTGTGTGACTAACGAGCAATAAACGTGTCCTTATTTACCATTATGAGATAAAAGATGTGTGGTCCCAGATCCTAGCAGACCTTTGCTGGAATGATCCCTCAAACTGACAGGACATTCCATGTTGTTTCCTGGCAGCTGGGTCCTTGTTTCGGAACACCATCCCCACATGCCAACAGACCCACTTGGTAAAAGCAAGAAAATTACTTCATTTGTACAGTAACAGATCTTACAATACTGCACTGTCCCTCTCATTCTTTTACATGCTTAATTTGAGCTAGAAAGCAGATCAGTTAAAGGGAGAAAAAGGAAAGAATAATGATCAGCTGTGTGATAAACATCCCAAAGTAAAAATGACCTTTTCTCCCTTTGTAACATAGAATCATAGAATGGTTTGGGTTGAAAGATTCCTGAAAGACCCATCTCTTTGCAACCCCCGTGCCATGGGCAGGGACACCTTTTCACTAGATCACGTTGCTCAGAGCCCCATCCAGCCTGGCCTTGAATACTTCCAGGGATGGGGCAGCCACAGCTCCTCTGGGCAAACATAAATTGCTAAAGTAGACTTAACTTCTAAGTTTACTATTTGTGAATAGTTAGTCCTTCTCAAAACAAGTGAACTTCCTATGCAGAGAGGAGTGCAGTGTGTTTTACTATAGAGTGAAGAGAAGACTGGGGAAAAGGTGTGAAAAGTGAATATATAGCTTCTTTCTGCAGAGTTGAGTTCAGGATGATAATAACATCGTGGAGAGAGCCCTTTGTGTCTGCAGAAGATGCTCCTCCCTGTACTGTAGGTGGCTAAGGGTGACAAAAACTGCCACCCTAGAGTGAATAGAGTAACACTGAAAGGCTCTTTATCTGTTCCCTGTGGCCTCTCA
The DNA here is from genome assembly GCA_035583185.1 of Anabacerthia variegaticeps. Lineage (NCBI taxonomy): Eukaryota > Metazoa > Chordata > Aves > Passeriformes > Furnariidae > Anabacerthia > Anabacerthia variegaticeps. The sequence continues at coordinate 898,082 of JAWWEW010000112.1, read as the reverse complement.
AGCACTTTCATCTGCACTGTCCCATTCCCTGCTCATGTGTTGGGGTTAAAGCAAATGTCACTCAGCCCCTGCACCCCAGTGACCCACTCCTGCCCTCCCTGTGGTTCAGCAGTTACTGCTTTCCACAGCCAAACACTCCAAAGAGGGGACAGGTGGCCAGCAAGGTAGCAAGTGCCTGTGAGAAAACAGAGCACAGAACTAAGTGGTGTGTTAACATTATGAGCTCTGAAGAGAAGACAACCGAAAGTGATGTTAAAAAATTGAAGAAGCCAGGGACAGCAAACGTTTTGTGTCAGGATGTTTAGCTTAGGCTGCACAATATTTAATCCTGAGGAGGGAAGTGTCTGCTGTGGAAATATTTGTGGTTCTGCAAAGACAAGTGCTTTGCATGCTAAATCTCAGTGAGCAACAGGGCACAGCAAGCTGTTGACTCCCCTTCACCTTTTCAGGAGCTGGGATAGGACTCTAGGAAAATACATCATAAAGCACAAGCTAAATTATGCATGGTGTGTGCATAGATAGTGTATTTGAAATGCATGGTGTGCACACAGACACTTCCTAGTGCATGCACAGCATCTTATACACATGCTCATCGCTCTCAGTCAGGCAGCAAGGAACACCACAGAGGCAGAACCAAATGCTCTTATACAACTGTGCTCATCATTAGAGCTGCTGCAGCAACATATTTCTTAATTATCAGACCCTCAGTGCAACATGACAAATGACACGAGATTCAGTTTGACACAGCTAATGGAAAAATGTTGAAAGAAATATTAATGCTTCGTATGTGAACTCATTAGAGGGATGCTTTAAAATGCATGAAATGGGGGAAAAAAGTGTTCTTTAATGAACAGGGAAATAAAATCACTGGTCCTGCAAAGCTTGTAGTATATGAAACAGCTTTGCATATGCAGGTCATTTGTTAGGGTAGTGCTTATGTGTTTGTGCAGAATGAGCCTGCAGAGCAGAGGCACTGATGGAAAGGATGCTGTGTGTCTGCAGGAGGGGGTCGGGCAGCCTGAGGTGCCTGCTGAAGGTGCAGGTTGCTTTAACCAGTAGGGTGACAAGATGGGTGCTCATCTCACATCGAGACACTTCAGGCAATAAATATAATATTAGAAAGGTGTGACAGGAATAACAAAAGTAGTGTGAGAGTTTCAAAAGTATACCTGAATTAAAAAGAGTATTTAAAGTCATGAAGAGAATAGCCTGGGTTTGGCAGGGGGTGGGGGGAGGTTTTTTTGAGAAACCGCAAACATTTCTACAAGAAAATTCGGTTGTTTTGAAATGCAGTATGTTTCCCAGGAGTTTAAGAGTACTGAGCTTGACAGGGGAAGAAAACCCTGCACGCCCAGAAGGGAGAGAGAAGTGCCAGGGAAACCAGCATCTCCCCTATGTATTCCCAGTGCTGCGTGGGTGAGCTTTTAAGGGTCTGGCAGCCCTGGGGTCAGTAGCGGAATAGCTGGGAAAGATGTTCCTTGGAAAGATTTCTTTTCATTACATTTCTCCTGTGACTCACTTGCAAAAAATTGGCATTTTCTGCCGTAGGAGCTGCACAGAATTGCTGCAGTTGCATAACACAGTAGCTGTGGGTGATCCCAGTCTATAGGTCGGGCTGGAGTGACTCAGGGAGTTTCTCATTACTCAGCCCTTATTTGGAAGGAGGTTCTTGCCAAGAAATTGTGGAGTGTGACTAAGCACATAGACTGCAGCTCTGTACCTGTAAAGGATCCCTTTTGTGGAGTCCTGGAGATTTGTAAGCTTTGTGTGGGGCAGTGGATGTGCCCAGGAAGGGGGGCCTAATCCCGGTGTGCTTAGATATGGAACCTGGCTGGTCAAGGCAGAGGTTTAAGGTTTGTAACTTGTAAGGTTTTAACTTGTAATGAAGTCTTGCAACATTGAGTTTTCCAAGTTAAGAGGATGGTGAAACGTCACAGTTTTTGTTCTGTTTCTCCCTCCTCTACAAGAAAATTCAGAGTTTTGATGCTCATCTGACTTTATTCTTTTCAAACTTATGGGACAGGGAATCTCAGCCTTGGTTTGTTCTGTCAGCTTTGCAGCTCTCCAGTTTGGCCCCTGGTTTACAGAAATGAATGAAGTCATTCACTAAAGAGGATTATCAGACATACTATACCCTACTGTATAATGGAAGGATGTGTTTTCTCAGTCTTTTCTTCCCTCTTTTTTTCTGTTTCTCCACTTTGCCTCACCCCCAGTTTTACCTGCTCTCCTCCTTGTCCTCCCCCACCAGGCTTTTCCCAGTGTGTTATTTCTTCTTAATACACTTTCCATAGACTTTCTTTACTTATATTCCTTACACATTTTCCTCCCTCTTCCTCATTGCCATCACTTGCTGCTATTAAATTGCAAGGAGTATCTACAAGTACTTGTAGGAATAGTGTTTCTTTCAGAATAAATGACACATTTGAAGAATCGGCCTGAGGGGAAGAGGTGTTAGAGAGCTGACACGACATGGGCTGCCTATCTGTGAGCTTGACTGTGTCTGTGGAACGTGTTCTGAAATCTTCCATTGCGTGAAAGGTATGATACACAAGTTTCAAGGATGTATGGAAAAAATAATCATTCATAAGCACCACAAAACCAGTGTAATTGGCAGAGTAATATTGAAAATCAAAGCAATGGGAAAAAAAGGCAATCAAAAGTAGAAGGCAAAAAAACCCTGTGGTAGGTGGGCCTAAAGAATTTAGATTCAAGACTGACAACTAGTGAAGACTTCAGGGAGAAAATGAGAAATACGGATGAAAGGAACTGTACTGGGAAATAAAGTATAGATTCTTGGCTTATTCTCAGTTCCTAGATTTTTCACTTTATATTTAGTTCAGCACAGTAAAAAATGCCGTGGGATTGGATCTGTCCAAGTGTCAGTGTAGATTTCTGTGCTCAGAAGCCTGTGAGCCGTAAAGCCAGCAGGCTTCGCTCTGACAAGCAGTTCAGTGATTGCAGGTTGTGCCACAGGGTGCAGTCAGGGTGCTGCTGCTGCCCCTGCACTGCTGCCCCTCCTGGCCCAGGCTGGAGCTGTGGCTGAGCATGTCACATGTGGGGAAATGGGCACCTACAGCCTCTTAGGCAGAGCCCAGGCTGAACATTCCGAGCACACACACTGACAGAAGGCTTCTCATTGCTGTGCCTTTGTTTTGAAAGGGCCAAACATGCACAAAGGTCAGAGCTTACAAGCTGGATTTCATCGAATACAAAACTTCTCAGCTTATATTTCAGTATGAATAAATCTAAATATATTTATATCAAAGTCTTTCACTTTACATTTGGGTTTTTGAGCTCTTTCAGACCTGCTCAACTATTCACACAGTCCTGGTCATTGCTCAAGTGCAGTTTCCAGTAATATTCTACATTTCCTTTGATTCGTCTCACTCATTTCTGGAAGCGAAGGTAACTGCTGACAAGCAATGTTATGCCAGTTTTAGTGAAACAAACACCCTTGATTTATAAATCAAGGAAGCCTCCTAAACCTCTCTCTTGGCAACAGAAACAGACCTCAATTGCCATGAGATAAAATGAGGAAAGCTAGTTTCTGTGGTACCATAATATTACCCACTTCCTTTTTTTCTTTTTTTTTCAATATGCTCTGCAAATACGTATTATAGAACAAACAAAATGCATACAGATGAGATTGTCTTCTGAAATCTTCTGAGGATTAATAAATGAGCATTACTTGTGAGCTAAGCTGTTACCTGTAACCTCCCTAACCCCCTCCTGGCCAGTATGAATTTTAGTCAAAGGAAATTATAAGGAAGTGGAATAGATATGATTCATTTGCTTATACTGATGAATAACTGTGTTTGTGTATATCTAATAGTAAATATTTGATTATGTATGCATATGCTCACTAGATATATTAAGAACATGCCTGTGCCGTGATTGTAGAGGTTAGCTTGATATATACACTTTGGATACATCTGTTAAACTGCAGTCATTGACAGCCTTGCAGGATGTAAAATATAGCCCTATAAAACTGTGTTAGTGATTTCCAAACTGGCAGGGTGACCTTTCTGTGATTGCAGTGTGCAGAGGGGAGGTGCCCCACGGGCCTGGCCGGGGAGGGCAGGGCAAGGCACACACAGCCCTGAGGGTGCCTCCCCGGCCCAGGAAGGGGTCTGTGCTGGAGCACCTCGGGGCAGCAGCCCATCACCCACTCACAGGACTCACCTCCTTCCTTGCACTCTGCAGAAAACACAGCTCTAACCTTGTAACTCCAGTGCCTACGAGAGACAACATGAATTACCATCATTCCTGCTTATCTGGGTGAAACTTCCCTAATGCTCCTTGAATTATATTAGGGATTTGTTAGGTTAAGCACGTTCGAGACTTGGAGGTGTTTAGATAATAAGGGGTATATAAATGCAAATTAGATAGTAAATATAGGAGAAAGTCATGGAAGGAGGGTTTCATTGAGAATTAACTGCTAGATAAATTCTCTTTTTAGCAATCTCTGTGTAAACTGCAGTGACTGTTCCCTCCAAGGAGAGGCTCTTTGCTAGTGCTTAAGCAGGTACCTGTTCTCAGTGCTCTCATCCAGAAAGAGCTCAAACATATTTATATCCTCACCCCAAAGATTAGCACGTCGCGAATAATGACAGATTGCAAACCAGAGAGATGGGCTGGCAGGGGAGAAGACAAGTGAAGCATCAAAATGTCATCCTGCATTCACGATGTGTGTGGCTTCCCAATTAATGCATAGACTCTCTGCTCTTCATGGAATCTTTACCTCTGGAGCCACATAAACAATTCTGCCTCGCAATGTTTATTTTTTCACTCCTGTTTATTGTGAATGCAAATGTTCCCTCCCTTTCAATCACTTTCCCATTTTTCTAGTTGGAAATGACATTTTCAATTTGCTTCCATGTTTATTATTCTGGGATTCCTGCTTCCTGGGATTATCCTTACACCTTGTCCTCCCTCCCTGCCCCATCTAGTGTGGGAGGCAGGGAAAGCTCCTTCCCTGAGAATTTATTGTAACAAAGTTCAGATGAGCAGTGACAGTTTCACAGTCTGACATTCTTTGTTATGTTGGTACTTAGAGTAATGAAACACATTTTGTGTTTGTGCACTGTTTTCTGCTCTGTTCTGGCAGGCAGCTCCTGCTCGTGCAGACAAGGTGTACTAGACTTCTTGCTGCCCCAGTTATGTAGTTCTGTGTATCCACCATCACTTGCTCAGCCGTGTAAGTACATTTGCAGATTAATGGACATCCTCTAGTGATTTGAACTCTTGTATTTTAATTTGGGGTTTATCTTTTGCTGAAGGGCAGCTTCCCAACATTTTTAATTTTCTTTTCACGTGGAGTACAAAGCTTTGTAATGATCACCTTGGCTGTGATGCTGCTGTCGTCAGTGCTCATCTGGTCAGCCCTTCCTGCCCCATTCCAGTCACATTCGCTCGTAGTTTGTTGTGTCATAAACAATGCAACTTTCTAGCTCACAAAAATACAGAAAACTGTTGCATTTAGAGTGGATAATATATTGTGGAAGAATTGTCCAGCATTTTGTGCTGGTTTGTTGAGTTCCTTGTCTGCCTCACTCGCAGATAATGTGACTGTGCAGAGGGCACTCAGGAATATCCTTGCTCATTGTGTTTCTGATGGTAAGTGCTTTGCACAGCTTCCACTAAAGGCAGTGTTCTTCAGTAACTTTTGTGATGGCTTTTCAGGTCAAGGCTTCAGATAGTGAGCAGAGTTATTGTCTGATGCACGAGCCCGTGACAACATGCAGTATTAATAAAACAGCGTGAACACTGTAAGTGTGTTATCCACGTTGTGTGAATAGCAACAGCCTGGCCCACCTTACATGGAGAGCTGCCTTCAGGGCAGTCACTGATCCCGCTCCATCTCTTGCCTTACTACACTTAACAGTTTGCTGTGGAAGTACCTTGGCTAAGATCATCTGTGCCATCCTATAATCTGTGCAATGCACTGCTATTGTGAAACAGGAACCACAAATTACTCTTACTTAATACTGCAGTTTTCCACTTAGGAGTTTCCTGTTAGGAGACACAGGACTCCACAGTATTGCTCAGCTGGCCCTCACAATCCTTTCTGCAGCTCTTCATGCTCTTTCTGCTTGATGCTGTTGCTGACACTTGAGTCCTTCATGCACAGAACTTGACATCACCTTTGTACAAGTGCATGTGCAGCCCTGGATCAGTAGTTTCTACGAGTGTGGCTCTTGAGACACTACAATCAGGGGAGCCTTCCCACAGCTCTGGCCAGAGAACAGAGCAACATCCGGCAGCACCAGTTACACCTTGCATATGTCTTACTCGTCTCACATAATAGCTTCTAAAAGTGTTTTAAACACGTACAGCTTCCATTTCAGTTATGGGTGTCTTTAAGATGCAAGTAGGTACAGGCTTTTGGGGCATTCTTTGTCTCCTGAGCGTGTTAATTTGTAAAGAAGCAAAACTTCTAACTCCTTTTTTAACTCTTAACCAGCTTTTAACCCACAATTCAATCATGTCCCCTGTTTCTTTTTCATCTTGCATGTTGCACGTCCCTCTTTGATGCAGAATAACATGTTGGAAGACACACACCACAATACTGCCCTTGACCTCCCTGTGACTCCTTAATTCCACTGAAATTGCTGTTGGCTTTCAGGTTTTCTTACTGTCATCCACCAGTAAAAAACTAGGATTCAGTTCCTTGTGAGTGACATTTGGGGATTATTTCTATGGAGTTATGGCATTGATCCATAGCAGTTCATATTGCACGTTGCTCTGTTAATACTTGGGATCAGTCTGTGGCCTGAATAGAAAGCAGCCCTTCTGGGGGCTGCTGACCGAGTCAGGCTGGGATGGCTTCCCTCTGTCCTTCCTTTTCCTGCACTGCAGACACTTCTTTTCCAGTGCATTTCCTTCAAGAGTTGTCTGTCCCAGGATGTTCAGTCAGAGGCACCAGACAGTCCCAGTGCAGCATGGGCTCGGATCAGCCCGAGCTTTCCCTGGATCTCATGCCATCAGATGGAGCAGTTTCTCTTCTCTGCTGCCACAAGTCAGGCTCTCCCAGTCTCCACATTTTCCTTGTTCTTCCCCACTTTGTATTCTCAATGCCGAACTCTTCGGGCAGCTCTAGGTAAAGTGCAGTTGGAGGTTCTCCCTGTTGTTGACAAGGCCAGGCCCTACTACAGGGTTTGGTTTTGCCTCTGTCATGATTTAGCTGCAGGAAAATGTCAGTAGTTTTCAGGGTGTTTCTTACCATTGTAACTGGTACTTCCTGCCATGCAGGGACATCTGTACAGCTTCCCACACAACAGTAATAGGGATGTCACACACACATGAGGTGCCCACAGGACAGGTAATGTGAATAATGAAGAGCTGCTGGAACAAGATGCCTTGGATAAACACCTCTTGAATAGCATTTTCTCCTGTTTTTTTCTGGTTTTACATAGAATAATTGATCAGGTTTTTTTTTTTCTTATTATTACTATTTGCAGGAGGAAGTTTTGGTTATTTTACTGTAAGTTGCTGATTAAGAGCAATAACTTTCAAGCTGGTATCCATATTTTTTAATATATTAAATTTTCATAATTGTGGTTTTAAGCTACTATACTTTACAAACATCCAACACATCAAATCAGTCCTTTAGAATAGTTGGTATTTGGGCTTATTTAGGCTAACAATTTGATTTCTTCACACCATAAACTTTAAGGTGTATAGTTCACCATGTGGATCATTATGTGGTCAGAAATGCTTCGTTTTCATAATGAATCAATTATAGTGTACAGACCTTTAGAGTTCCTAAAGAGAGAAAGTAAAATTCTAAACTCAAGCACCAACTCCTTCAGTGAGTTATGCCCTTTTGAAAATGTTACCTATAATGACATCCAGATGTCTACATGTAGTCTTACCCCATATATCTTGCTGGATATTGAATATTCACCCTTTCTGTAATTTGACATTCAGCTGGTGCCATAAACAGCAGACAACTGTGGGCTGTAATCACCCCATTCTGCGTTTCTGAGAGGTTTTATTTCATGTTATTTAGTGGCTGAAATCATGCCATCCTCTTTTTCCTTTTTTTTTTTTTTCTGCATTCTTTACTGGAGTATTGATAGACATGATCAGTGTCCGTGAAGAAACTTGCTGTTGCTTATGTTTCATCTTTCCTCATTGCTGCACTATTTCATTCAGTTTAATTAAATGATGAGTCTTCAAGTGAATTTTTATGAATTTAAGGGGCCATGATGTAATGTAACCGAGGAGTCCTTCAAGGGCAAGAGGTGCAAAACTGGAGGTGGGGTAAGATAAGACTCATCCTACCTGAATTTAGAGACCTACAAGAAAGCTAGGCAAGTCTCAAGTTCTGCGAGGGAAGGAAATGGTGCTGGGGAGCAGTTCCCATAACCCATTTTTTATGCCTGCCCTGCAGGAAGACCAACAGAGAACTCAGAGACATTCCAATAGGACCTATGGCACAAATTTTGATTAAAAATTACCTCAAGTGTGAGGGGTTTAAATGATGCCAGGAGAACGAGCTTGAGCTCTAATTAAAGAGACAGGCATTACATTCCTTAAGCAAAGGAGCAATTGAGATGAGCTCTTCTGACAGGTGTGAAACTTTCTTGATGCAGTGAAAACAAATATGGGATGGCCTCAAAATTACTGCTCCTAATGGTTGTCTGCAAAACGGATCTCTTCGCAAGGACAGTTCTTGGGCTTTACATCAGCTATCAAAGAAGATTTTTAGATGGCTCTTTAAATTAAAGGAAGTGATTTCTCTTGGTTATTTATTTCTCTCTAAATGAATATAGTTACACTAGATTTTTCTACAAACCCCACTAGATCTTGTACTACAAGGGCTCCCTGGTCCCAGCTGTCCTCTTACACATGACCACCTACACCTCCCCCCAGGCTGAGACTGAGGCCCAGTGTGTGTCCTCAGGGAATTTCCTGCCTTTCAAAACGGAGGGCCAGCAAGCAAGTGAAACAACAGCATCTCTGTGCTCTAACAGCCCATGGGTTAGTCCTCTATAAGAACTGAGGGAAGGCAAATGTTTACAAAAATATATTGCTTCTCTTAGAATGTATTCTTCAGCTTCCAGGGAGAAGGAAAGAATAGAAGGAAGAAAACAGTTGGAAGTGTATCAGAGAACAAGGGTCTGGACAGTTTGTAGGTGCTGTTGAGGAAGGGAATGCTGAGAGATGCAGGAGGAAGATGAAAACTGGGAGGTGTGTTGAGCTGTTGTGTTGCCTGGCAATACGAAGCAGTGCCAAGATGCTCTGGTTTGGGCTATTCCAGAGCAGCTTCAATTGCCCCAAACACACTGGTGAATCTGAAGTTCAAATTTAAATAAGATTTATGGTTTGCATTGCATGCCTTCAAAAGGAATAGTAATGAATACCATTGCAGTTTATATATATGTATATGTATCTTTAATAAAAAAAATCAAGGAAAAATGGCAGAAATTAAGACTAAATGCCTTATACTTGCATTTCATTAATTCAGGGCTGTTGTTCAGGAAAAGTAAAACTAAAAGAGAGATTCAGACAGTAATCATGATCTCAAATTAAAGCCAACCCTCTTTTAAAAAAAAGAGTGACATTGTAGAAACCACTCATCTACAGAAACAAGAGGTGAATTTTACCTTGCATAGCATCAGCTGAAATTATTTTCTTTTATAAGACCTACTATGAGAAGCATTATTCTGTTTCCACAAAAAGCTCTTGGATATACTGATGCAGTTCCTGACAGACAGACAGAGGCTGCCACAGATGTGTGTTTTATTTGTTCCCAGCTGAGCTGCATACCTTTAGGAGGGAGCAGCTATGTGTTTTGATCAGTCAGATATCTCATGACCTTTCAAAAATCACTAGGATTTAGAACCTCAAATGTTAAGAGTAGCTATTAAAGTAAGAGAGAGTATTGTCAAGAAGAAAGGCAGGTTGTATTTCATCTGTGTTTTTGCTTGTGCAAACAAATTCAAACTAGGTATACATTCAAGTTTTGCTTTCTAATGAAGTAAGAACAGAAGCTGAATTTCTGTTGCTCACAGCCTTCTTAACCTCCAGTCTGGTTGAAGAAGCTTTTACTCAGAAAAATGTCAACTGCCTTTGCTGCTCACCCAAAGAAGATCAGGTGGCATTGCTTTGATGGCAAATCCCCGAGAAGGGCCAGGTATAGAAGTATAAAATGGCACGTTCTCTAGAAACTTGAGCACAGTTGTATTTCAGTTTCCAAGCAGAGTAAATCCATCCCTGGGAGCGACTGTCAGTGAGCTGCTCCCAGCTCAGACCCCACGGCACATGGGACAGTGCTGGGACCTGCCCTGGGTGCCCCAAGGTCGTTCTCCTTTGCCTGTTCCCTGGGCAGAGTTTCACAGAGATGGTGCATCACCCCAGCTCCCAGCTGATGGTACCTGGCAGGGTGCCAGAGGGGAGGGAAGTGTTTTGTCACTGGGGGATTAGGGTGAAGCCTGCTGGGCACTTGTATTTCCAGGCACACAGTCTCAGTGCCTCCAGTTCCCTGGGAACAGCTTCACAGGCAGGAGAGACAAAACAGGAAGAACCTTAAACGAGTGCTTATGACTTAAAAACAATCCTACATGGTAGACAGACTCTTTCTTTTAGCTCTGGAATTTATTCTCTAACCATTACAGAGAGAGGAGAAAACTCCTTCTGTCGATCCTCCCCACTTGCCTTCTCATCCTTTACTATCCTTGAGATTCTGAGGACTTTTTGCAGGCTCACTAGGCTGTGCTTTTCTCCAAGCACATGCTTCCAGAAACTGGGTTTGACTGTGTTCTTGTTCTACTCTCAGCCATTTCCAAATTGGGAACTGTTTGAAATTCCTGCTACTTTGCCATGGGACTTTGGGCAGGTTTGGTTTTTCTTTTCCTTTGGCTTACTCTTCCTTGTAACCCCAAGTGCACATTTAATGTGGTCAAGAGAGCAGTTCTGCACAGAGCTGGCATCAGGCTTGACAGCTCTGGAGGAGTTCTCCCTTGGCCTAGGAATCAGTGAAGAGCTGTTTAGCTCCACAGTGATTAAGAGGGTGATGCCATGGAATATATGCCCAAGCAAAGGTTTTGGATACCATACATTTTTTCACTCCTATGACTTAATTTAGGCATTCCATGTGGCACTTTAAAATAAAGAATTCTCCAGAGCACCATTATGGAAACAGAGTTTCTCTTGGACTTTGCCCAGTATTATACTAAATGATCACTTTTAAGGACATCTATTGTTGCTATTGCCTAGAAAAAGAAGTTCAGCCATAATAAATAGGTTGTGTACACTTTCAACAAAACTTTAAATATTTATGCTTTCTAATTTATGGTGTGTGCTCTGTTCCTTAAATAGAGAGCTATCCTGAATATTATCCATCTAGCTCCTCCAAAAAAACAAACCAGAGCACTAACCCAAACAAAACTGTTCAATTATATTACTACTCTTAGTTTACCCTCTTCCGTACCATTTAAGAGATTTCTCCCTTTTGTGATTGCTTAATGATTGTCTCAAACCACAGCTGAGTGGAGAAACTAATGATATTTTCTAAGATGCTCTGTGACCCAAGTACGATGCCTGGTGCCCATCAAGTGACCTCGAGTAAGAACATAGCAGAGACAAACAATCAGAACTCAAAGTCTGAATCCTAAAATCAGGTGGGCTCTAAGAATTCAATGTTTTATCTTCATCATGTCTACAACCAGCAGTCTCCCACAGCTTCATTAAAGTTCATGAGAAAGAATTCAAGTCTGCTCCTTTAGTTTTAACATTATTTGCTACACATCACTGGGACAAAATTGAAACACTTTGAAGTAATGATTCCACTCCTTTAAATTAAATACTTTTTCATCTAGCCTATTTCCTTTCTTTTCTGCATGATTGAATTGTAAACATTCTGTAAGTAGAGAATTTGGAGAGAACATAAGGAGTGTGCATCTGCTGGGGAAGCACGACAGGCAGTTGTCTTTCTGCTCTGTGACACCACATGGGCAGCTGTTGGTGTGTGCTGATGGCTGGAGTGAGGCAGTGCTTGAGCTTCACTCCTAATTTCTTCACACATCCCAGGACACCTTTCCCGTGGTGCTGGGCACCTACAACCTCTCCCCACTGCTGTTTGAAGGGGCTGAAGAGCAAGCAAGGATGAGTTTCACTAAATTCAGCTTTTTTCTTTTGAACACAGACTTGCCCCAGAAAACCTTTCTTCTTTGAAGTATTGGTAATGTAACCATAACAACCTGTGTTTTCTATGAAAGATAATTAATTCTTAAGTTGAACCAAAGAGGGAAAAAAACCAATGGGCTTGACAGCAGAAGCAGGATCAGGGCATGTAACTTCTAATGAAGCATTTCTGTTGACTTTGTTCTCATTTAAGGAGACTCTCATCAATTATGTTTGGGTTTTGTGGCATCCTGCTTAAAAACTGCAGGCTGTACCCAGAGCAAATAATTTGCAAGCAGAGTAGTGTCACAGACACCTCGGCCTCTTTCCCATATAACAGCACATTAAATGGACACTTCGCCCCTTCCACAGACTTCTAAGTTGAAAGCTAATCACACCCAGCAAAGGAGGGGGATGCTCTTCTGAGCAGCCCAGGGAGGGCCTGTTCTGATTCACTCAGTGAGTGCTGTCAGGGCTGGGATGTGTTTATTGTGCCACTGCACAGCCCTCGTGGACAGTGGAAGTTTTAATTCAGTGCAGTGAAGTGTTATTCATGCTCTATTATCACATATGGTGTCCAGCAAGGAGAGAAACAATTCCATGTGTTTGTACGAGCACTGCTGTCACGGGAAGGTCCCGCCATCTCCTGCTTCTCTGGGCAGACTCTGTCTCTGCCAAGCCGTGGGAGTTTTGCTGTGGGCTGAGGGCAACAACTGACCTTAAATTTGTAAGGAGGTCACTGGCCAAACCAGGCCCTGCTGTGCCTTTGGTGCCTGTAATTGAAGAGTCTCTGTATGAAGAGGTTTATGTGGAACAGAAGCTGTGGAGTCAGGTCCACCAGATGGACATAGTGGCAGGACCTAGACTTGTGCCAGAGTCTAAGGCTGATGTACTGCTGAGGACAAAGACACTTGTGTCTTGTACGATGGAGGAGAGTCATAAGAGTTACATTATACTTCATACAAATACTTTCAAAGTTTTTTTGAAACAAACTACTTTTCTATGGACAGTAAAAGCTCCAATTTGCATATGAATGTTTGGTTTAAAATGTATGTTTGGGCTTCCTTTGATTTAACAGGAAGAAGGGATTTCTCTGATTTTTTCATTTTAAAAGAGGGTGGTTGGTATTTTTCCCAGAACTGCTGAGCTTTCCTCAGTAATTACATAAATGCTATTTTTTATGACTTCTTTTGAATTGTTTTCTCTCTCCAGACTTAATTTATGGCCAGGTAACAGAACTTTAGGATGTATCACTTTCCTGGGTAAATCTTTCCCCTACCAATTATTTTCACTGACTCTGTTACCTATAGTCACCTCATTAGCACCGTCTGCACTATGATACGACTGCTTCTCCCTGTGTTTGGCTCTCCCTCCTCATTTCCCCCTAAATAAATAACATTACTATGTGATGGGATGATTTCCAGCCAGCATCTGTCACCTCCTCCTCAGTATACAATATACTGTCAGGCTTGCTTCTCTGCAGGCTTTTTGGGTTCTGCTGTCTCATAGTCTGGAGGATTTGTGTTTTAAAAAGCTTTGTGTTTTCATTTAGAAGAGGTACTGAGTTCTCTGTGCCTCCATTCACACCCCGTGCTGAACCCTCCGCAGGGTCTGGTCCTGAACTCTCACAGGAGGAGCTGCTGAACACTTGAGGCTTTTAACAGCTGGACTTCATTTGTAGGTGCCAAGCCCCTGAAAAATCTGTCAAAGTTGAATGGATTCACAGTGGAATTGGAGGCCACTTCAGAGATTAAATGTTTGCAGAGCAGAAACTCTCGTTGACCAGTTCTTTCACAGGAACTAGAACCTTACTCAAACTTGTCCTGCAGGACACAAGCCAGTCTTTAAGTACTGCAGATCAGGACCAGGAAGGCCTGCTTGCAGGTGGGAATTATTTCATCTGTGTCTGCTCTAGAACTCTTTTGCCTTTGTACAGCATCTGGTACTAGCCAAGGGCAGAGGCAGAGTGCAGGTCTTAGCCTTGGCTCTGATTCAGTCTGGCAATCCTTGCCCTCCTAAAGCCCTGAGCAATTTGGGCAATGTGGCCTGCACTGACCAAATGTCACTTCTAGAATTCTCACGTCCCTTCACGTGGTAGTTAAGGCAGAAATGACGTTGTCCCTGTAAATACATGTATGAAGACTTTGAGCATCTCCCCATGGCTTTTGAGATACTTGATTAGGAACCCGACATGAATTTTGTCTGTATCGTGTCTTTATCCTCCTTCTCTAGAGCTGACATGTTACTGTCATTATTTTTTCCTGTGGTGCCAGCATGAGAGTGTTTGGCTCTTCACTAGTTGTCCGTATGGGAACTAATAACTTGTAATTACTTCTGAGAGTGCCTTTAGGACTTGAGGAAATGACACTTAGGCATCCATATGCCCCGTTTTAGAAGGCAGTCGGAGGCATCATGCTACTGCCCTGCTGGAACAGATGTATCTGGTACACAAAATGTACATGCCACATGTGGGGGAACTATGCAACAAAATTAAAATTTTAATCAAAGTCTCCCTGCATTTCCGAAGTACTAAAGAGCAGATTGTTAGGCGTGTAAGTAGGTCACACGTGGTGTTGAGCGATTGTGCTTTGTCCTTTGCCATCTGGCAACATGAATCAACGTCAGCTGGATGCAAATATGACTCTGCAAAGGTGACCTTGGCAACAGGATTGCTCCACTGAGCAAACACTACAGGAGGGTTACCTGCAACCACAGCAGTCCTTGCAGGGGAAACCCAAAGGGAAGGGTTCTGCATTCCAGGAAATACTACAGCCACCAGCATCAGTTTGGTAGCCAGGTGTTCATCAGTGGCAGCCACGTGGAGATGCAAATCAGGGATTACTTTAATCACTCCAGCATTTCAGTGAATGGCCGAGAATTCACTGAAATTCAAAGTATAAATGAGATGGAAGATGCCAAATAAAGGCAATGCTGGTTCATTATGATCAGTAAGAGATTCCAGATATTACCCAGGGACATGTTTTTGAGGAAATGTAGCTTTTGTAGCACTCTGTTTTTAAAAGTCTCTAAAGTTTAAGCCAACAAATAGAAGCTCATTTGAAATGACACTATCAAGACAGATTCAGCTGTAAGTTTTAAATCTGTGCCTGAAATACAAAATCAATGGAAAATTCCAAAAGGAAAGCTATGTGTAGTAAAATTTCCCTCTGTTGTTTGCAGCTCAAACCAGTACAGCATTTTTCATGTATTTGAGGCTTTGCTGGAGTGCACAGTTAACTTGCATTTTGCTCCTTACTTTAGGTGTCAATGTTTGAAATCTTTGGCGTAAGCGTCTTTCAGAGTGACAGAATTAGAATCCAGTTCTGATGGTTCCCAGTCCTGTTTTGAAAACCACTAATCCCACAAAGGAGTTTTGTGGTCTACTCAAGTTTTCCTAGTTGACTGCATTAACGATGAGGTCAGAGTTTCCCTTGTATGGAAAACAAACCAGGGGAAAGGCAGATTTATGGATTTCCAGGTTCCATGCTATCTACAAACTGGGTTTAACATCTGCCAAACCTGCAGCAAAGAGGTTCACTGGGACATTGTCCTGAGCAGAGGCAGTGCTTGCTTTCCCACCCGGAGGGACAGTGGGAATGATGGAAGCCATCAGGTCTCCTCAGCCTGCCTTCCCACAGCATGACTCATGTGGTTAAAAACACCACTACAAAAGGAGAACACAATGCTGTTGTCTGCACACAAACACGCTGATTTAAACTCTGTGTGCACATACTGAGACTAATTGTCTTCAAATTTCAGTCATTTGGTTTCTCAGCTTACAGCCAGGCCCTACTGGAGTTTGCAGCCTCTTTTATTATCAGTGTTATTATTATCATTATTATTTCTGAAAGCATTTTATGGGAGCATAGAAACTACTCTTCTTGCACCTTAAATGTATCAAACCACATTTATTTCTGTTTCTGTAGTACTAAAGCAAAGAAAACTGCTACTTAAAAAAGCAGGTGTGAAGCTGTTGTAAGACAGGGTGTGAGCAGGAGTTCACCGCATGTTTATACCTGCTCATTATATGGGAAATATATTCCCATACGTTTTCAATATATGGGGGGAAAAATCAAGTTTAGGATTGAAACTGTTAAGGAGTACGTTCATTTAAATGAATGTGTCTTGGAGAAAGTTTGCAATAACTCACAGCTTATGTCCACGATGTATGGGACAAGTATAACATCTAATTCTGCTTTAGGTGTGTTTCCTTCTTGATTTTACATAAGCATTATAAACTGACCTGCAGCTCCGGGCTGCCTTGGGTATATCTACATTTGTGATCAGTGTACAGTGTAAGCTATTTTTAGATGTGAAATACTCTTGCATCCACAAAGAGTGTGGTATTCACTTGCTATAAATGCACTAGGGAAATGAGTTATTTCGGTGCTTTTTAGTGGTTTGCAATCATCTTATCATCTTCTTTTACTGTATTGGATTGAAATCTTTTTCCCGTTCTTGTGAACTATTCAGTTGGATGAGTCTGTTTCTAATTGATCACCAAGTCGGACATGGCCATGTGATCTCTAGGTTCCAATTCATGTGTCTGGTTTAATTTCAAAGATACATCTTGCAAGACTTATCCTAATATCATTAAGGATTCTCTTGGACCCCAGAGGGAATCGTGGTCCCTCCTGAAACTGAATTCTTACAGTGATTTCTAAAGGTCTCAGTGTGAATGGCAGCTGCTGGAATCAGTGCAGCAGCAGGTATTTCCTAGGATTTACTGGAGTCTTGCACAAATTCATGAAGTTGGATCACTGCAGAGACTCGTGTTACAGTATCCTATTCAGAGCAGAACTTTAAACTCATCGAAGCCCATAGCTGGAAGAGCAAACTTCCCTGTAAGCACTTGCTTATGGCATTGTCGGACAGAAACCAAAGGGAATTCCCTGATAATGTTACAGACTTTTGGAGCAAATGTAATTGTTTCCAAATGAGGCAAAAACGAGCAGGCATTGGGAATGCCAGACAAGTCTGTAGCACCTGGAGACTGAAGAGGGGACCATTTCTGATGGTACTTGTGGAGGTGTATGCTCAGTCGTTTCCCAGAATCTATTAATTTTGTGGGGTTTAGAAAATACTATTTACAAACAGATTGAGCCTAACTTTTTTCTTTTAATTAAGAAAGTTAATTGAAAAATGTCCTTAGAAATTGGCTTTCTCCCTTGACATACTGTAAATAAATAAGTTATGTTGGAAAACAAGATGAAGATTAACAAAGGGCTCTTTCAAGCCTTCAACAAACAGGAACAGCTTAGTTCTTGAAACAGCAAAAGTACATTTCATCCTCTAAATATCAACACATGCATTAATATTTATATTCATCCTATCATTATTACTTTGATTGCATTCTTTTAATAAGAAATGCAGATAGAGTGAGTGTTATTGCAGATATTCACAGCAGGGAGTGAAGTGCCCGCTGTCACTTCACAATCCCCTGTATAAGGGTGTCAGCAGTGCTCGTTTTATCCCCTTGCCAGGCATGTTGGAGTGCTGCAATAAACGAGGCTGAAGGGAACCAACTGTTGCTGTGGGGTCAGCCTTCCCAGGCACTGTGTGGGCTCTGGCTCTGTGGTCCCTTGGAGGACTGTGCCGAGCCAGCCGTGGCCGGCACTGGCCTGGGCTGGGTGCCCCGCTCCTCCCTGCGCTTTGCCAAGTCAGAGAAGTGGCCCCCAGCTTTCGTCCTTAGCTGTGGTCCTGCCCGTTCGTGTCAATTCCGGTTGGCAGCAGATTGCATTAATGCACTTAATTAATTTAAGCTACGGCAGCAGCAAGCAGATGCGGAATTTGCTCAGCCGTGCCTGCAAGGATGGCATCATCTTTGGGAGGGAAAGGGAGGATTGCTAGGGCTACTCTCTGCTTTAGCTACACCCATTTAAGTCATCCATAAATCGGAATGGAAACGGTGGAAATGCAGTTCAGGCTGCTGTGGTTGATTAAATCACCCTAAGATGAGCCCAGGCAGATTTTAGCCTTTGCAGTGGGAACAGGGCACTGTGGAGAAGAGGAGAAAGGCTGATTTCAGTACGTGAAAGCAATGCACACTCTTGCTGGAGTTGCATCTGCTTTCAGTTTATAGGGAAGGTTTAGTGCAGAGAGACAGGGATTGCCCTGTCCTTCCCCTGCTGGAGGCTTGGTGTCCCAGCAGAGCCCAGGGGTGCTGCAGGCCAGGCAGGGGCTCACATCTCAGGAACAGGAATGCTCAGGAGCAAAGCACTGGAAGCACTGGGCGGAATCTTCCTGAATTCAGGACCGCTCCAGTATATCCTTCTTTCTTAGCTGTTCCCAAGCTCCTGTGCTTTCCTGCCTTCACTGTGTTCCACAAGGGAAGGAATTGGTCTGTATCTACCCAGCACAATCAGTTGCAAATATTTTTGTAGAGACCTGACAACAGAAGTGTGGGTGGATAAGGCTAACCCCAGATGCCACCTGCAGATATCCCCTTGGCACACAATGGCAGTATTATTCTCTTCAAGGCCGGAAAGGGCTGGAATTGAGACAGAATTGGGTGGTCCTCAAATTTAATGTGCCAAGAAAGAGTTCCAGTCTCTGTGCTCTTGGTACCTCGGGCTGGAGAGAAAAGCACAGTTAAGCCATTCTGCACTTCAAAACGTTGAGAAGACAAATCTCAGCCAGTGTCTCCTGTTTTTCCCTTGTCACCTGACCTCTTTTTGGGCAATTTGTCACTGCTTGGAGGGGTTGTTTGTATAAACCTCAGAACTAGGTGGTAAATCTAGACATAGTTCACCAGCTGAGTCAATACCACACTGGCTTTGTAGCTAATTTTTCAGGCTTATATGCTGTTTGGAAACAGGAAATCCGTGATTTTAATTAGCAATAAATAGGAAATAGTCTGCTGTGAATTGATCTTAAACAGGTACTGCTGTACTAAATTAGTTCAAAATAGGCAGGATTTTCCATTCAGCAAATTGATATTAAGACATCTTGAGTTTATTAGCAGTAGCTGCATTATCTGTCTGAGACTGACTTTGGTTTCAGAAAGGAATGAAGCTGAAAATCTGTTCTTAGACACAAACAAATGAGCTTATCATAGAGTACAGAGGATCGGGACAGAAGGGACCTCCCCCATGTAGTCATTTGAAGAACTAATTGTCATATGTATTCTGCCTTACAGACTAAATGGAACTAATAACAATTTGTCAAAACTCCCAACATTTTCTGTTTGTTTATTTCACAATCATTTAATGTTAATGAGATTTTGGGAGATGACGTTCTCTTGACGTGTTTGTGCAGAAGATCCTTTTATCTGACACTTCATTAGGGAAAGGATTTGGATTTTGAACAGTCTTAGGAAATAAATCTTTCACTGCAGAGAAAACTGTGCAATCTGCTGTATTTAATACAGAGAAGGACCTAAAATTGCCTAACCTATCGTGTTACCTCTGTAAGACAAGACCGGGCCATTGCTTTCAGATTCTAACAGTATTAAAATTTGAACTAATAACTTGTATTTCACACAGTTTTGCAGATGGGAGAGTTGAGACCTTGGCAGTGGAATGACTTAGGGGAAAGTTGCAAAGGAAATCAGTTTGTCAGATAAGACAGCTAAACTCTGTCATTTGTACAAGGTACTGAATCAGCCAGATGTCCACTTGCCTGATGCTGATCTCAATTTCTCTGGCATTTGCTCGTGATCTTTGCAGAGATGCTACTGCTATCACTTTGAATATGCACTGGTGTGATTTAGAAGGACATTTCAGGATAGCAGAATTGTCTTTAATTTGCAGTCTTCCAGTTTTGAGTATCATTTACAGAAAGGCAATTTCTGAGACAAGGAGCTACTGGAGAGGCACCAGTGGAGGCCATGAAGTTGATGAGGGGTCAGGAGCATCTCTTTTAGGAGGAGAGACTGCAGGAGCTGGGCCCGTTTAGTCTGGAGAGGACTGACGGGTTTTCATTAATGCACATAAATATCTCCAAGGCTGATGCCAAGGGGATGGTGCCAGTCTCTCTTCAGTGGTGCCCAGCAACAGGATGAGGAGCAATGGCCACAAACTAAAACACAAGAAGGTTTAAGGAACATGAGGAAGAACTTTCCACTGGAACAGCTGCCCCAGAGAGGTCATGGAGTCTCCCTCTCTGGAGACATTCCAAGCCCCTCTGGACACGTTCCTGTGTCACCTGCTGTAGGTGACGCTGCCTTGGCGGGGGGGTTGGACTGGATGATTTCCAGAGGTCCCTTCCAACCCAAACTATTCTGGGATTCTCTCTCACCATCAAGATCAGAGTATTTGGTTCTTTCCATCCCCTGAAGACAATTTGCTTTCACAATCTGTGTATTAACACTTGACACTTTAAAGCACTCACATACCATGGTCCATCTGCTAAACTGGGGCAGTGGGTGCGCTCCACTGGAAAGCTTTTGGGCTTTACTCTCCGTGACCTGGTTAAGGACACAGGGAAGCCAGAGCCATCCCAGGGTACTGCTGCAGGCTGGCTTCTTGCAGAAATAACTGGGTTAGCTGATGCTTAGCTAAGCATCAGACAAGTAGCTCCGGCTTTGGGTACTAGATACTGTATTTTGCATTTATGCACTATGTGGACAGAAAGCTGGGTTTAAGATGGAGCTAAGCCAATTTGTCTCATGGTTCATCTCAGAGAACAGAGGTCCTCCTGGGTCCTTGTTATGTGCTTTTTATATATAGTCTATACATGTTAGTCTTTGAAATACTTGAGTTTTAAAGGCTTAGCGAGGATTCAGCGCTGCTTACCATGAAATATTGAGATCCTTGGTCTGTATGAAAGGAATATTTGCATGTGTGATCAGGACAGACGGAGGCTTTACAAGAGGAAAAGTGTTCTCAGTAATGCAGCTTCTTGCATGAAGTCTTAGACAGCTGTGCTGTGCTGTGGTGAGCAGGTTTTGTGAGCACGGACTGCTTTCTGCAGAGGAGCCCTGGCACAGGAAGGGGCCATTAAAGGACAGCTAAAAAGGTTTCATTATGGTGTAAGAAAGAAGCCAGGAATCCCCAAAGCTCTTGGCGGCCATGTCACCATGGCCAGGATCTTGACTTCTGTTATTTTGGTGCTTACTGAATAATACCAAAAGTCATTGTGCCTTGGAAAAACACAGTATGCTTCTACATTGCCCTTTTTTCTTCAGCCCACTCCCAGTGGTAATCTAAGTCCCTTGGATTCCTTCACTGCCTTTCATGGACCACATTGGAATGCATGCTTTCAAAGCTGCAGGTAACCCCTAAAGTCATCCCTCACCAACCTGCTGTTCTGGATTAGCTGTAGCTATACTGACTCCCTTCACATTGGTTCCCTTTTTAAAGTCACTTTCAGTCCTTTGTGATGAGTAGCTGATTCAGCGGGTTGCCCGACTACCTCTCAGACTGAGGCAGTTTGCCAGGTGCATCCATGGAGTAGGGTACTCTGATTGGTATCAGCAGCAAAACTCAGACTGGCCTCAGTGCAGCAGCCTGTGCCCTAAAGCAGTAAGTCTTTGAAACTTTCAGTTAAAGCTGAGACACTCACAGAAATTTGGCCTCACAACCACAGGGCATTAGCTCTTCATGCTGGACCAGAGGAACATGAACTCTGGATAAGAGTCCCAGACTAGACTTCATGTCGCTGACATTCATTACATTAATGGAAATACACTTCTGAGAAATAAATTCCATTCTCTTGATCTTTGTCTAGCTTACAGGGCAGTGAATGTTATACTACACAGCATAAAGGTGATAAATAAAAGGTTTTGTGCATACAGAATTAAAGTGATACTCTGCATTGACCTCATGTAGAGATTTGGGAGTTTTGTTTTGAGCTGAAAGATACATATTCTGACTTAATCTTCTGGCATTTATGGAGCTGTTGTATAATGGCAGTTGTTTTTTTTTTGAAAGGTTGTATCTAAAGTAACGAATCTGAAGCAGGAATGGAAATGAAGTCTTCTTGCCCGGGAGTGCATCTGAAGACTATCCTTGCTGCAGCTGCATTGTGTATGTGGAACTTAGGGGTGAAGTTTCACAGGGATGGGTTTCACTCATGTTGTTGTTAAACCAGGGATTTTCACTGACATGCAGCAGAATTAATCTGAATAGTTTTCCGCATTGTTTCTCTGAGTGAAATCAAGCCAGGACTATGCTCTTCCTCCTGCATTTCTTCCTGTGTCTTGCCCACTTCACAGTCAGTCTCGGATCAGTTGATAAGCAAACCTACCTATGCACTGTCTTTGTGACAGGGATGTGAGGGATCTTTGCTGGTCCAGGCAATATGAGAATATAACTTGATTTCACAACTTTAAAAGCAGGAATGCAAGTGGCTGCCTTAAATGTTTTTTGTACTGTTTCTGTGTTGCCATGAGGTAGATTTTGTCCTAAGTGTCTGTTTGTGCAGCCTTTCTGTAGATCACACACATCCTCAGCCCCTTGGCTTTCTGTTTTTCTTGGTTTGGCAATTCATCTTGTGTGTAGACACCTACAGAAAGAGCACTCATGTAAAGCATGTCTGGCACATTATATTGAAGATGAACTCCACATCACACAGAAAGCTGGGAACAAATTTTGAAAAGGAGCCATGGCTTAGGAATTTTTTTTTCCATAAAGAACGAGAAAGTTTTGCACGGTCCATTTCCCCTCAAACTGCTTTTACAAACCTTTTCTTCTTTGATGGGGTGATGATGTGCTGCTGTGGTCTCAGGAAATCCTGCAAGTTGTGCCAAAGGCAGAGCCAGCAGCAGCATGTGTAAGGTACTGAACAACTGAGAGGTGTGGGAAATACGAAGAGAAGTAAATGATGCGCTGTGAGGCAGCTCTGGTGGATGAGCAGTATCCCCTTTTTCTTTTCCCTGACACAATATACATTTCTTCATTGTAGTTTTAAAGGTTCATAATAGATAATTGTAAAGAACTGTCCTGTTAACAAGATTTGGTTGGAGGTGTTAGATCAGCACAATTTATTGTGGTGACTGACAAGATTCTGTGCCCCACTTTTATGTGCCAGTAAGAATAGAAATTTGGACTGATTGTGGCAGTAGTTCGTTATAGTAATGGCACAAAAAATGACAACACAACACAGCTTTTCACAACAGCTTAGAAACCAGAAATATAAAATGCAGCCTTTCAGCCTTTCTTGTGCCCTTTGCAGAAGTGAGGACACATTCAGGATCATCATGTTATAGTCAAGGGACTACAAATATAAAATTTAGAACACCAAAATTTTATTAAAGGTAAATGAGCAAAGCAGTGCGCTGGACAGCCGGGGAGACTCTTTGCTCCACCAGGGACCGTGAATTTAAGGGCTCTCTAGTCAGTTTTTATACCCTCTGTTCTCCCCTGACTTCTCCAATCCAGGTCCACTTCGATCCTGCTTTCCTTTGAATTTTCCAATCAAAGTCCACTTCAGAACCTGGGTTCGGTTCTGTTGCTAGGGAGTTGTTCTCCTTTTCATGATGGGTCCACTTTTATCACACCATTTCCATCCACACAGCTCCTTGTTCTTTATTAGTACCCTCTAAAGCTTATATTCAGCCTAATACACATAACATTGTGGTTTTAACTTCTACTTGCTTAAGCAAGTAGAATAGAATACAACATGACACTTTAAGAAAAACCTTCACAAGCCTAACAGTTGGAAACCTTTAAGAAAACCTCTGCAAGTTTTAGAATTTGATAAGCAAATTCTAGGTTTTTTACCTTCATCACCTATTACAATCAGATAATCCAGAATATAGTCAACTTCATTATTTTAGAAGCTTAAACATTCACTGGATTGATTGCTGGACTTTGTGGTGTCTCCAGAAAACTTCTGGGATCAACCAGCATTAGGCAGACAGTGACTGTGAACAGCAGACAGTGTTTTAACACTCCCCCTGTCACTAGTGTTCTTCTGCAGTCTGATTTCCACGTGTGTCTACTCTAAACTGTTGTCTCAGCACTAATAAAAGCTCAGTTATGATTTGGGGCAGTGTCCATATTTTCTGTGTAGTATTATCTCTGTATTAGAGATTTCCCAAAGAGCTGCTTAATGCCATGTCTGGACACACAGAAAGATGCTGCTCACACTGGAATCAAGAAATACTTGGGCATTTTCAAAATCAGGTAATTTTGACAAGGACAGCCATGACCATCAGAACAGGAAAGAGCTTGGAATTCAGTGTTTGTTTTAATCCCTGTGTTTCTCTCTGACTTTCTCTTTCTTATGCTGCATGACCATGCCTGGAGCTCCAAAACTAGAGAGCACCCCTGTGGTAACTATCTGATATATGCCTGCTGCACTGCCATCATTTGGATCAGGAGCATCCCAGTGGTGCAAGTGCACAGACTATATTGTTAAAACCTCAATGAACAGTACAGGTTTTGAGTGGTGCATACCCTCCTTAAAGCTAAGAGTTGTGTCTTATAACCTTATAATGTTCTCTGACTGTGGAATTCATGCTATCCAGATATCTCTGCTACTTGCCGTGGACTGTGTTTTGACAAATAATCCAAGGGAAAATCCTCAGTTTAATTAAGTACAGTTGTTTTGTTGTTATTTTTGAATGTTGACTTTGTTGAAATGTTTACTCATTTCTGATGTTCATCCTCCAGGCGGGTAAAATGTGCATTTGTGCACACCCAAACCCAGGGGTGTGAGCACTGGCCAACATGTCCCTGCATGCAAAGTACACGCACACTGTCCCAAACCAAGATGTGTCCTTTAGCAGGGAGGCTGGCTGAAAACGGGGCCAAAAGCAAGCAGAAGTAATGATGTTGCACAGACTAAGGAACTCAGCAAGACCATGCATAGTAGTGTTTTCCAAGACTGGTTTCAAGGGAATTTTTAATCAAATCTCAGCCTCCTTTCAGTACTTTCAAGCCTCACTGAAGTAACTAGGCCAACATCCACAGTAACAAAATGTTTGTGTGCTGCAAACGGATGTGTAATTTTGTAAAAATTGCCAATTTTATGTAATTTGCTTTATCTGATTTGTCTGTCAGTGGGAGCACAAAACCGGTGAAGTACATAGATCAAAGGGACAGCAAAGTGAAGTGCATCAGGAGAAGTGATAAGGGACTGTGCAAAACAAAGTAGCTTTCTTTTTTCACTTTGCATTTCACCTTCTTGCTGCTGCATTTTTTTCTGCTACAAACTGTCACCTTCTGCTTCCTCAGCTAATACTTTAGGTTTATTTTGCATGTCCAAATGGTGCAAGCTACCACAGTCACTGGCACCCCTTTCCTGGCCGTCTGAAACCCCACGTCTATCTGATAACACCATTTGTGTCAGTGTTAATGCTGTAGCTTTCCAGCCACTGCTGCCAAGGTGGGAGAGACTTCGAGGAGAAAACACAGGAAATGGTTTCATTCATTTGTTGCAACAAAATATAAGAAGGTGGTACAAGTCCCCTTACACTGAATTTCAATCAAATCCAGCCATGCTGTTAGCTAATTATATTTTCTGCCTGCATTGTGACTCAATTAGAAGGCATTTATGAATCTGCATGAAAGTAAAATGAGGACACAGTGCTCAGACATATTGTTCTGCTTCTTCACCCATTACCAAGGAAGTGACTCAATTATTATATTCACTTTAAGAAAATGCTTTGAGAGGAAATGTTTTGTAACAAATTTTAAAAGTATGACTTCTGTTTTTAAGCTATTTCTTCTTTAAATACTAAATGAGAAGCTTTATTTTGTGTTCTTGTTTGTTTCTATTCCTTTTTCAAGCTCTCCATTTTCGGTTTCAGTTGTAACAAACCTGACATCTCAGACAAAGCACAGGTTACCTCGGGGAACCCCCACGCAGTTATTCCATGGCTGGCCCTCACCTAGGGTGTCACATGGGGTGCCATCCAGCTCTAGCTCCCAGGCAATCCAAATATAACACTGTCTCAAATACATGATAGAGCATAAAGTATAGGATGTGGGAAGTGTCAAGATATCTTTTTCCTGGCACCAAC
This sequence comes from Anabacerthia variegaticeps, assembly GCA_035583185.1. Classification (NCBI taxonomy): domain Eukaryota; kingdom Metazoa; phylum Chordata; class Aves; order Passeriformes; family Furnariidae; genus Anabacerthia; species Anabacerthia variegaticeps. The sequence goes on along the minus strand of JAWWEW010000112.1, from coordinate 872,041 downwards.
TGTGTCATAAGAGAGCTGTGATTTAACTTCTGCAGACAGAACCCAAGTTCAGTGATACACTCATGCAATTACTATCCCTATGGAGCAGTAAATCACTTAATACTGAAATAACACTTCTTCTAGAGCAAGACGAGACAGTTACCACAATAATTTAACACAACAGAGAAAGAAACATCCTACAGCCACTCGAAAATGGCATGGCAACGTTGTTTAAAGACTGCACTTGGCAAGAACCAAAAAGCCACCTTTTTCAGTCCCTGGCTATAATTTCGTACCCATCTTCTAGTAACTGCACAAACGAAAAGAAACTCATGTCTTTTTGGTTGCTGTTGGATTACCTTCAGGACTTCTCTGATCCAGACCTTAGACCTCTCCAAGAGGGAGAGTTTAAGTTCAGGGTGCTCAGAGTGGTGCGTGATGAACGACAGCTGTCCCCTTGGGTCAGCTCCGAGTAGCCTGGAGCACCTCAGGGCTTCTAGGGGGACAGTCTGGCAGTCCTGCTGCTCTCTTGAACTGTCAAACACGAGTTGCAGCTCCAGAGAGAAACACCAACCTGGGACAAAGGCAAGAGGGCGGTGGTGACACCTCTGACAGCAGCGCATCCCACCCCTTGTCCTGCCCGGGCACTCGTGTGACTGACTCAAGGGGAACAGGCTGCCTGGAGAAGGAGCAGCACCACTCTTGGCACACCTGGGGATGTCCTGGAATGCTCTCCATCCAAAGTGCCCCAAATTCCTGGGATTAGGTATGATTGCAGTCTAAGGCCCGCTGCAATGCCAGAGGTATCTCCTCAAGCACATACATAGGAGGCATGGCTGATGCTCCTCCTGTCCTTCAGAGACTCACTTCTTCCCCCTTCCCAGCAAAAAGGTGACACTTCTGGCAACTGCATAAGCTCCAATGCAACTACACCCAGCTGTCCCACCTGACACAGCTGAAACACTGGCCTCTTCTAGCCTGGAGTGACAGGTGCTGATAAATAGACTGGTTTCTCTGACTTACATGTGCCTAGTCAAATACTAATGAGCCAGCACATAGAAGCATGAAGTAATCTTTTGTTTTTCATTAAGTGCATAGATTAAAGAGATGATGTTTTACTGTAATGCACAGAATTATGTCATTTCAGCTTAGAGAATTGTTAATAACATCAAATTGAAATGATCCTTGGTTTTGTTTTAAAGAGCATAGAAGAACAAGAAGTAGAGGAAAAACAGAAGTAGAAATGGAATGTGAGACTATAGTGATAAAGTGAGTGAAAAATTCCCCTTTTTATCTAGTAATGCTGATGTTGTTTTCATTTTACATGTCAAAACTGAGTCAGGAGCATCCACAATTTACTGCCTGGTGGTTTTTCTGAAATCTTTGAGCAATTACAGCCCTGATTATTACCTGCTAGCTGCATAACATAAGCTGCCACTCACCATTACATCCTTTTGATACCGTGAAAGCAATTTGTGGCTTCTTCCAATCATACCCCAACCCCTTGTCTCCCTGCCTATTTTATTTATTGCTGCTTTTGCCCCACCTCAGTGCAGTGGTCAGGGGCTGTGTGTCACAGCATGATTGTACCAGCTTTCTTGCCACAGCCCTCTGGGTCATGGGAATATCCTCTGTTCTCTGCTCACAGTAGCTGCAGTACTCTCTGATCAGAAAACCAGGCACCATGAAATGTCTCTCTGAAGAGGTAAAGCACAGTGATTGATGTGGGGGGAGGAACTGAGAGCATCTGACTGTAGAGGCATGAGATGGGCAAAGGTGTTGACAGTAGGAATTCTGGGTACCTCTGAAGATTAAGCCTTCCAAGCAGATAAATTAAGGATTTGTCATCTGGGATGCCACAGTACAGGATAAACAAGGGATCAACCAGGGCATCACAGCAGAAGGAAGAACTGGGCTACAAAGAGAAAGAAGTGATGAATGTGAATCAGTCAAACAGGATTAGTGAAGCCTAAAGGGGAAGATTTAAAGGTAAGAGAGTGAGTTTTTCAGGGAGGGGGAAGGGAAGAGAACACAACTGGGGAAAGGCAGGCAAAGCCTGGAAGAAGGATGAAAGTAGATTAAAGTAAGGGAGTTTCTTTAATTGCTTTATGGAAGGGCTAATGATTAGAAGATGCTGATAGAATGAAATATTATTTCAGATGTATCTGCTATCAGGAGACATGACTGTGTAAGCAAACTTCCTGCGTACTCCTGTAATCACAGTTATGCCAGGAGGTCCTGAGCTTTCATTGTCAAGGGGGTAGCAATAAGCCACACACCTTTGTCACTGAATGAGGGAATCCTGCTTGCTTTGTATTTTTATTTATTATTTCACGTTATACTGCTTTCTTCTGGAATGCTTTGATATGTGTTGCTTGTCTTGGAGGAGAGAACCACCCCGGTTCTCAGTGAGGGCTGTCTTTGGTAGCAAATCCTGCCTTCCTGCTGCAGTTACCTGGATGCAGAGGATTTTGGGTCATTGCCAGGCAGGCAGTGTTTGCATTTCTGTGTCCCCAGGCACAGCTCACTCCCGTGTCCAGGAGTAACAGGAGCCTTCTCAAGAGAGCTGCAGCTCCTCCTTGCCATGGAACATCCCCCTGGGGCTTTTCACCACCCCACACGGGCCTTACCAGTAGTTCTGGAGTCCAGTTTGTCATTCTAATGACAGCCAAGGCTCTGTTCTGGGACCTGCTCCTCTCCCAGTGTCAGCACTGAAGGCACTGTTTTATTTGCCCCTCTAGGGGGTGATTGTTTGTTTGTTTGGTTTTTTTAAATACTGACCATGTATATTTCTATGGACGTGCACTGGCAAGAAAGAAGGAACTAACTGTGTTTGATCTGTGCCCTGCACAGTACAGACTGACTTCTCTACTTTACTGAAAGGCAAGACCTCAGTTTGATTTATACAGCAACTATAACTTGATTTGTCAGGCATTTTTGCTGTGAATCACCTGTCTCTGGCCACACAAACCCCAGCATATTCTTCATGTATCTATAGACATCATTACATGCTTATAAGTTATTTAAAGGTTTCTACTGTTGCATAATAAGGGATCATTTTTTTCAAATGCTTGTTAAAAATAACACAATTGCAAATATTGTTTCATTTTCTCATTGTGCCAAGGTTAGAGATTAGAACTGTGAGGTGGGGCCTTGATTTCGTGAGTGTTGTTTTCCTCTTGGACACAGGCAAGGCAGCTGAAAGTGTGTGTTTCCTGAGCACAGCAGTTGTGACAAAAGAAAGTAGAGCCCGTAATGAATATGTTGGCACCTTGACAGTATTCAGAAGAGAGACTTTCTGAAGATGGCAAAATTAAACTGGCAATTGCTCACTAGGGAACTGGGATTTCTTTGTTGTTTGTGCTTAAGTGACAGGAGAATATTGATTTCTCTTCCTGAGGGATGTGCTGTCTTCCTTTCCTGAAAAGCAGGAGGTTGGGAATAGAGAGGAGCTGCCTTGAAACAACCCACTGAACATCTGAAAAAACAGAAGCACTTGTTTTAACTGTGCTCTTGGCATGCATCTCTTACCCTTTAAAAAATAGGAAGCCAACCTCACATCATCTACCTGGGACAAATGAGGATATCTCAGGAGGATGATGCGGACCTGGGCAAATCCAATTGCTCCTACACAGTTAGAAGGCAATCAGAGCTCAGAGAAGAACCTCCTGGGGCAGCAAGTAACCACTTTGACACCACTGGAGTTACTCTTTCCTTGGCCTTGTCTGCTCTCAGAAATCACTGGCTTTGGGCTGAACAAACTAATGGCCTTAGGGACTGTTTCTCTGCAGGAGAGCCATAGAATCCTTCTAAACCACAATAATAGCTGTGCAGGAATCTAGAGAATTACCTAAATTACAGCTTCATTTAGGAACTGTTTGAATCCTCTGGTGCCTAAATGTTAGACAGCTACAGGAGGAACTTCCATTTAGTTCACAGTTTTGTTTGTCAGCAGTAGAAACCTAGGATAACATTTTGAGACAGAAAACAAGAATGCAGACTTAGAAGTCTGGTCTGAACGTGCAGCTGGTTTTTTATTCTATGCAAAATGACTTTTCTATGAGGATGTTTTTGCCAGTTCATGAGAACTCTAAAAGGTAGCACCTAAAAGCTACTGCTGCACTTTCCTCATCCTTTAAACTGTTTCATGTGAACAATTAAGTGCATGATAGTTTTTCAGCGAGACTCCAGCCATGTGTAGGTGTTGTCTAGACTAAAGCTGTCCTTTTTTCTAAAGCTGGAATTTTGGAAGTCTTTTCTTGGCTGTTACACACAGTTCTGCACAGTACAATGTCAGCCTCCAGGTTTAACTACTGTATGGCCTGTGGGGATGATACTGCATTGTGGTAGCTCATCTTCCACAGCTTTATTTTCACAAAGTAGGTGTCAATGCCTGAATAAAACATGTGGCGTGGAGCTCATAGGGCAAATTATTTCACAGCCTGCTGATACTGAAGGTTAGAATTTCTAGAAATAGCTTACAATCACTTATCTATGGTCCTTCTTTAGATTATATCTATTAGTATATGTAGAAGTGTCTGTTTGGATCAGGGTGTTATATAGGTCAGTGAGATCTCTGGATAGTATTTCTGCTCTTAAAATGCTCCTTTGTGCTGAAAATTTTGCAGGTTCAGGTTTCACAGCAGAGGTCAGGTTTCAGAGATCAGTATTCCTGATGAGATTGACGGCCTTGGCAGCAATTAAATCTTCCCCTGTTCTTTCAGTAATATACCTTATACCACCTAGCTTGGGTGCGAGAGAGACGAGCCCGGAGTGCTGAGGAGCATGGCAATTGTGGGAGCTCCTGGGAATAACTCCCTGCCAGTCTTTTGCTCGGGGAATCATTGTAATTCTGAGCAGGGGCTCGTGCTCTCCGTGGCATAATGGAATCAATTCTGCAGGAACTTCTCCCGAGCTCCATGTCAGTGCTAATGCCTCCTCTTGGCCTGGAGTACCCTTCATTCCCATTTGTATTCAGGCAGACACTACTGCAGCTCCCACTTGAAAATACTAATTGGTTGAAAATTAATTCAAATTTTTAAATTATTACTTAGCTTTTTACTTTTGAAGTGATTTTTTTTTTAAGGACCAGAGTTAATTTCTTGTAGTATCAGCTGCCATTTAATGATTGCAGTCTCGTACACAGATTTAGATCAGTGATAGAAACCATGTTTGAGGATTCTGATGTCTGTGGAGGGAGGACACCATTTCCCAGATCTGTTTGAACAGCTGAATGTTACCTTTGACTCCTCATCCATGCTGCAGGCATGGAGGATTTGGGAAAAGAACACCTCCCAATTAAAGGTTGCCCTTTTTAAAGCAATCCCTGCCCCTGATGAGTACTCTGAGACAGGTTCATGCTGTGCCTCTGACAGGGGCCAGCGGGAACCAGCCAGGACCAGACAAATGCCAAATTGTAGTGTCAGTGTAGCAGCCAAGCAATATATGACCAGACAAGAGGAATTCACTTGTCCCGAGATGTGCTCTGCAAAGACAGCAACACTGACACGGGTGGTTTGAAGGCTTCTGGCAGAGCCTAGAGCCACAACAGCAGCAGAGAGAGAAATTAAAATTGGTGTCTTCTCCTGATGTGTAGACCAGATATTCCTCTGCATCCAGCCTCCCTCTGACTTGTAAAATTGTGAGTAACTTAACAATTCTGTTGCGTTTGTAATGATCCCATTGCAGGATCTCCTTAAGCAGCTCTCCTTCAGGTTCTCGGTGTTGCTGCCTTTGCTTTGCATCTGTGTTAACATGTGACGAGAGAGAACAGTAAACTGAGGAGCAGTTCTCCTGAGAATTCAGTGCCCCCATTAGCTCTCCTTCCTTATCCGAGGGGCTGAGGAACCCTTTTCTGTTAGCCAAGACAGCTTGGTGCTTCAGCTTAATTTTCATTGCATAATTTTAAATACAGCTCATGCCAACAGTGCTGCAATTAATGGATAGCCTAAAGTCTTATTATTTCAAACTAATTGATATGTAAGAAAGTTTAAATAACGTGATAAGAATTTTTTAGCAATAACTTCTGTGACTAACTCAGGATAATCTTTTTACTATTATTTAGAGTATCAGATGACTTACCATCACTAAATCTAATGCCTGTCTGTATTTCTATATTTCTAAATAGATTTCCATGAGATGGGGAAAAGATGACATTTTATAGTCCTCGTTCTAAAAGGGGTTTTTGCAATTTAATAATCTGATTCATTTCTTGACAGTCGTCTACCATCCTTTGGAATCCTTCCAAAGGTTCAGATAGATTTCTGTTATCCTCATCTAAGATGTGTGCTCTACACATACTTTAAACAGAACTTTAAAGCAAGCAACCCATATTTTTAAAGTCTTCTCTTGCTTCTTCAAATCACTTTATCACTTATGAAAGGCCTTTATTTTTCTAGTGTTCATTAAGCTTATCTTCAACAAGATTGTGATCAGAATTGGCATCAGAGAATACACTGTAAAGCTGTAAGACCTCTCAAGAACTTTTTAATGCTTTTGGAAGATGTCAAGTACCGAAATAATAATAAAACACTGATAGAGCATTAAAAAGATAAGTTCTTATAATGGAAGGAGGTTTTGTTCTACTGCCAATTATTTTTTTTTATAAATAAGGCTTTCCATGGTACAAAACTTTTCCAAGAGAGGAGCTACCAATAGCGATACAGATAAATGAAATCAGATTAAAAACAAAGTGGGGCTCTGAGGGGATCAAGTTAGGCATTTTGATGGCATGCCTCTCAGTGGAAAAAAAAGCAAAGGGCTTAGTGAAGTTCCATTAGACTCATCTCAGCTCAGGCTTGACCCTCCGGTGAACTAAACTTTGCTGACCTGTGTTAACTTCAGAAGGAGGGAAGCCAGGGACCAAATCCAGCACACACCGCTGTCAGCAGGGAGGGTCACTCCGGGTGGGGGCCCAGGGTGCCCTCCTCATGCTGTGGCCCACTGAGGGCAGGAGGCACCAGAGGAACTGATCTCTAAGTAGCTCTAAGCTGTAGTATCCCTTATTTTCCTGTCTCTGCTGGCTTCTAGGGACTTGGCCTGTCCCTTTTCCTGGCAGCAGTAAGGAGCACAGAGCTCAGCGGTGCTATGGGCAGCATCAGTGAGCGATCTGGTCAAGGGGACTTCAAGAAGTGCAGCCCCCTGGCAAATGAACAGAGTGCCCCACACAGAGCTACACACACAAGCACTGGGACACACATAATTGTCATCACAGATCAGTGCACATATTCTGCCACACTTGAGGAGAGGCTCTGAGGCTGGTCAGGCTGCAGCAGCATCAGGGTGGCCATTTTTCACCCAGAACTAAGAGGGAAAAGCACCTCCAGCAGTCTCCCTGGCCAGCAGCAACCCAGATCAGGTTGTACACGAGGAGAGCAAGGTGGGCAGGTCTGGATGGAGAAAGGCACCTGCCCTTCTCTGGGGGAATTTACCTCTACCTGTCTCTTGGAGCAGGCTTGGATTTTAAGCAGCAACCTGGTCCCTTTTATGCTTTGCAGTTTGCTTAAATTGCTAAGACAAGACAGTGAAAATCCTGACCCTCTGAAACATTTTGCACCTCCCTTTTGTGAGGCAGGTTACCCCCAGATCTCTGCTGGGGAGGGGGCATGAACTTCAGCCACTTTGTGCCAGTGGTTCCTTCATTTGATCTGCTCAGTTTGCACCTGTACTGGTGTGGTTGCCCGTACCGTAGATCCAAAACCCATCAAAGCAATCACTGTCCTGTAGATGGAAGTGAACTTGGGGTATGCACTTCAGCAGGCATGAGTTCAAGCTGCTCTGTTTTCCTGCCTGTATGAAATTACCTTATATGTCAATTTTTGCATTGCAGGATACTCGCTGAACACCATTGAAATGAAGGTTTCTGCATGGGTCATTTAAACGTGATGGGTAATTAGAGAGTTGCCCAAGTTTGCAGTAGTCAGGGTTAATATGACCTTTGGAAAAAATGTTTAAATAAAAAACAACTGAACTGAAATATTCATCCCTTGAACTTAATCATGGGGATGGCTCCATTAACCTCCCAGTGCATAGAGCTACTTAATCCAGTAATAGCAGTACAAATAAGAAGAGGAGGGGTTTTTCCATTTAAGTTCTCTGTAGTATCAGGAAGTAAAAACCTTCAGGCTATTTTTAATTAAGTTGAACCTCTGGGCAGTGTTACTCTTCCATGAAGCTCTAAAGTAAAAAATAAAGCCAAGTGTGTTGTGTCATACGGCATGAAAGGACAAGAAGTGGGGGATGTATGGATGAACTCATGGTGGAAGGAGGGAGACGTGAAGATAATCATGGTATGTAAACACGGAGCAGCCATACACATACCAGACTCGGAATCCTTGGCAGCAATGATACATCTCCATTTGATGGTCATTAGAGAATAATGTATATATACATCAATACATACATTTGAATCAGCTCCCAAATTTTTTGTCATTGTTAAATTCAGCCTCAAAACTTTGCTGATATTTGGAAGTACAAAAGCCAGAATACTGAGCCATCATTTCTGGAAAATGGAAAATGAGGGACAGTAGTTCTGTCTCTGCTGTTAAACTTCTGCCAGGTTCTGGATGGGGTTTTTTTCATTAGCTTTCTATGTTAAAAAATAATGGATCTGTCACTAAATTGGCTCATCATTTGGGGAGACTCAATGCACATCTCTGCTAATAGTAAAGAGGAAGCCAGATTCATGTTGTTAATGGCTTAGGAAATATTTTGGTACAGCCTTCATTGTTACAAGGGATTACAGAACCACAACTACTTGAAAAGATTTTCAAAGAAACTTCTAAGGCTTTGATCTTTATTCAGAGTGTGCTTGCTTCCTAGTCTAAAAACATTCATTTTTAACAGGATATTAGCAGAAGGACTGACTGCTCAGTAATTTTCCAAGCAGGCTTTTCAGCGAGGCTCCATCCTGCAGAGGCTTTCTGACGGGGAGAGCTGTAGTCAGTGGCAGGGTAAACTTCAAAGTGCAGCAGAAGGTTTTATCAGGGTGATTATTTTTGAGTTAATGATGGCTCACTTCTAAACCTCTGTGCAGTTCCCTGACAATTATCAATGACATGGAAATTACAGTGAGCATGTACTTTAAGAAAGATGCCTTCTCAAGATACTCAGTGTACCTTAGGAGCTCTTATTGCTAAAAACAGGCTTGAGAGTCGGGGCTGAGTAGGCAGGGCAGGGAAGGATATCATGGTGAAAAGAGGTGCCAGACTTAATCATAGGGTGACTCTATTCCTTTTCCTTTGAGTAACACAGTGGTGCCCCAGAGACAGATAGAGAAATAGATTATTTATTTTCTTTCCATTGTCACATTTGAGAAGAAATCTGCTTGGAGGGAATTTTCTGTGATACTTGATGGGACCTGTTAAAAGATGTGCTGCCAGGAGCCAGGCACAGGCAACACTGTAATTACCTCTCAGCAAGGTGGATGGAGAGACTGGAAAGCACTTTGTTAAACTGAATCCAGAGTTCAGTTTAGTCAAGGATCCATCACCTTTTTTCAGATCTCTGCCTCATCAGCTCCTGAGCCCTCACACAGGAGGCCTCAAGCGCCCAACATGTTCTTTTCTTGTCCCTGCTCTTTCCAAAATAGCCAAAATCTGTCAGTTTGCGGGACAGCAGCACTTTCAGGCAAAACACATTCTCCATAAATGGGGCCTGTGGGTTGCAGGGCCCCCCGGGACATCCTGCTCAGCTGCCACAGGACTGGAAATATTTCTGGGATACACTGTTGCTGTTACAACCTCAAGATGGCATTTAAAAGGAGTTTCCAAGGGACTGTTACGACCTTCTGAGATGAGAATTACAATACTGCCACTCCTCAAAGCCTGTGCTGTTGGACAGTCAGTATCCAAAGTGTGGACAGCACGTTCAAAAAGGACCAGTTACGAAGCTCTCTTTGAGCTCTGTCACTCAGTTATTTACCTTGGATCCACTCCAATAAAACAAGGACAGTATATGCTGAGACATGAGACTTCAGTGGAGTTTCTCTGGTTTTATTGCATTGCAACTGAGCAGATTCTCCTTTGCTTACAGTGAAGCTAACTCAGTCCAGTGATGATGAAAAGGAGCAGAATCTAACTTAAAAATGTTATACATGCTCAAAGGGGATTTTTTCCCCATTCATAGTAGCTCCAATTATCTTTATTCATATGCATCATGAGATGGATAGGTTGTGCATTTATGGACTCATCAAAGGTCCACTGGACAGCTTAAGAAAGCATTCTATCCACTAAAGTAAACTATTACACAAAATAGTGATCAGAAAGAAGAGTAATTCCAAGTATACAGATTACAAGACACGGAGCAGGGCTTTGCATGAGAATAAACCACAGTACTTTTGGAGAAACGGGAAACATGGGTTACTGTGAAGAAAATCCTCCCACAGAATTCAGTACAAGCTATTTCTTTAAAGAAAATGCAAGACATCTGAAATTACTACTAATAATATGACTGCCTGTAGGAAAAGTTTAGGCTTTTGCTGTAAGGTCTTTCTCTAACCCAAAAGGTTTCAGCTGGTGTGTGTGTGTATGAGCTGGGCAGCACCTCGTCACTCAAACATCTATTTTTCAAATAGCTCTTGGAGTTGGTGTTGGTTTACTATACAGAAAGTACATGTGGATTTCTTTATGCGAGTGCTGAAATCCAGGAGCCCAGGTTTCCTCCCAGCCCCATTGGTTTAATTGAGGCTGCAGTTAATAAAGGTGGAGACACAGATTGATGAGGGCCCTACGGTTACAGTCTAGTGCCTTGAGACAGCAGGTATTAAAGGGACTCATTTCTACGGGGACTTGCTGTACCTCAGGGAGTTGTGCACATCACCTTTGCTGTAAGAGGAACAGACACTGAGCTGAAACATGGAAGATAAGGGGGGAAATCGAAGGGGGAGTGTATGGGTAAGGGGAGATAACGCAGTATGTGATTTCTGGACTCCTTGGCTTGTGACGTGCTTCAAGCGCTACTGATTTTTTTCAAGCCTGTCTTGGGACGATTTCTGAAGGAGAATATCTGGGCTGTGCAACCTGTTGACATAGGAAGGCAGGGGTGGCAGCAGTGGGTCAGTCAGGATACTCCTGAACAAGGGCCCCTGGTCCCAGGAATAGTGGGGAGACTTTGCGGGCTGAGAAGAGCTGCTTGGTGTGTTTGACCTTGTGTGAAGGACAGGGGGTGCTTCATCTGGGAGAAAAGGGGTGTGAGGTGGGGCTGGCAGAGAGGAGCTCCTGGAATTGGTGTCCCTCGTGTCTCTCAGGGTCTGCAAAGTGCCCATTGCTTGACAAGGCGGTGATGGGCTTACACTGAGGAGGAGATGTCCTTGTGTGAGGACAGGGATCATCACCACCGGGAGCTTTGCTGCCAGCATAAAGACACTGGTTACCTAGTGCAGTGCTGTTCCTTGTGCCATCTCTGCTACCCAGTGCCCTTAGGCTTTCCTTAATGATTCCACACTCCCACCTACTTTGAGACATAACCTCAGCTACCTGAACAGCTTCATTTCATGTTGTCCTTGAGTAGCTCTGTGAAGCCCAAATGTTAACGTGGTGACACGTCCCTTTAGGCACTTGCTTGATGTCACTGGGAGAAAAAGAACCCATTTAGGTGCTCTCTGTACTCAGGCCTTCCCAAGAAACTGCTGTTTCCAGCTGCTTTCTTTGGGCCATTCTTCCAGATGGCAGAGATGGGTGTATCAGTTTTGGAAAGGTCCTGCAGAGGAGTCCCAGGTCTCCTCAATCCCCACGTTCTCACTTGAAATCCCCATCTCCAGCTGAGTGCTGCAGAGGGACTGTGACCACGAGGTGTGAGGACAACTGAGCAGTGGTTACTCCTTTGCATTCCCAGCAGAAATCTGCTTAGTGGAGGGAATAACATGGTCCTTAATAAGGATCTCCTACTGTTTCCAATTAAACAAAAATTGCTGCCTATAAATCACTTGATCCCTGAGCTCTGTTCCTCAATTTCACTCTCCCTGTTATTGAGCCTCCATCTGCTTTTAACAGTTCTTGCTACTCGTATGTCTTTTAATGCTGTATCCCTCCAGAATGGCTTTCTAATTAAGTAAGCTCTGAAAATGAAAAGCAGAGGAACAGCAGCTTGCTTGCTCTATGTACCTTTAATCTGGGAGTCTTCTATGTGCTATTTTGGAAGCTAAATTGAGGTCGCTGACATTATGCATATTTGTTGTCTGATGCAGGCTTAAAAGCCCCAAATCCTCTATTTAAAATTATCTTTAGGCACATGGGTCAAACATTTGCAGGAAGAAAAATAAGTATTTGTAGCTTTAACAGATTGAGAGAAAGAGGGGAGGAGTGAGAAAGGGGCCCCAATGTCTGACCAGTAATTCAGTTGCCGTGTGCTTTCATCTGACCAGTGAGCAGATCAGTGGTGCTGGTGTTAACAAAATAAACATTTCCAGTGACAGTGAGAAGGGAAACGGGAGCTTTACTAAACAGAAGCTCCCTGTGGAGGTTGCAGCCCCCCTTTTGTTAGGAATTGTGTGGTGACCAGTTACTGCCTCTTGGCAAAATATATTCTGCTGAAATTGCACAGAAAAAATGAACACAGATGAGTTTCTCATCAGTAAAACAAACAGAACCGGTACTGGCTATGTGGAATTGAATATTATCCTGCATGTGGGTAGTGCCATGGCAATTATGGATGCAAATTAATATCACATTTCAACTGCTGAGTAAATACAATAACCAAATACCAAAAAAAAGTTCGTTTGTTTGTTTGTTTGTTTTAAATTGTGAAAAATCTTTTTTAAAACTTAGGAATAAAGAGTTTGCTGTTGGAAATGTCAGTGATTGTTGGAGATACCAAACTGTTTAGTCCTCAGAGAGCATTTTTACTTGGATTCTTGAGCAAGGGCATTTGAATAATTTTCATAATTCACTGCATCATTCAGGGAAAGAAAGTGATTTGGGAAACAAAATAAGGTAGATTTAAAAGGAGAGATAACAGAAGTGCAAAACTCAAAAATCTGGCCTTACAGAAAAATTCTCAGTGGAATGGAAAATCTAAGACTTTAAAAAGTGACTTACTTGGAATCATAGCAAACTTTGGCAGAGGAAGAGCTTAATTAAAACAAATATTGCCATAATTGACGATTTTTGTTCAACAAAATGGCATTTTTATGTCGGTTTTTTCCCCAGAAAAATGTAACTAGTTGTATTTCATACGTAACTTTCTCAAAACATTTTTGGCTGAAGATTAATTCTTTAGATACTTTTTAAGTAGTGAACCTTATGTTATTTTTGAAGTTGAAAAAATCTTTTTAAAAAGCATGGGAGCTGGAATGAATCCCAGCCCGCGTGGAAGTGAGTTGGTTTTGCATCAGATAAGTGCCTCTGGCGTGGGATCTTACATGGGGAGAACGATGCTTCGAGGTCACACCACTGTGCAGAGCACACTGTGGTATCTCCAGCTGCAGGGCAAGGAAGAGAGGGGGAAATTGTTTGGAAAAGCACTTGCATTGCTCACTTCCGAAACGCCGCTTCCAAGGTACGACGGGAAGGAGCGGCAATGTTCCCAGGAACTTCAAAGGTGTTGCAGGAAGGGAGATGGGTTGGACATGTTTTCCCCCACCATTTCCCTTTCCCTCAAGGAGGGGAAGGAGGTGAGATGGAAGCAGTGCTGTGCATCCACCTCTTGTCGTCAAGCCCTCCTGATCACTCATGTTGGCAGCACACGGGGTTTTCCACGTGATCGCTTTATTTTTGTTCTTGGTAGAAACAGAAGTTCATTAGATCACGTTGCAAGAATGTGGAAGTCTACAGGGGTTTGGTCAGGATCATCTAAAACCACACCCTCTGCTTCTGTAATTCTTCATTGATCCCTGTTAGTGCTATGCTCTGCTGTTCATTTGTTAGTTTTAATAATAACTGCTAGGTATAAATATAAATCGGTTTAGTAATACCATCTGTTTCCTTTTCCGAGTGCATTTTCCTTGCTTTAAGCTGAACAACCATAATCATTTTGGCCCCCACATTCCACGGAAGGGTTGCAAGGCCTTTCCCTGCGTGGTGACCCTTTTTGGAAAGTGGTTGTGGTGGAGGATGCCGGGGAGCCCTTTGCCTGGGGTGGGAACGTGAGCAGCTCAGCTGGGCGGCTGGCAGCTCTGCTCCTGTAAAACCTGCTCTGCCCTGTGCCCGGGGCACCAGGGGGCACGAGCCCAAGACTCTGTGTTACCCACACTGCCAAACTTCTGCCTGGGGTCAGGGGATCCCTCGGGCATGGTTTCCTTGAGGAACCCCTTGTGGGGTGCAGCCAATGGAGGCAGGGCAGGCACAGTTAAATCCTCACCATATCTACCGTTGCTTCAAGCAGCACAGCTCGGTGGCCCAGCCTGTGCTGGTCTGTCTACTAGTTGGATAAGTGAGCCTGTAAATGGAGTGGAGGAGAGCCCTTTGAAACTGGCAGCAGCTGAGGATGGCACCTCCCCAGCTTTGATCCCTACCCAAGCTGAATTTCTCTCATTCTTCTCTAATTTTCAGATAATAAAACTGATATTTACCCATTTTTTGTAAAGCTGATGTGAGCATCAGCTGATGATATTTAACTACCGCTGTCAGGTGAAAAGATAAAGGGTAGGTAGATAGAAGCACACATTCAAGACTTAGAGCTTCTGGCCACAGCTGTCAGGAGTGACTAACACATTCATCTCCTGTCCCCAGGGCCCCCACTTAATGATTTTAAAGGATTAACTCATTGCCTGTAAGTAAAGTACATGGGAGTGGGATTTGCCTGAACAAGAAATACTGTGGCCAACCGCTTGTGGGATGCTGAAACCGGATGGAGGTGACATTAATAAGTTGGCTTTGTTGGGGGTTAAAGAGAGGACAGAGATCTATAAGAGGGCAGATAGTGAGATAACAGAAGGAAGAAGGTTGTTACGTGTTAATGAGGACAGTGGTCCAGATAATGATCTGCCCGTCTAATCATCAGTCTCAATTCCCCCCCTTGTCTGACTCCAAAATCCTAAAAGCAAGTGTAGGTCACCTTGTTTAGTAGCTAGAGAACAGAGAAATTGGGATAGGTGGACTTGTGATGGGAAGCGACCCAGGGGGACAGCAAACTGAACAGTAAGGCCACACTGGGCTGGAGTCTGGTGGGTGCTGGTTGTGCAGAGAGGTTTTTACTTAATACACACACTAACCTGGCTGTCAGCAAGGCAAGTAACAGATGTATGGGATTACAGCTACTGCTGGGAGGGCAGCTCTCCATTCATTTCCATGGACTGTAATGTCCCTGTAAAGCCACAGAATGTATAGAAGGGCACTGAAGTACTTAAAAGAAAAGCAGCTGGATTTTTTGGGCCAGCTGGTGTTAAGCAGGCAACTTGTTCCTTTAACCTTGCCCCTCAGCTGTTTGCCAGCGTTGTGCCTGGGGCTGGGCTTTACTAAGGAACGTAGCCAAGGCACTGCAGGCCTGCCATGGGTTTGGGAGCCCCTGGCTCCCCGGGGAAGGGAGGGCTCCGTTGTGCCCAGGCTCACCTCTGTGCTCTGCTGATGCATGTGGAGTCTTGTGTGATACCCTGGGGTCAGGGAATGGATGGGATCTGAGGGGCTTGTCCGAAGCTGAGCAAGGGGAAGTGACAGTGCCTTTGAAATCAAAAGAAAACTAATTTTTACACAATGGTGCGGTTTTAATCAACCCTCCTTGTCTACTGTCTGCTCCTTCTCAACTAAATTCAACCTTCTCATGATTAGATATCTATATAGACTGTCTCTAGAGACACCGAAGAGAGAAAGATAGTTCCAGATTCATGTTATTTCTATTAAACGCTCGACTTAAGGGGGATTATCCACTGGAGGCGCTTTAGGAGGTGAATATTAGACACAATTGTTCTCTAACAACATGCTTATGGTTGCACTGGGTTCAGATAACGTTCAGTTTCTGAGGGATTTAAAATATTTCTATTGCTCTTAAACCTAATTAAGCAAATCAAGGTTCTGAAGGAAGTTGAGAGCCAGGAGACATTCCCTGACTTACAATTTTACACACCTCCTTCTGTACCTGAGGTGCTCAAAATTCAGAGATTCCATATGTGACAATGAGGGGGGAAATGCAGCAGCCAGCTTCTGGTTTGGACACTCCTCTGTCAAGAAATTCATGCCGTCCTATGAAGCTCTGTCTTCCAGTGCTCCGGAGCCTTTCCACAATGCCTAGATCTGTAAAAACGCTGTACCCAGAGCTGCCTCTGCCTGCAGGAGCTTTGGCTTTGCGGGGTGCTCGGTCAGGGCAGCTCAGAGGCTTCAAAGACCCGGCTGCCAAGGCTCCTGACCATGGAGAGACAGTAGCTCGGGGGCTGTGTGTGGTGCACAGTGTGCTGGAGCCTCTGCCAGCGCTGCTGTTCCAGAGCCATCCAAGGAATGCTTTGTTCCCGTGTGCCACAAATCTCCCTCTAACTGCGATAGCATCTTTGGGTAATTGTCACAAATAAACACAAGGACTCACCTTCCCCTGCCTCCTCCCTCCTGTTTTCTAAGCAGTGCGGGTATTTAGCCATGAACTGTGACCCATAGCACGGCTGCACCACAGAGGTGGCCCTTTTCCCGAGAGTTTAATCTTTGGATTTGCAGTGTGACCTACGCCAGTGCTGTGCTGCCAGTGACTCTGACCACTGTGGCTGTGTCTCCCAGGGGGTGAGCAGCTCGCTGGGCAGCAGGAGTGGAGTCCTGGGGCTGCAGGAGATGAGCCGGGCAGGGAGGGATGATGAGCATCACTTGTGAGTTTTCCCTGCCAGCTGTGCTACGGCACTGTTCCTCTGGTAAAGCCTGTGCTGGTGGAAGTGTTAGCAAAATGCAGGCAAAAGGAGCATCCCTTCAAAAATTTGGATCTAGACATAAAGCCAGGAAGCAAAGGGAGTGCAGGAAAAGAAGGAGGATGTTGTGGTTGTGGCTAATGGTTGATAGGATGATATATTTTAGAGGCAGGGAGTATTTTAATGGAACTGTTTGTGCCTCACATTTGGTTTGTATTTGAGGTGCAAAACTGAGGCCAGAACATCAGGAAAATTGCCAGAAACAATGCAGGAAAAGAGCAGGGAAACCAAAAGGAAAAGACAGATCTTAGATCTTGAGGAAGAAAAGCTGCAGATTTTGTCTAATTAAGGAATGTAGAACTAGACCGGGTGAGCTAAGGACATTGATTTGCACATCAGGAGAAAGGAGAAGAGGCCTCACAAAAATAAAGTCAGAGATGCAGGATGAAAACCAGGACAGAAGCGTGGGGAATGGGATTGGAAGGGCTCAGAGGGAGGGGTGGTGGTAGAGTCACATGCTGTGGACAGGTCAAGGATGGTAAAGACTAGTATAGGTCCTAATGTTCAAGTGAAAATTTGCATTGCCTGGTGAGAGCTGTCGCAGTGGGGTGAAGGAGACTTGAAACTACATAGGATAGACTCAAGCACAGAGGAGGATCAGAATTCACAGCGCCTTTATCCTGGAAATCTGGAAAAAGATATAGCTGAGAATGCAATTGCCTAAGGAACTTTTGCAAAACTGCTGCAGCTACAGTTAGCAGAACCTGACTCCCTCTTTTTAAGAAGGTGGGTAGATGGATGGATGGATGGAGCGGATTTGGCTTTGGAACTCACCCCTTTTGCTTCCTGCTGTGCTCATATTGGTCATGATGAAAAAATTGGCTTTGTCTTCAGTTGAAACCTTCATACGCATTACTGTTTTTGAAATAATGGATCGTGCAGATCCTAATATGGGCACTGAAAACAAAGGCTATACAAATAAATACTGGGAAAGGACCCACTGCTTCCTGAAGACCGATAGCCAGATTTCTTTCTGCATGCCTGTTGCATCCTGTTGATGATACGACACTTTTTCCCCAGTAATGTCCAAGACACATACTGCATTAATCAGATAATGTAACTTTCCATGATCTAGCCCTAAGAAATGTAATTTGAACTTGTTTTCCCTCCCTCTTGGACTCCCTTTGACAACTGGCTTTTTCCTAATGGTTTCTCCTACCCAAGAAATCTGGCAAAAGTTGTTATATTGTTCTCAAAGCAACGTTTGTGGTGTGACTAATGTGTGATTAACTACCTGGAGCTTAATAAAGGCCTTGCCCTTTCAAAGGCTTATCCGTGATCCATACTGCACTTGAACTGCGTCTTGTGAAAGCCAGTGGGAGTATGGACACCAGTACAGTTCAATCCACATCTGTTTGAAGGGTTTGGGTACCCAAGGATGGTACCCAAAACCAGCCTTATGCACAAACGACCGCACGTTCCTTCAGCTTTGCAATGACTGCATGGAAATTAATGGGAGCTCTGGATGCGTGGTGCTAATGTGAAAGAAAATGGAATATACTTGCATTTGAGTAGTGCAATAACACGTTGTTAATTCCCCTCCCTCCTCGTGGGTGCTTTTCCCCATACTGTAGCACTGGTCACATTAGATACACCTGAAGACAGCTTGTCTCTTTTGTTGTAGTTGCAGGTGGAACTTGATCAGGAATATCAAGACAAATTCAAAAGACTGCCTTTGGAAATTCTGGAGTTCGTACAGGAAGCCATGAAAGGGAAAATCAATGAAGATGGAGACCACAGTTCTGCCCCCTCTTCCCTGGCATCTGACAGTGGAAAATCAAATCATAAACCTCTGCAAAGCGAAGAGGAATTGGAAGAAGACAATGCAGAAAAGGTGTTTGACACTACTTTTTAACTGCCCAGGAAGCAGGCAGGACGCCCCGCTCGCAGTGCCCGTCCCGCTGCCCCGGGGAGCTGCCGCCAGCGCGCCTCGGGACGCAGGGCCAGGCATCTGCATTCAAGTGCACATTTCCCCAAAGGAACATTTTATAAAAAGTATTGTGCAAAGGTCTTCATTCTCATTCATCTGATTATTATTCTAAAGCTTAGTGCAGTTGTAATGGGAAAATTAATATGTTAACCACCCTCTCCTCTTTCTTTTTCTTTTTTTTTTTTTTTGGCCAATTTACAATGGGTAATTTTCTGGCCATGTTCACTGTTAAGAATGTTTAATGAAGACCAGTGTATTGTAGAGAGACAAATGTGTGCAGATTTCCTTTTGAAGTGCCAGTGCAAAGTGCTCCAAACTAATAGAGATCCTGGAGAATATTGTAACAGTACTTAATCATATTTGTTTCCTTCTTTATAACTGCACCTTGACAGCTGTACCATCGTTTTACATTTGCACTGAAACATTTAATCCTTTTTAGCTTTGCAAGCACTGGTGGCTTGCTGTCTTGATATTATGTTTATCACATGGAGAGACATATATTTGCTGCTGAAAACCCTTGGAACTGTGGGGACAAGAGGAAAACGGAGAGAACTCTGCGTGGAGATTGTCGGTGTCTGTGTACGTCTGTGTTTGTTACACTGTGTGAGTGCATATATGTTTGTATATATATATATAGCTATATGTGCACACACATCTGTCTATATACACACACAGCATGTTTCTCTTTGAAGTTGGTGTGGTCTCTCGGCCAGACGAAATGTTTCAGGGATACGTGAGTAGAGCGAATCTTTCTGAAAGCTGACATCTGGGTTATACTGCTATAGAATAATCATTGAATCATAGAATTCTTTTTGTGGTGTTAGTGTTGTAAATCAAAGTAGTTTTAGAATATAAATTTGATATATATTTTGCAGACTCAAAAGTATTGATTTTAAGTATCATATTTTAAGCTTACTGAATTTGATAGGATTATAAAATGTTTAGGACTACAGTATTTGAAATCTAACAGAATCTTCCATTATTTTTAAGACTGAGGTTCAGTTTTACTAAGGTCTAAAATTGAAAAGCAAAATATAAAATCCTGATCACTGTTATTTAAAAATGTGTATGAATCCGTTTAGCTGACTTGCTAAAATAAGAACAATCAAAGCTAGTGTACTGTATGATATGCATGAGAGAAGTAACAGCACATCAGGAGAAACTGATAGCAGACGACAGAGAGCCATTGTGAAAGTCAGGCTGTTTGAAAAGGCAAAGGAGTGCTGTTCTCTGGATTCCCACAGTGACAGCAACAGGGACGGCGACACCTCAGACAGATTCGCACCCGTACCCAAGCCAATGCAGTCCTTCCCAGGGCCCTGTGCTGGAGCAGCCCGAGGGCAGAGGACAAACCAGCTCAGAAGACACAGATTTGCCTCGAGACACTTGGTCCTGCAAACTCACGTTTTCCTGGGCACCCCTGGGCTCAGGAACTGTCCGGGGAGTGACCTTCACACACACGTTTGCAAGATCGGGGCCTTACTTAGTATTAAGAAGCAATCAGAGAAAGCAATCGATGACATAGGGAGGCATTTTAACACTTCGTAACAGTTAAGTTACCTACTTCCATTCCCTCAGGATTTTAGTACTGAAAGTAACTTATTTTATTTAAATTTAAGCAATAAAGTACAAATCGAGCTTAAGTTTCCAATTAAATAATGGTGTATATATATATAAGTTGAAATCTTGGAAAACAAACAGTATTTTGATGTTTCTTTTTTAAACTTAAGAGCAGAAAGAAAGAAAAATTGCACATTGTTTGGAGATCATATTTTGAATTAAACTGTTCTGGTTTATGATGATGAAATCAGTGCACATGAAATTCAAAAATCTGACTTTCATCTTGATGCTAGGAAAGGTGAATCCTCTGTTAATCCTTGTTTTGCACTTTGAAACCAATCTTAATCACTCATTGAAAGCGTAGAGAGTCAAGATGTAATGCTGCATTTTATAAAGTAAAAATGACGTATTGTCTAAATTATTAAAAGAATAAACTGATAGCAGTGTTCACTCAAACTGAAGACTATTGCATTATAGAAACAGTTGTACAGAACAGGCTCTGTGGTAAAATCTTGGCTCCTTTGAATCTCAGTGCTACGTTCCCGTGGACTTCAGCGGAGCCAGGACTTCACCACAGGCTTCGGAGAAACTCGGGCAAATACCAGTTAAGCTTTTCTTTATATTTACAAATAAAATGAATATACCGGTTGGATTAAATATACTATCAGCTGTAGTCATTTTACAGTACGTTTGTATTTGACCATTTCCTGTACTCACATTTTTTTATATCTGTACAGTGCCACTTTCTGCAGGTGTAGGGTAGTGTGTAATCCTGGCCATCTTGCATCGTTCAAACTATTTCAGTGAAACCGATTATCATTTAATATTGATATTACTTGAACTAGAGTAAGATAATGAGAAAAAGGGTCTTTATGATGTGCAAGTCTTGTGCCTTTTATGTATTTGCCTTGTTCCGTGTTGAATGTGTGGAAATGCTGTATTGTGGACTTTCTGCTGTATAGAATAGAGCTGTCTATATTAAACTAGGTCGTGCACTTCAGATATCTTTACACTACTGAAAATAGCTTGGTTTTGGCAGTATAAACAGAATTTTAAAAATTCTTATGAAGGCCAGACATTTTAGATTTAACATGTTCATAATTATGTTAATTAATGCTCATGTATTAGCTAAACATTCACTGAAAGATAACTAAAGGGACATCATTGCTTGCCTTTCTTTGAAATCAGTGTTGCTCTTGTACATTGTATTAATAGTGTCTGTGATTGATTAGTCCTTGATGATTTGCTTTCAAACTAGGATGAAATATTCCAGTTAACATGTACATATTTTTTCGGTTCTTCAATCTATGATTGTTTCAGAGGCATAATTCACATTTTTGTAAAAATTCTATGCAATTTTGTGGCATGATGTTTCTTCCACTTGTAATTTTATGTGCTTACATTACAGATCCAAAGGACAAATAAAAATTTCTTAACACAAGACAGTTTTTCTCTGTTCATTGACTCGAGAGCCTCAGTTGGCTCAGGAGGCTTTACCCTGACCCGTTTGCTCCCAGGAGGGGCAATGCCACGGGAAGTCAGTGAAGTCTCCCTGCAGGCTCTTGTGTTCACAACAAGAACAAGAAATTGCAGGTGCCTGTGCTTCCATCCCCTGCCCCTCCCAGGAAAATGTGCATTTGCTGGTACTCTGGAACAATGGGAAACGAAAAAAGCGCGCAAGCCAAGGAACTGGTAAGAAAATTTATCGGTTTACAGGACAGGCTTTTGTAGAACAGCTGGGGCATGGTTTTCAGCCATACTGATAAACTACTTCAACAAATTACAGCAGCCTTCCTTCTGTTCCACTGCCCCAGCTGTTTCACTAATCAGCTATGCAATTATATATGTGCTCTGAAATGTACCTTTGCAGGGCCTTCCACTGAGAGCGTTGAAAAATAAATCTATTCCTTTGGCTTTTGACTTTCCTCCCCTATTTAATTTACAAGGTAAAAAATTATCTCTGGGAGAAGAGATAAGCAGGTATATTAATCCAGGTACTAAGGGATATACCTGTTAAAACAGTTTCCAAGGCAGCTACAGTCAAATTGCTCACAGGAAGAGGTGTGGGGAAATGGGGTCTGAAGCAGGGGATGGACGTGGCACAGGGTAAGGGTGGGCAAGGAAGGGAGGAACAGAGCCGAAAGCTGAGCATGTGAATTCGACAGACAGGAGTAAGAGAGGGGCAGAAACAGGGAAATGGGGAGGAATCAAAAAAAAAAAAGAAAAATGGGCATGTTTCCTTCCCCAAAGAGGAGCAGTGGGGCGTGGAATCAAGAGGGGGGTTTGCTGAGTCCCCATGAGCACTGGCGCAGTGACTCAGGCGAGGGGGGGCAGCGAGAAACTCGAGGGGATGAGAGGGAGATGGGGATGTCAGGCACAGAGGGAAAAGCCAGGAGGCCATGGGAAGGGCCGGGAAACAATCCTCAGCTCCCACAGCACTCTGTGAGGCTGGATTCTTACAGCCCACTGAGCACAGCCTTGGCACTTGTACTTGGGCCATGGGAGACTGACTTGGCTGCTGAGGAGAGAGAGCAACAGGCTGGGACGTGGGGAAGAGCCGTCTGGAGGTTGAGCACAGGGAAGGTGGTGTCAGAGAGGCTAGAAAGTGGGACGAGAGCTGCTGTGAGAAGCCTGATGGGCTGCTGAGCTTCAAGTGGATTCTGCAAATGCTCCTGGTGATGGCCAGAAGAAAACCAGACCCACCACAGGAGCAGACTGCCCCACCACTTCCCAGTCCCTCACCGGCTGGGGAAGGTGACCAAAGACTCCATTTTGTTTTCAAAGTGTATGCTTTGATAACTAGTGCCAGTGCCAGGTCCTGCCACCAGTTTTTTGATCCTCAGCTTTGTGAGCCTTACATAATTTCTTTCACTGTGATGCAGCTTCCAGGAGAGGGCTGGAGGGTGCCCAGATCCAACCGAGATGTTGGGGTGGGCACTGGGGAGCATCACTAAGTTGGACAGGAAGAGTTTGGAGTGGGTGAGCAGGCTGAAAGGGTGTACAACCAGGCCCCTAAAAGCTGGGGCTGTACTTGAATTGCGAATTGAAGGGAAATGATTGTGAGATAAGTAGCTGTGCCTTTGAAAGACATGAATGGAGATTTAAACCCACAAGAACTATACCATACCCTTGGATATTGGGAGAGCTCTGCGTGCACAAGTCAAATCTGCCAGCCCTGGCTCAAGCACCCAAAGCTCCTAAAGCCACTAAGTTTCAGCTGCAAAATTCAGGTCATCATTTTTTATTGACACATTGGCTTCAATGACTGCATTTGGCTTGTTTGGGTGCTCATTCGAAGACCTCTTGCTCCAGGACCTATACAGAGAGTATAAAGCCAACTTTCACTTCTAACATTGGGCATTGACCAGTCAGGTAGTTTCTGGCTATGGTAGCATTATTTAATGTGGAAACAGCTGATCCTCTCCTGGATTTAGCCCTGGTCATACACAGAAGGCACCTGAATGCCAAGTGACACCAGGGAGCGAATGCCATTTCCCATGGAGTGGAAACAGTTAATGCTGACTTCCCTGCCCAGACATGGAGCATCCCTAACTACACACAGCAGGATTCTCTTGGCCATCATCAGACCTAGTCCCTCCCCAGAGTGATGGCCTGCCCTTGCTCTTCTTTTCTTCAAGGGCTCAGTAGGAGAAGGGCCAGTGCAGGAAATGAAAGCCACCTGCAAAAAGCAGCAGGTGATGGTCATTAATGAGATTGAGGAGGCCAACTGCATAAAGGCATTCTGGAATTAAAAAGGGTCCTCTGAAGAGACAGTATCTGCTGCTATGCAGGATAGTGGGCAGGAGGAAAGGCTCAGGCTTGTGCTGCTTTCCCAAGTGTAGGTCCATTTTATTTTTTCTCAGTGGAAGGGTCTAGAGGCTCAGTATTATGGGGGTAGCATGAGCAAAAGCAAGATCTGGGGGCGAAAAAACCTGAAGAAATGAAAAATCCAAGTGTTCGGTAAAGAAGAAAATATGATAAGTAGCATGTTAATTACTGTGTAAGTGATAGGATTTTATTGTGGAATGGTGGGCTGCAAAGCATGGCGAGGAGACCTTGGTGTGGTGAGAGGTGCTAGTTTTTTTGGCTGAATCTGAACTTGAGCAGGTAGAGGGGCTTTAAGTATCACTAGAGGAGCCAAGCTCTTGCTAGGACCAAATTGAAGCCAACCTGATGATTGTGAAGAGAAGAAATTTAAAGGCTGATGGTGTGGCAATGGAGGAAGCCTGGCTAATGAGCAGGAGAGCTTGGCAACTTCATCGCTGAGAACTGTAATGCAATTAGTGTCACTGAGCTGCTGTGGGATAACTGGCCTGTTCAAATCAGTGATTACAGCCTGTCTAATGGGGATCAAATATTTTAAAAAGAAACAAAGGGGGTAAACAAACTTTCCTCTGTTCTTGGGGAAGATGAAATTCAGATGGTGAATGTTGCTGCATTGGTCTAATCTGTGGGTGGCAGGAGCTGTGAGCACGGCAGGTGAGTTGCATTCAGCTGGGAAAGAGGTTACAGGTGTGAAATACTCTGTCCAGATTTTGTAGCAGCATTTTCAGAAAAATGCAGAGAAAAGCCACCTCTGTACTCTCCCTGAGGTATAGACCAGGAGCTGAAAGCTGGGCTTCACAGAAAAACCACTGGAGGCTGCCAGATGGAAGCTGGAGCCAATTGAGTTACAGAGAGAGCATAATCTTCTTTATTTTCTTCCTTTCTGCATAAGAACACCAGAGATGATTAATTTTAAGTACTAAGAGGAAAGAGGGATAATGTATTGCATAGGATGGTGCCACACCACGTTACTCGTGCTACGCAGCCAGTGTGGATGCAGCACATCCTTGTGATGGACAAGCCAGACCAGATGATCTCACAGTGTCTCCTGGCCTTAAGGTCTATTGCTTTTAGTATAATGTACTTTTCTTGGAGGGCTTTTTTCCCTCAGAGGGGCAATTTCACATGTGATCACTCAAGGCTGTGATTCCTTTTGGAAAGGCTTTTTAATGTCCTAATTGCCAGGGTCAGTAAAGTAACCCTGAGCATGGCCTGTGATTCAGCCATATGGGATGTCTCCCACAAAACGAGTCACCTCTCTCCAAGGGTGTAAATCAGTAAAAGTGTGGCATCCCAGGAGCCCTCAGCAATAAATAAACTCAACCCCAGTGCTCCTGTAGCTTGCCACCAGCTGAGCGGAGCAGATGAACTCTTGGCTGGAAGCAAACCCAAGCCATAAAGTGTGTGGTAAGATGCATCTCTGACTCATCGAGTGCAGCCTGTCAGCCTCGGGGAAACAGCTGGAGACTGGGGAAACAGCAAGGGGGAGGCAATGGCTGCGGTGTGCCACGATTTCCTCGCAGCAGAGAGCTCGCTTCCTTGAGCTTCTGTCTCCATCTAGGTGAAAAGCCTCTCCTGATGAGAAGGGACTTCTGGCAGTAGGAAATAGCCTGTGTTCCTTTCAGTAAATAACCATAACCCCTTGCTTTCACTCTGCTGCTGCAGAGTGCTCTGATCCTTAAGCCCGGGACCGTCAGCAGGGCTGTTACTGCCCTGATTTAAGGGCTGGGAGAGACCACAGAGGCCCCTTCGTGCCTCTGCTGCCTTCTGTGCCTTGCTCAGAAACCTGCAGGCAGCGGCCAGGCCCGGCTGGAGAGGAGGGAAGGGAGCAAGAAAGGTCTTTTCCCACTCCCCAGTGGGTGTTTTCCTGTACCTGTGGAAGTGCTGGGGGTGGCACAGAGGTGGGGGGTGTGGCACAGGCTGTCCTGCCTAACCTGGCTTTGTACCACACATGCAGTGAGGCCGTGAAATGCCCCTGTGCTGTGGGACCCCAAGCCTGTGCTCTCTGCACTGCCCAGAAACCCTGTGCTGCCTCTTCTGTGCAGGACCCAATTTAGCTCAGTGCATTGGAGCGTTCACCAGTGAGCATCTCCTACATCTTGCTGCTATTAGCTGCTTTTATTATATAAGGGGACTAGAAATAGGAAGGAAACACCCTGGTATCGCCTTGATAGCAACAAAATAATTGCTTTGCTTTCCCTGAGGAAATCCAGCTTTGGGCGTTTGCTCTCCCTTTGAGCTGCAGCCTTCCATGAAAAGCAGCTCTTTTCTATTGCCATAATTTAAAACCCGTATCTGGCTTTACAAATTCCTGTTCCCTCAGCCCGGTGACAGATTGGAGAGCTGTGATAACTTTCTTGTGTCAAAGTAACTAATGAGAAGGGAATTATCTCACTCTCCGTGGAAATGCTGCTGTTCTCACCTACTTGAGGAACGCTGCAGCTCCCTCCCTGCTCCCCACCCATACTGGGACTGGCTGTGGACAGGGGTGCCAGGTGGGGTCCAAGGCACAGGGACAGGCATTTGCTGAGGTTTCACACAGCAGTAACAATCTTGGGGTTAAACTGGCCCTGCTTTGCTAAGGGTTAAGGTGAACCCAACTGTTGTTTCAGGGAGTTAATACAGTTAAATATTTCCTTTGTGAATATTCCAATCACTTGCAAGCACTGAGATGGTTGCAGCAAGGTACTATTTGGTGATACACAGAGCTACCTTAAAAACAGTTGTATGAAAACCAGCACAGGACCTGCATGTGAAATGAGCAGCAGTTTGTTTCTGCACAACCCGATTCCTCCTGCAGGTCCCTGCCTTTCCGTTCGGTTGCACTTTCATTTCCAAGCCTTTCCCATCTGTTGGCACTAGCTGACGCTCTGCAGCAGCCTCAGGAGCTGGAGGAGGCGAGGGGCAGCCCTGCCAGCCCCAGCAGAGGACAACATTCAGGCAGGAGCAGGCAGATCCAGTGGTCTCTGGTCCTCCTCTCCCAGCAGGGAGGGAATCACACACCCCCTCTGCCTGACCTGCTGGTTTCAGCCTCAGCCTGAAAATGCATGAAAACTGTATGATGTTTGATCTTATATATTTGATCCTATACATTTGCAATGCCAATGTGCAGTGCACCTCCTACTTCTTCCCTGTTCACTTGGTTTCTGAGCACTCAGGAGCATTGTCAGAAGTAAAGAACCAGTTCTATAAAACAATGCTTACAGGTTTTTGTTCCAGAGGGCTACTTCTTCAGTATTCTTAAAGAAATACAGAGGATATTTCTTGAGCAGCTCATCTAATTCAATGTACAGATTAAGGAGGGTTCAACCCATCTCTAGATGCATTAAACACCCTTCTTCCTTCCTGGGACTCGCTGCCTGGTGTTGTGCCTGCTGTTTCCCCCCTCAGCAAGACTTTGGTCACCCACAGCCACCTCTCTGGCTGGGCAGGGGGCCCCTGTGGCTCTGCCTTGTTTATTCTGGGTTGTGGTGACACATTGCTGCAGGTACAGAGCAGCCTTGGCCTCTCCACTGATGCACATCTACCTGCTGATGGGTATTAGCACAGGAGCATCACTGGCACACCACACACTCTTGATCCCCTTGTTAACTCCACAGCAATTAGCCCTTACTGTTGGGAGCTCTTTGTGCTACAGACTTCTTTAAGTGCCAGAATTTACTAGCCAGGTATTAATATTGATTTTTAGCCTATCTGGAATAGAGAGTGAAAAATCCAATACTGGTTTTATGAAGAGCTGTTTCATACTTTCATAATAGATGTCATAAAATTCCATCAATTACTGGGGTCTCTTCAGGGGAACTAATTATTGTGCTACGTATACCTAGTCTGAAAACTTAATAATATCTCCAGATGCTGCCAAAAGTCCTTTGGAGGTCTTACAGCCCACCAGGGAACCCTCTGCTCTGGTTTTTTTTTCTTTCTTTCTTTTAAATGAACTATCAAATGTTCAGTGAGGGAGCAGGACTAGAAAGTGTGCATTCACATGAATTCAGGGTGGCATTGTTTCTGTAAGGCAGGGAGGGAGGATATTTGTTTTTTAATCATTAGATCACCTTAGATTTGCCTTATGTCAACTGTTTAATGGTGACTGCCCACTGCCACACGCTTAGGGATCTGCAGGTAGATCCCTCCAAATCCTGTGGGATTAATTCCCTTTGTAGGAAATAATAGGCAGCTTTTGGGGTGCTTTTTTGGGAGGGAGAAGTTATCCAAAAGAGGCAGAACTGTCTTAGTGACTCCTTCCATGAAAGCAACAAAATCATGGGAGTTTTTTACATTGACTGCTTGACAAATGCCCAACAGAGTGGTGGATTCCACCCCAGCACAAAAGCCTTTTGGATGATTGTGATCACATTGGAGAAGGTGTTAGTGGAGTATTTCCCCTCTTTCAGAGCTACAGGCACCAAGGCCTGCTGCAGTCCATGGCAATTTGTATCAGACAAAGAGGGGAGTGGTGCAAGCTCACAGCACAAAAAGCTGTGAGTCCTCAGCCCTCTGCTAAAGCCAAAGTGGCATATTGCCTATGAGAAGACAAACCAGAGCCATGAAACAGGCTCCCATCTTCCCCCATTTTCACATCCAGATGGTTGTTATTAAACCAGGAGGCATGATGTGCCTGAGTCTGCCTCAGATGACAAAACCATGCTGGTGGATCATGGTAATCCCTTCATGTTTGAACCCCAACTCCTCTTGGGTGCATTACTCATCATGTGATTCTCCAAAGAACTAGATTTTCCTTTAGAAGTCTGATTTTGCTGAAAGATCTGAGAAATGCTCAAGGGCGTAAATTATTCTTTCCATAGCCTGTGATAATGTATGATTCTTAAATTGCCACCAGATCTGCCTCCTTCAGATAGTGGAATGAAAAGAATATTGTGCTTTCCCCAAGCCAAGAGGAGGATCTGGTCCAAACCACGTCGTCTTTCAGCAACCCAGCAGCATCATGGATGCAGATGGTACAAATGCCTGGAGAAATGCAAGTGTTGGAGGATCAGAATTCAGTATAAGCAACTCAAATTAATATCTTGTAACAGTGCTCAGAATTGGGGCCAGGTTTGCAAGGATGGTTTGTCAGTATGGCATAAATCAGTGTAGTGTGTATCCTGCAGGGTGATGGAGCAGTGGTGTCAAGTAGAGCAGGAGTTGGTTTATTCCTCAGTACTACCACCCACTCAAAACCTAAACTGGGATGTTCATGAAGCTTCATTTCGACAAAAATTGCATTTTTTACTTGTAATTGTAAGAGTTCTCCCCACTAATACTACTGGTGTTTATGGCAGTTACCAGTTGCATGTTTGCACCTTCCTTGCCTGGCAGCAGAGGTGGGACCCTTCCTAAGCTGTGAAATGGAAACTGCTTTCACATGACTGTAGGAGACAATACTTGGAAAAAAAAAAAATCAATAAACATCAGGGCACCTGCAGTAAAACCAGAGATGGCAACCCTAAATCACTAAGGCCACAAACCCACTAACAGAGGTGATGCCACAGGTGAGCTGTAGAAGACAGGTAATTGATTAAGATTGATTAAAAGCATGCAGTATTTATACACCAGAGGGGGGGGAAAGGCTGGGAGGATGTTTCTCTACAACCATTTTGGGCTATCTGTCTGGCTAGCGCTCCTTGCCCCAGCAGAAACACAGGCAACAGCCCAACAGCGCCTGATCCAGCTTTTCCTGGCAGAATTGCCATGTGCCACCAGTTACAGCGGGAATGGGGCTTGTCCTCCAGTAAATCACATCCATTGAGCAGGCAGCTTTCTCTGGGAGCCACACTGTGGCTTTGATTGCAGATGAAGCCTCTTCAGGCACACTGACAGCGAGGCACTCCTGATCCCAGTGGCTGGGTTCGGGCTACATCTGTGCTCTCCCTGCAGGAGACTTGTAAGGCAAGAAGCACAGGCATTGATACATCATTTAGGCAGGGTCTGCCAAGACCCTTCCTATTGCCACCAGGATATTTCTGCCACATGGGAGGCTCCCCCCCAAAAAAAAGAAACAAACCTATATTAATTTAATAATGAAATAGTGATTGCACCATCCTTTTTTATTGTAACTGATGAAAAGGCTGTAATGCAAATTGTTGTGCCAAGTTGCTTCTTCTAGCCAACATTCCAGCATGTTGCATTCCTATCTAGGCAGCTTTTAATAATTAATCATTTGAAGGGTTTTGAGTGTTGGATTTCAGTGGATTTTAACTGATGGATTATCAGGGATATTAAATCTTGAGCTCAAGTCTCAGTGTGAGGGTGTTTGGTGGTGATCTCACACCATTACTTGTGACTGTGGGTGGCTGCAGAGATTGACAGATGAGATTTCAAATGTGAGAAACTCTATTCTTAAATGTGTATCCATACGAGACAGGCCCCATGGGTTCACATTTTTGCATTGCTATCCATTACAATAACTGATTCTTAGCCAGCATCCTAGATTAAAACAAAAGTTTCTGCTTTTCCCACATTCACTTCTAGAGGTTTTGAGATATGCACTATCATTTTCAAGAGTTTATTGTTATTGGCCAAGTAGGATTTTCCATGGACAAGAGAAGGTACAACTAGAATCAGAGAGAGCAACTCATTCAACACAAAATTATACCAATAACAGAGGATGATTTGAAATGGCTCTTGATATCAGTGAGCCAATGATCATGTGCCTGTACCCTGAGACAGTGATTGATCCATACATCCACATTACTCTGGGAGCAGAAGTGTTTGCACTGACTATATTTTGAACTACTTGTCAAAGCTGAACAGTATCAGCTCTAGGAACTATTGACAGCATATGATCATGTCAAAAAAGAATGACTTTGCAAGTCGTTTATATGTGCATTAATATTAAATCCTCTGGAAAATTTCAAAATGTGAGTTTGCAATGAGTCCCCCGTGACAGGACATCCCCCATGAGAAAGAGTGAGAAGGGAGAATGTAGCTCAGCAAAGCTGACAGTTTAAACATCCTCAGAGAAAAATATAACCAAGGAAATTATTTTTGTGTATGTGCTTGGAGAAAAATATAACCAAGGAAATTATTTTTGTGTATGTGCTTGGTTTGTTTTATTAAGCAAATGACCCATGGCACTTCTGCAGAGAAGAAGATAGATTTTAGATAGCAAAACTGTGTGTCTTACTTGGGATC
This sequence comes from Anabacerthia variegaticeps, assembly GCA_035583185.1. NCBI lineage: Eukaryota > Metazoa > Chordata > Aves > Passeriformes > Furnariidae > Anabacerthia > Anabacerthia variegaticeps. The sequence goes on along the minus strand of JAWWEW010000112.1, from coordinate 840,797 downwards.
AGTGGTCTCTTGAGACTGTCAGAAGTAGCAACATCTAAAAGATGCCTTGGTCCTGTACTCAGTCCAGATAAATGACTTGGGCAGTCAACCCTGGGACTTGAATGTGTATGAATGTATGTCGTGAGGAAGAAAAGAGCCTCAACTTATCTATAGAGACTTGGAACATTTGGGGCAAGTGTTCCAAATTAAGAATGAAAACATTCCATGATTTACGTCAAAACTATAAAAATAAGCATTTTGCACCGCTCATGCTCTGACCGAAGTCACCATCTCTCATCCAAAAGACACAAAAAATTACTTTTAATTACCCCAGCTCATGACAAATTAAATTCTCCTTGGTGTTTCGTGGCTAAAATATCTGTCCTGTCTTGATTTTTCCTGTAAGCAATCCCAGATACATGGATTTCAGAACAATGCCATGATACCCATGGCAGAGGACACAGGGAAAGGGAGAAAGCAGAAGGCATTATTTGTAGCTTCTACTTTATCAGTGTTATACAATGAGCCTCCCACAAAGCTCCAACTGAGCCTGTGGCCCCGGCGGACGGAGTGCTGCCTTAAAAATATGTGGTCAAAAAAGGCAAGCAAGAGAGAAGGGCTGTTCCTGTGATCATGTCATTGTAAAGGTACTGCTGAAGCACAGCAGAAGCTCTAAGTACAACTAGTCCAGTTGCCAAATCCGGGCTTGGAAGCCAAAAGTGAGCACCGAGCTTCCTTCTGTACCAGACCCGCTTTTACAGCAAAATCACAGTCTTCTTCCTGAGAGCTACACACCAACCTGTTCAACACACTGCATTTGGGAATCTGACTGTCGTGCACCAACAGCACAGGACAGCCGAAACAAGGGGCAGGTCCATGCCAAAGCACAGCCCCCCACGGGATGTGGTTCCTGGGGGTGCTGCAGAACTGCTGCATGCCTGTACAAGTGGCAGTAGAAGAGCCCAGGACAGTGTGAAGGGGAATACCTGAGTGTCAAAGCACCAGAAGGAGCAGGATGTGGGCAATGGGCAGGCACGTGTGATAGCAGGCCATGAAGAGCCAATGCACATCTACAGGCAGCTTCTGAGGCCACCTGGTGCAGGAAACAGGGGAGAGTGTCTAGTGGGACAGGGTGGAGGGACTGATCCCCACCAGCTCCAGATGGGTATAAAAAGACAGCTCCAAAGCCAGGCTGTGGTCACCTTTCCAATCCAAGGTGAGTTTGGGTTGCTTTGCAGTGGTCATAATTTGCCTTCCATGGCACCATGAAAGCTCCTGGATATGCAGCCTGGATACCAGCATCACACAGCCGTGTGGTTTTGGCTGCTCATGAGCAAATAAATGAGAGTACAAACAAATGAAATCATGGTTTGTTTCAAACTGAAATCACATTCTGCTGGCATCCAGATTTGCTCCAGCAGGATGCAATGTTACTTCCTACAGCTGAGGCTGTGCAACCTGATTTCCTGTGGAAGTATTTGATGGTGTCATTGGTTTGTGAAAGGAAGAAAGAGACTGGGTATGTCACTCTGCTGTAGTTAAAGCCTCTCCAACCTGCCAGCGAGGATACATCCTGCCAGCAGCAATTGGGTGTTGCTCCTTAGGTTGAAAACTTGCTTTTTTTGCTGCAAGGGCTCCTCCATAAGAAGTGCCAGGTGCAGACTGAAGCCCTTGAAGGCATTCCCTTGACGGAAGAGTGATGCTGATTGAGCACAGAGTACAGCACCACTTTGCAGTGTACTGCCTAAGAGAAAAGGTACTTCAGCTGGCAGAATAATTTGCAATAATGAAGGATGAAATCTAAGCTTTGCAGCATACCTCTTGGTGAACAAAAATGTATGAATGTCACAGTGAATTTCTGGAGTACTTGACAGGCATTTCTTCTGGGTAGGGCCCCATAACAGACTTGCCTCACAAGCCATTTGTTTTGCCTTACAAACTGTCACTGTTGAGCTAATGCCTCCAGAAACTTGAAGGGAGTGTGACTGGAGCTCCTCCATCAGCACTTCTGCTTTCCTTCCCCAAGGTGGGAGGAGTGGCACGTAAGAGAAAACTGTGTATATATGTCTCTGGGGAGAGCACCAAGGAGGCAATATAAATGAGCAGGATTGTTTGTGTTGGGTTATCGGATGGTGTTGCTGCAAAGCACTATGTGTTGGCTAGAGGAGGGAAAAAAAGAAAGAGAAAAAGAAACTTAATACTGGATTTTTGGTGCTAGAGTGACTGGGGATATCTGCTCCAGGCATGTTGCTGGATCAGGAAGATGAATCTCTAGCACCCAAAGGTGTGCAGGGAAAAACCTCTTCAGGTGACCAATCCCACCAGGTGATGCTCCTGAAGGAGCAGAGTGGTG